>JAUCMU010000063.1:4444814-4460617 GCA_032275025.1 Enteromius treurensis
TTTTCACATCAGAGCTGTGAGTATAAATTTCAGCTTACAAATACAAATATTAATTTTACAAGTTCTCACATTCAAATTCGCAAGCTCTCGAGTTTTGCTACTGTTTTACCTTCATAGTGAAAGTGACATAATTTCCTGTAACTTACGCAATTCTAAGAGATAATTCCACCAATTTAAAGGTAAATTATGGTTTGGTAACAGAGATTTAAGGACCCCCATTTTTCTAAGAATTCTTTTTTTTTTTAAAGAATTTAATGTTGTAGAATTAAGTGAGTAACTATTTATGGATTTTATAAATAAGAGAAATAATATGTTGCCAAATGAAAAGTACTATAAAATATTTTGATTGCACATTGATACATGATGGAACAAATAGACTGACTAATCCAGACAAGAAGAAATCATGATTTTCAGCTATTTAAAACACTTTTTAAATAAATAATTGTATTTTTATGGACAGTAACATCTTGAAATTCAATTAGTTAAATTACAATTTAATAACAATTAGTAATGAATAATAATAAATAAAAGAATATATATATATATAAATGTAATTACATTGTTATATAGTGCATTTCAACACTTCATATTATAGTGACATTTTGTCAAGAGTACAAATCTGGAGTCACGAAAATTATGAAAATGAAGTGAAATTTCAACAGCATCTCAGAAAATGTTCATTTGATGTTATTTAATTTCTATTTTCTTATAACGCTATGGTTTTACATACATTTTTACATTAGTGTTGTGTTATGTTTATCTAATTTTACATCTGTTTTATTATATATAACTTCATGGCTTTTTTTTTCTCATAAAAGGTCCTCAAAACATTACTTATAAAACATTATTCTTAACTAGTGCTGTCAAACAATTAATCACGATTAACCGCATTCCAAAATATACATATTTATGTAATATATGTATGTAAACTGTTTGTTTTGGGAACTTGACAGATCTGTACTTAAACGCGAAAACCCTATAATCTGTAAAAGACCACTCAAATGCTTCGCAGCAGAGCTCCATGCTGAGAGCTTTTTGTGGTACCGAGAAAAAGATGTGAATAACGGAGAGCAAAAGATTGTTTTATGGGTAAAATTATCCATGTTATGATTGGCCGGGCTCAGATTGAGCACCTTTTTTCAGCACGTACGGCCAGAACAACAGAGCTCAGTCTTTTGTGCGCATAAATGGGTTCATAGCGCTGGAGCTTTTCAGAAGAAAACGAGGCTTGCATCTCTTTTGCTTTCCTCTCCCCCTCCGCTTCCCCCCTTTTCAATCTTTCTATCAATGTCTCTATCATACGGTCGTGTTGCCACTTTGCTATTTTATTCACAACACAAGAATGCACTCCCTGTTTCCCAGGAGGATGATGCTGAATAAGGAAAAAGATGTAGAGGGCTTTGTTTCTAGCTGCTGTTTCCCTTCAGTCAAGCTTTCTGTTGTTTAAATGTTTACACTGAACAGCCTAGAGGCTTGAAACAAGCTTGTATGCAGCAGGAAAATGACACTTTGTCAGAATTTCTTCACTTATTCTCCTTTCCAAAGCAATTCTGCCACGACAAGATTGATTTGAAAGATTGGCTAATTTCATTTAGACACTAAGCATGTCAGTGGCCAAGGTCTCTTCAGAAGACACTCACACTGTGCATCGCGGCTACACAGAAACAACCTTCACTTCATAAAGACTTTATAAGAACACATGTACACACCCCAGCCATTTCCACTATGACTTGTGCAAAATCTGCTCCGAACTGTTTAACAAATTATAATGCACATGCAGAACGTTTATTCAGCTTATAATCCCACCAGCATTTTCCCCTCTGTGTTGCAGTAAACAACCAGAAAATGAAAACCAAATTCACTCATGCTGATGCTCTTTTATTTAAACTAGCCCTGAAATAATGAGTTTCCTCCAAAGGCAGGAATTTCATTATTGACACCTCACTCATCAAGCATTCAATCTTACAGCATTCAGCTTCTATTTCCACCCACCTTAAATATCAAATGGAACAGAATTGTAAAGATTCTATTACAGGTTTTTTTTTTTTTTGTGGTTTGTAGATTGATTTGAAATCAGGTAGAGAACATAGCCTGATGTCGAAAAGAGAAAACTGATTTTATTGGTTCATTGGTTGTTTTAATCCCACACGGTTTTGATTATGTCTACAGAATGCAAACGCACTTCAGAATATGCAAACACATGTTGCAATGTTATTGCATTGGATTAAAACCTCCTGATTTTCACACACAAGGTACAACGACTTCTCAAAGTTATTGTTTTCGTTTTGGCACCTTGATACAATTCACAGTCAAAAATCACCGGCTTCCGAATAAACGCTCAGAAGTGTATTGTTATGCTTTTTTATTACCAAATAATTTTTGAATTGTTTTCTTTTAGTTATTGCAGATTGTGTATTTATTTTTGGAACTGTTTGAGCTTATGCCCCTGTTAGTCACTGGTTGCACTTGGGTCAAGCTGCAGTATAACATTTCAAAAATTATTACGAAAAGAAAAAACAAATCCTGCATGTGGCAGTAAATTGCAAGAAATATGAAACGTTTATTGAAACAGTCTGTCATGTTTGTGACCTTCATCAGTTTTTTTTTTTATGTCAAATTCACCTGCTGGTAAACATTTAGGTGTCTATGGGTATGTGTGTGAAGCCTTATACAGTCACATTTCCTCACTATTAATTAAGACTTTTCCCTCAATGAATCTTAATTTGCAGCCTATTAGTTGTTAGTAAGATAGTTACTACAGCTTTTTGTGTATGGTATAGAATTAAGGATTCAAAAATATGGTCATACAAAATGAGTCATTAATTTGTGCTTTGTACAGCTAGTAATAGGGCTGGGTGATATGGCTAAAAACTGTATCACAATATCAGTGTTTCATATCGGTCGATATCGATAATTATTGATATTTTTCATGACCCATTTAAAATAAGGACCATGAGAAAAATATATTACATTAAAACATTTTTATTTAAAGCTTACCTTCCTCTGATCATCATCCCCTTTGTTATTAAGACAGAAATGTCAACAACCATGGAAAATATATCTTTGTTGCGTTTAGATTCTTGGTCATAAGGCACTGATAGAGAGGACCTCTCCGCGGTGGTCTGCTGCTTGTGCGGTGCAGCAGCTACAGATGTTGTTGGTTGAATACAACTGCGCTCCAAAGGGTGAGACATCAAGTTTGTGGTATTACCAGTCTAACATTATTTGCAGACGACATTGGTCTGACTACGGGGAGACTTATAATATCCAAACAAACTGCCATACTGGCGAGCTGACTTTTCCTCTTTTATTTTCTTTTTATGAAGAGCAATCCAGCAGACCAGCGCCAGACAATGATATGGCGCAACTAAACGTGATACTGTTATGATTGGCTGTTAGCATATTACTACCTACGTTGCTAGGTTACCAGAGGGCAAGTGGCTTTGTTAAAGCAACTAAACTAGCTTCGCAACCACTGTTTAAGAATAAAAAATATTGAACATTTTAGCGAACACATTTTTTATTGATATTGATCACATGATACATACTGTATCGTTATCGTTGTGTGTGTATATATATATATATATATATATATATATATATATATTAAAAAGCAATTGCTTTTAAATCTAAAGTGTTAGCCCATTCCCATATAGCTACTTAATACCGTAGTAAGAATCAGTCCCCAATCTAAAAACTGTGAGCATTTTAAACACCCAAAATAAAAATGATGGGAAATTTTCTTCAAGTGAATTAAAAATACTTTTTTTTATGAAAGTACGTGTGTACATTTACGATAAAACCAGATCAAACTAGAATAATTTTAGGAAAGTATTGTTCACTCTTTTGTTTCGAGTTCAAAGGCAACTTTGTGCCAACAGCAAACGATTTATCAGCCCGCCAAACGCTGCACTTAAGTCAATTGTGATTATTCATATTAATTTGACTTGGAAGAGAACAGTGGCAAAGATGTTTTGAATGGGTACACTAGAAATAAATAGCTCACTCATGCAAATATCGAGCAGCGCACACGCACACAGAGTCAGACAGGAGGCCAGGTTTTTCCTTTTGAGACATTAGTGTATTTTTTACAGCATTCAGCCTTGAATTGTCTGGCGTCTTTTACGATAAAACGTTTTACTAACAATGGTCTCAAATTTTACCAGTGCCGTTAATCTCATACACATTTAGATGGTCAGACACAAGACCCTCACTCTTAAACCCTGCACACATGTCTATTTTAGTCCAAATCTAGTTGATTTTTATGCTTGATGTCTGTCTAGCTTGTAAACCAAGCCTTATAATGGAAACCAATGAGACCAGCAATCAAAGCACAACATAAGCAATATGAGATAGTCTTGTCAATAGCATGAAAAAAAAAAAACCCAGAACAACACAAAAAGTAACGCATCATCTGCTACAGAAGATCAGTCCTTGTATTTCGTGACTATTGTATAAGCATCATCCTTCAACTTACACAGCCATATACCTTCAAGTGCCGTGTCATGAATGGATGTGATACATACCGAAGCTGTGAGTTTAACACTTTGCCATAGCGACTGTGAAAAAAACACATTTATATGTTTTCGACACAAATAATATTGTAGGGAAACTGAACACTGAGGCGATATTAAGAGAGCAAGCGATTACAAAACTGAAGGGTTCTCATTATCATCATCAAGCGAGCAGCTTCCAGCAGCTGGTCGTTGACAGAAACTGCTTCCATACTGATAGGAGCCAGCCTGAAATTCTGGAGCCAACTGATGTTTGTAGATATTCACAGGATTCGGTTTAACACAGAATTTTGAGAAAGCTTCATAAATGAATCCTCATTTGCACCGACTGACTATTGAGACAGAATCGTACCCGATAACAATGCCGTTTCTAGTGGCGTAATACAAAAAGACATTAATTTGCGGTAGGGTAATGAAACGGTTTCTTTCGAGGGCTGGATAGCAAACAGTCGGATCTCCTCGGGGACTGCATTAGGAGCCTGCATTTCATGGATGCGATGCTAGATCTGACTCTCGTTGGCCTCACACAAACACTGACAGTCATACCCCCTCAGGCTCACTGCAATTACTAGGCATGGGCCCTAAAGTCTAAACTTATCTGATTATATTTCCATTGTGCACTATCCAAACAGTTTTAGCGCTCGAACGAGTCGGTTTAAAAGCCTCCCGGAGCAAGATACATGCTCCGTACAGTCAGTCTACAGGTCCTCTAATATTAGGCTACGATCGCATCTGGTCTCGAGGCAGATTAACGTGAGCCACGGCTCGGATAAGAAGCAAAGTTTGACATGCAGTAATGAAAAAACAGACGGAGCCTCGCAGAGGTCGACGTGCCTTATTTTGAGCCATTTATTCATTCCTCAGTCTACTGGCTGTATGAATAAACATCAGCAGACTGCAGCGGCGAGGAACGAGGAAGAGCTAACGCGTTCGACGGCGTGGGAGCGCAGGAACTGGGCTGTCATTCTGTTTCACCTGGGGGCCTTGCTTAGGGGCTGACGCAGCTAGGGCTCGCAGAAAACGCAGAGCGTTTTGTCAAAAATTCACGAGACATCTGTTGCCATGCCGGGACCTTGCTTCGAAGACGTTTCATTAAATAAGTGTCACAGCACGTACAGATAAATATGCTGCAACTGGTGCAGGGGCGCATAATTATGACAGGGCATCTAGGGAGCTGCGGGCTTCCATGCTCATTATGGCCCATCTGGGACATCAAAAAACAGCGCTCGAGTCCCATGTGTTCATATGGGAACAAGCTTTTACTGGTGCCCTCAAAAGAGGGGAACATCCGCATGGTGGGGAATTTAAAGTACTGCGACTGCGGTTCGAATTTCCCGGAGCTTTTAAGGCAAGTAGGTCAGATTTGCGTGACTTTGTCGACGTGTGTTATGAACGAAATGCGTTTGACGTCTTGACATATGCCTGCACGCACGCGTTATCCCGCTTAAACAACAGTGCAGGCAGTTTTAATCGTATAAAGATGTGGATTCCACCCGAATTCATTTTTGTAAGCATGGAGGATTATCAAATATAATCAGAAGATTTAAAGATGGCTGACAGCTGTCATATGATGCAACAAAGTGCCACTAAGTCATTGTTTCGAAAATGCGATACAACAGTCGGGATTAGTTGAAAATCCAAGGAATAAACTGTCCACACACACACAGTGCAAGTCTGTGCTTTTCTTCATGATCATTTATGCACTTCTTTAAATGGAAGCACTCTCCAAAGGCGGTCAGCCTCGCGAAGCGGGTTTCTGCTTTTCAATGAGCACAAAATAAGTGTCACTCTGTTGGAGCCATCTCTTTTTGCGGACTCTATCAGGTATCCCGGTGGAATTAGAGCCCGGATCGCTATTAAACGCAGCACGAGAAACATGTTCAGCCTTCGGATTGAAAAACACAAGCACACGACACCTCCATCTCCCCAGAGACCTCTTCAGCTTCTGAGCCCTCCTTATTTATGGAATATTTCGTGTTCCCCACCCTCCGCAAGGATGACTGATCCCATTCTGACGTACCCTGCGTGCCAGTCACGCTGATACTCATTAGCGGAAAGCTTCAGAACAAATACAGAGGCCCGTGAGGGGAACGCTGGGCATCAGAGGCTCGTCGCTCCCCGATGGTGGTTAATGCCACTCTCTGTGAAAGGAAAGAGCCCTCTGACTTGCTGCTGCTTCTTCTCGCCACCCTCTGTGACAGGTACCCGTTTGGTCTTTGGGGCTGCAAGGTCTGGCAGCCTCAAGTGGAGCCGAGCAATTGATCACCAGAGAAAGACTTGAGGTGAAAAGGGTTCAGAGAGCTTTTTCTACCCATTGACCAAAGTGCTTGGTTTCCTTTTAGTCACCGCTAAGCTCCTTTAAAACTGTCCAAGGGCATTGAAAGTACACTTAAGGATGAAAACAGGGATCTGATCAATACGAGGAAAAACAAAGCTGCCCTCAAAGGCTCAAAACAAACATCGGACAGACCATGTCTATAGCATGCTAGAGGATGCGTATGCTCCATGACAGGATGCTAATAAGTGTCAGCAAAGCCGTGCCATGCATAATAGGGGATGGCTGAAGGCTTCTAAGATAAGATAGGGGGTCGTTTATACCCCAATGTGGCCTGTTCAAAGGCTGACATGCTCAAGGATTATGCCGCTTTTAGCACCCCAATGCTTAGGGCATTGTAATTATCAGATGCACCTCAGCCTATCCATGCCTCTTCACGGTGAATGAATCACCAGTGCCAGTGCTTTAAGATCTGTCAACCAGGATGGATCACTGGGCTGTATATCAGCCATCTGCCTGCGGATGCCGAGGCCATTTTTACAGCAGCTAATAGATGAGAAATGCACCCCGTGGACAGAGCAGAACACCTTGTCAAAAGGTAAAATACCCTCAGGAGTGAACTGGACGAACAAGCAATGGCATGACAACATGGGAGATGGGTAGCAGATTAATGCAGTGATATTTATTATTTAGTTAGCAATATATATATATATATATATATATATATATATTTATTTACAGTAGTTGCTCAACAAGTCAGTTTTATTCTTTTGCCTTATTTATGAGCATTAATTGGTATAAGTATGGATCCCTTAAGGGATGGTCAACTTAGCAAATGTCATTTCAATCAGAAAGTGACTAAGCTCATTTACTTTTCCTTAAATACCCACATATATAGGCTAAATATGTCTGTAATAAGCATGTAATAATGTAATAATTTTCACAATAAATTTATCCAACTTTTCCACAAAATATTTGTTTACTAAAGAAAAAAAAAATAGATAATGCGCATATTTTTATTTATTTTTTGCAAGATTTTGCATTTTAAGAACTGAGCCCATTACTGTTAATCTGAAAACAGCACATTTCTGCCTACAAAATGGGCAAGACAGCATGGTAATTGAAATGAGAATTAAAATGATTTTTCAATTACAGCAAGACACAACATTGCTTGAAGATGCTTGCGTCCGTCATTGCATTTTGGTAGTTTTGTCATTTTCTCTGATCTGATCGCAATTTAGCTGAGATAAATGTTTTGTTCTCTGAACAAAGCTCTCTTTTCAAACTTTACCCATTGTGTCAGTGTGGTTTAGTAACGACTTACACAAGTGAACTGTAATGTGCGGTAGACTATTGATGCTGGGTGCCTGTGATCTCTCCCTCCCCTGGGATTGTTCTACAAGTGATGGAGCATGCTGGCCATAGCTAGAGACCACAGGGTATTGCTTCAACCACATCTGAGGTTATCACCAATACATTGACATCAGCAAATATCATACAAACTTCACTGGTACATAATAAATGCTTTATTCTCAAAGGAATACTGCTATTATTCTTTTGAAGTGACCTTAATATCTGGATAAGTTGAAATAGTGAAAACAATCTGGAGATTTTAGCCTATCCGGTGTGCTCGTTTTGATTCTAACAGGATTCACGTTTTATCCCGTTAGAATTGGTTCTAAATTATGACTGGAATTCCATTAGCATTCAGTAAATACGCTTTCCATAAATCCCGCACATCGCTGACTCGCGAGGAGTCTCAGGGGCCACAATGAGATCGGAGACGTTTACCTTGCGCCCAAGTGTTAGAGATGAATGAAAACATCAGAATCCACCCGGCGCTCCACTTCAGAGTTAACGCGCGCCTTGACATGATGCTCCGACACGTCTGTGAGTCCGCAGCACGCGTTCGCCCGCGCCGCGCTGGATACATGTTGCGCCGTAATCCCGGTTTCCCCAAAGCGATGCGAGACACTGAGCGCGTCGCTCCCGTGCGTACAAAACCAGAGCTTAATAAGAAGGAGTCTGTAAATCAGTCTGTACGCGTCAGGCACCAATAAACTGCTGCAAAGTCCGATGAAGCAAAGTTTAAAAACTGCGTAAACAGCACGACTTTACATGACAATCGTTTTTTTATATATTATTATTATTAAAAATGTTGATAATTTATTCATATGCATTAACAAAAAGTCAGACAACAAGAAATGATGATTTTTTTTTAAACCTTTCTGTACTGGGCTCAGATGTACTCAGTCATTTGCGTTCAAAGGAAGGGTTCCGCTGCATCCCTGCTCGTCATGAAGCATCTCTCAAAGTGGATGCTCTTGAAAAAAAGCCACTGCTGGGGGACAAAAAAGTACGGGTTGAAGTAGTGGAGTCTCGATGAGGAAATATTCCGTCCGGTATCTTGGATGTATTCCCCCCAAAATGCAGTGTCCGTGTCCTTTCAGCACTGCGAGCAACAATGTATGAGCGTCTGATAACTCAGGACCGAGCTCCTTCACTGCGGGATGTCGCCACCACGCGGCGGATAGAAGAACCGCATTTTTCCATCACGACGTATTTAGGAAAGGAAAGGACGTGACATGTGGCCAGGTATGGTTTCCCATACTAGGAATGTGTGCTCTGCATTTAACCCATCCATGTGCACACACACACACAGCAGTGAGAAGTGAACAACCACACACACACACACACACACACACACACCGTGAATACACACCTGGAGCAGTGGGCAGCTCAGGGAGCAGTTAGGGGAACGACTATATCTATATATCTTTATCTTATATCTATTATAAACTTCTATTATGTTTATGATAGAACCATCCAGCTTCTTTCAAAGTTTGGACGTTCATACTGTGGCGAGACTGTGTTTACAAAAATGCCAAGGGTGTTTAACTCAAACAGGCAGTGAGCTCTGCTCATCCACGAGCGTTTTATTAATCAGCAGAGAGTTGCAATTAGTTCAAGCTGTCCACAATTTCCCACAGGATGCCAGAATTATAACTCCTTGTAACTCCACAGTGCAAGTCCTCAGTTTGCCAAGAGAGCACAAGCTCATAGAGCAACATTATTATTAGTGGCTCTCTTTCTTTCTCTCTCCCTCTCTTCCTCCACTCTCTCTATGAGACCGCAGGCTCAGTGTAAGCTTTGATCCTGAGGACACAAATCTGGTTTTAAATTCCGTACAGATCCACAGACTACTGCACTCGTTACCCAAGCATGCTATGACTCACGTACTGCACAACTGTTCAAGTTACATCCAGAAACCGCATTCATTCCCACACTGAGCAGGAGGCAAAAATCAAAATGATAACTCACATTCTAAATATAAGTATGTGAGGTGTTGCGTTACGAAATGTGCTTCAATACCCAAACTCAGTGCGGTAAGATTGATGGTGGAGGTGATCTTGATAGTATCGGTGAGGATTGTAATAGTGGTGGTGATGATGATAATTAAGACTATGATGGTAATAAAGATACTGCTGGAATGAGAGTTGTGCTGATGATGCCATTGACTTTGGTAATGATACTCTTGGTGATGGTTATATCTGTGATCTTGATTTTGACAGCATTGATGATGATGATGGTAATGATAATATGTTGAGAGTGGTAATGAAGGTGGTTGACATGATAGTGTTGATGTGGTAATGATAGTGGTTACGATGACATTGTTGGTGCTGATAGTTATGTTGGTTACGATAGTGTTGGTGGTGATGATGATGGTTGTGGTAATCAGTGTCGGGGAAAGTTACTTTTGGAAGTAATGCATTACTCCCTAAAACAAGTAAGTAATTACATTACGTCAGGAGACTTGTCAAAAAAGAAAAACTTTTCTGAAAAAGTAACTCTAAAATTAAAAGTAATTAGTTACTAGTTACTTATAAAAAGTAATATTATTACGTAACTCGCATTACTTGTAATGTGTTACCCCCAACACTGGTGGTATTGATGATAGTCACTGAATATGTTAATGATGGGGGTGATAGCGATTGTGATAATAAAGATTCATTATGATAGCATTGGTGATCAGTCAATCAATCAATCAATCACTTTTATTTATATAGTGCTTTTAACAATGCAGATTGTGGCAAAGCACTGAACATTATCAAATAAGAGTACAGAGATGTATAATGATGCAATTAAACTATTTATTTATCAAATGCAGAGTCGGTCTCTGTAGTCAAGACGACGGTAATCACTGGAAATCAGGTGTCCCCAACTACGCAAGCCAGAGGCGACAGCGGCAAGGAACCAAAACCCCATCCATGAGAGAATGGGGGAAAAAACCTTGGGAGAACCAGGCTTAGTTGAGGCCAGTTCTCCTCTGGCCGGACGCCCAGCACCTAATTTTCAGTTCAAATTTAAACACATGTCAGATTGTGTAGAGGACTTATGGTGTGTGTGTGTTTGTGTGCATCTGGTCCGGCGATATGTCCACGGTGCTCATCTAGGTGTTCTTGTCTCCAATGAAGATCATCTCTTTGTGCCTGGCACGTGCACAGGTCGGCCTCAACCTGTGCAGAGCACATGCCCTTTTTGTAATTACACTCAGAAGTGCCCTTTTTTGGAGAGGGTGTTATCAAGTGTTAGACAGTGGTCTAGATTATTATGTGTGGGGTTTTTAGGCCCGATAATTAACACCTCTGTTTTGTCAGAATTTAACAGTAAAAAGTAACTTGTCATCCAATTTTTTATATCAGCTATGCGTTCTGTTAGTTTTTCAGTTTGGTGTCTTTCATTTAATTACACTTTTTTTAACCATTGTTTTTACAGTTGCTATATGAATAAATTTTTACATACTAGTGATTTTGTGAGGATGATGATGATAGTGAAGACTGAGATGAAGACAGTGGTAGTGATCATGACGGTCATGATGCAAATTGAATATACTGACAAATAAATTGGGATCCATTAAACCATGGAATATAAATAAATAAATAAATAAATATATATATATATATATATATATATATTCTTCAGCCCTCAGGGGATCCACCTCTGAGTAAACGTTTTTATGTTCAACAGATTGCCTATGGTTTTTAATTAAGCAACATTCACTACTTAATATGATTAACATGTGGGCTGGGGCAGAAGGAGAGCAGTAACCAAATAAACCTCATGAGTGATGCTGACTGGGCCTTGAACTGTTAACTGCGAAGGTGGATGAGGCAGAAGTGAACTGTATTGATTAACACACACAATGCTGCTCTGCAGCTTTCAAGAAAAGCTTTTCTCCATTAATGAAGCAACAGAGAGCTCACGGCATGTGGGACTGCTCCGCAGTCCATGCTGTCGTGCTCTCCTGACGTCTCGTCAGAAGCGCATCGCCTCAGCAGCGGGGTTTCCGTGCTTGCTGGAGCCGCGTCGAGCTGCTTTTCTCGTGGCCCGTTTTAATGATGCTCAGATGATGAGACTCGCAGGCTGGGTGGCAGCTTTCTGCTCCCAGTCTGATGCAGACGCAAATTGCGCCTGTCTTGCCGTTATTATCCTGCTGTGCACTGCACCCAGGTAGACATGGCAGGTGGAAAGAAACACTAGTTAACTGGCTGGGGGAATAGGTCCTGCACAATGTGTTCTGTTTGACTTACCTGTAGTTCAGAATAGTACAGATTTCAAATGGCTGCATACATTCTTACAGTAATGGGTAGGCAATATGACCAAAATTTCATGATATGAGCAATTTTACATCACTGCTTTTTTCCTGGACAATCGAAGAACAAATGGTGTGTATATGGAAAAACAGTGTACATGTATTAACTAGGAGCTTTTTGGCCTTTGTCTTTCTATTGGGATTATTTGAATAAACTATTAAATGAAATACATTCTAAATTAAAGATACATCCTTTCATTTGGTTACTCTCCTAATAATACTGTCAACAATTAAAGGAATAGTTCACCCAAAAATGAAAATTACATTTGTTAATGCTGGTGGATACAGTAGCAACCACCAAAAATATATCTAGTTTTAAAATTATACTGTAAATAACTGACTTCCAGTAATTTTCTGCAAGAGAGCAAAGTTCTGGAAGAGCCAGGATACATTTTTTAAAAACTCAGACTGTGTTCGTCTGAAAGGATAAAGTCATTTACACCTACGTAGGATGGCCTGGGGGCAAGTAGTTTATGGTGTCATTTTCATTTTTGGGTGAACTGTTCCTTTAAGTTCACTACTACGAATGGGAGAATACTGTGTTCATTCTTAACAATTTACAATGACCTGGAACTTGGAACAACTAGGAAAGATGGCATACATTATGACTTAAATACTGTACAAGACTGTGGCAAAAAACAAACAAACAGAACAGAACTACAAGACATTAAGAAAGACATCAATGACGTTGAACTAATAAGAAGTCAGAATAAATAACAGTTTAGACAATTTAGCATTGAGAAAATTACAGGAAGTCAAAGGCTACATTTCATGACAGCAATGTAGTAAAATCAAAAAATCACTCCAGGCCAGTAAATGGCGATGTCACTTCGTGAAGTAACACCAAGTAAATATGCAATGTGTATGACCATACAGTTTTTGCATTTTTTGGAGAAAAATAAATCGTTGCAATTGAAATCCATATTTTTTTAAAGTTTTTATCTTCAGGCTTTAAAAGCACCGCTGCCAAGTAGCTCAATGCCTAATTTTTTTCCCCTTTTTTTTATTTGAAAATGGTGGAGTGAGATGACCAGACATGCCACTTCCTAGGGAGATGTTCAGTGCAGGATTTCTAAATAGCCTAAAATAACCAGGTGTTGTTTTTTTTGCACTGCACCGATCAATCGTTGTATGACATCAAAGTAGCGCGAGTGCTACAGTATAGAGCAGAGTGGATGGCTCTATGCTTTTGGATTGCTATGGTGCTATTCGATGATCAGTTGGAGGAGCGCAAACAACAATTTCTTGGTTATTTTAGGCAATAGGGAAGTTCCCCAGGAAGTGGCATGTCTGGTCATATATATGGTGGAAAGTCAACCATATATATATATATATATATATATATATATATATATATATATAGGTAAATTTTGTGGCTGATTTGAAATATGCTGCTGAAATGTGTGTTTTTGAAATTTCGGTTTTATTAGTTTGTCTGGCTGAAAAAGCTGCCTGCAGGTGTTTTTCCTTTGAAACCTAAATATTTTGCATGCTGACACATTTCTGCCACCGCATGGAATATAGTCACTGCATCCATCCCTAATCCATACTTTGTTTGGATGTTTACATTTAATTGTGGCTTGTTTCAATGTGCATCACACAACATTGCTCATTGTGTTTAGCCTAGTTTTCAGTTGATCGCGCACACTAGTCATTAATCACAAGGGATTATGTGTCACATGCGTCATAAGGTGCTTCAAATAAAGAAATATTCGAAACGGCGCGCAGGATCATTTATCAACAATGCAGACTCTCTTTGGGTTTATCACTTGAACACATGTCACATTTCTCATTCTGAATTTGAGGCAGACCCTTCTCCCTGTTTAATATTTCCCATGGAACTAAAGCCTGGAGGAAAACGCATAGCCAGGAGCCTGTGTGTAGTGACAGCTCTATACGGCACGTCAAGCAAAGTTTCAGGAATGCCAATCGGACCTGCTTATTAACCGCAGAGAGAGAATACAAATCAAGCCACATAATATGACCCGCTAGCCTACATGCTATTTCTCAGCTTCGTCTCAATCTTTCGCCTGTCAAACCGTAGCACTGTCATTCCATCCCCAGGAAAACCGTTTCGCATTTCTTCCACTCCTCCTCTGCACTAGATTGAACGAACAGAAACGGAATAGCTTAATTTTATTCGGCTTCGAATCCCACACTGGCTCAGTCCGGGAAATTAGGGATACAATACGGTGGCTTGTGCATTGAGTCTGATTGGCAGTGTTTGGTGTTCAACAGGATCCCGTAGGCTTTTGTGATGCTCTGGATTGGAGGCTCATTAGAGCCGGGGCTCTGCGGTTTGCCTCCCACCATGGCTACTATCCTAATTTGACATACGTTGCTTTTGATAAGCCCCTTCTCCTGAGAGTGTCTTCACCACATGTCCACTGGCACACACACACACCTGCACACTATTATATGATATCACAGCATTACTCTTACTAAGCTTCTGTTAAACAGGATGTCTAGCTGGGAAAATCTGATTTCCCCTTGGAGAGAAATCATCCTTCACAGACACAGCCCCGTCCCTGAAACGCTTGTAAAGCCAAGCAGATTGAAACGTGAAAAATGCTACCTCTCTGGGATAAAACATCCTCAAGTGCAGCACAGACCATGAAATATGCATCGTCCAGATTCATATTTCTCCTTCTCAGTCGAGCCAACAACAGTGTCCGGTTCTGCCCTGGACTCATTCCCAAATCTGTATTAAATCTAAAATCTAGATGCCTTTTTCACTGGTGTACCTGCAACATAGCCCTTAAAAGTTTTTCTTCCGTATTGGGACGTACAAAATATAGGTGTGAAAGGGTGAAGTAGAGTGGGATCTAAATGTGATCCTGGTCTGAAGATAGACTTAAATGTGATCTTCAAAGCACCTGACAAAAATTCCCACAAATCGTATTATGATAAATAATGTTTATATTGTGTTTTATAATGACTACCACCACGGCCGGATCAATGCACAGGCTTTATATGGCTTCAGCCTAGGCGGGGGCCCCCAATTGGTCAAAAGAAAGAACAAATAAACATTTAAATAAGCGGACACTGATTGGGTGAGGCAGATCCGCCTTCAGTATATAAATGTCAGACGCACATCACTCACGCCACAGTTGAACAAAGATATTAACAGAGACAAATGATATAGGCATATACAATGTGTGACCGAAAATATGACAGCTGTGCTCAAAAGCGCAACACGAAAAAGCCCATCGAGACAAATGGCGCTTTTCCACTACACAGTACCAGCTCGACTCGACTCAACTCGGCTCGGCTCAACTCGGCTTTGTTTGGTTTTCCACTGTGTAAAAGTTGTACCTGTACCTCCACAATAGTACCTGGTTGTCATAGCGACGCTGCAGGA
>JAUCMU010000063.1:4470225-4486003 GCA_032275025.1 Enteromius treurensis
TCCAGAAAAGTGTACCATATGCATCAGACGTTCAGCCAACGCTCCGTGGGCGTGACGTCTGAGGCTGAGACTAGTCCGCCACAGGCTTTGCTGTCTATGATCACATCTTCTCTCGCAGGCTGCTCCAGGTCAAGGTCATTGATATGACAACACAAAAATAATAAAAACGGATGCCGTAATTTCAATATTCATCAGGATCCATTTTTAGGTGTAATCAAAAGTAATAAGTAAATGTACGTTCTATAGAACAAAATTTTCTGTAAAATTCAGATCACGTTGGTATTTGTTAGGAATTCAACGGTTTCGGTGGTTTATCGAACGATGTTAATTAAAATGTGCATTTTCTGTGTATTAAGCGCATAGACAATCAGGCGATGGTCAGAAATTCCTAGTGACTAGTGATGTGTCGTTCATTTAATGTGACTCGGGAAGAACGAGTCGTCTCGTGGGAGTGATTCGTTCAGTCGCGCACGGCTAAGGCTGCATAGGTTAAGCTTACGGGGCTGTCACGTGATGAACGAACGACTCGAAGACCCGAAGACTCGAGAGACGAACGAATCAATTCTGTTTCCGGCTCAGTCTGCATAGCTTAACATTTCAGCAGCAAAATTATTCTAGAACTTGACGACGCGAGTAAGCGCCACCACTTAGTGACACAGTTTGTTATTGTTGTTTGTTCTGATGGTGTGTTTAGAAAACTTAAGTATTTTCTTGTTGCTGTCAATATTTATTTGAATAATGTTCATGTTAACATTTCACTTTATACTGCACTTTTTATATTGTCCGTTTTTGAAAGAGGGCAAAAATAAGTGTTTTTTTTTTATGTGGTGTTTTGACTTATTCTGTACCTTTTTTACATCTAATATTGTCTCTGTACCTTGATAACTTGAAATAGAAAGGGCAAATGACCTCCAGCTATGTTCGAGCTCACATACAGTACTGTACAGTAATATTGATGTATCGAAACCTAACCGTTACCATGGCCAGAAAACACACGTGATACAAACCGAACCGTAGGCTCACTGTACCGTACTCACCGTAGTTGCAAATTAATGAGAATCAGCAGTTGACATGTCATTACAAAGTTTTTTATATGTCTAAAGTGAACTATCAAAATAAAGTGTAAACCAAAAAATGGCTAAAATCGTAAAGTGTGCACAAAGTATTCGGTGGCCAAAGAAGCAGGTCAGGATCATGCCACTGAAGAAGTGCTAAGACACATTAGCCACATTTACTACTGTAGATCGTTTAACACGGGCCATTTATATCTCGATGTGTTGGTGTTTTTTGCTGGTGTAAGAATCATAACTTTAGAGAGAAAGTTGTTAGAGCTCTTGACCCTATTTATGGATTTGACTCGTTTGAGTTCTATAGGCCTCAAGGGATCGAGCACAGAGCTTTTTCTCTTCTCTCATGTGTCTTTTCCTCTTAGTTCTCTGAATAAAACAGCAAAGAGAGCCTCAACAGATCAGCCTGAAGGTGGGCTTCTTATTTATGTTTTGAAGATTTCTTTGAATCGGTTAGAGGGAAACAGAGTAATGGGATAACGTCTATTAATTGCCTTTTTTTAATGTGAACACATCATGATTGTTGTCAAAAGAGACTTTTAATCTTCCCACTGAGTTGGTCAGACGATGTTGTGAATGGAGACAAACAATGCGCCGTTGTGTGATTGTGCGTTGGTGTGGTCTTGCTAATGACGCTTGTGTCACATCCTCCGAACCATTAAGCCGTCTGCATATTACTGAGGCAAGTAATGATGCAGTATCAATAACAGTGTTTTCTCAGGGGAGGCAACAGAGGCAGCGCCTTTTCAAAAAAGTTACGATGAGAAAATAATTAGTATAAAAATAAAACAAACAAACATTATGAAGAACATAAGACGGTGTAGTCAGCGCTGTCTTCGGGGGAGACTGTCATCTTGCACCCTGTCATAACTAATTTAACGCTGTTCGACATGGACACCAGCGGAAAAGTGTGCGGAGAGAGGCAGCGTCTCTTTGGCCTCCCTTGAGCTCATTTTGTTCCCATCGTGATCAAAAAATGTGGGGTGAATTTGAAAAGGGTAACGCAAATAGGAACAGTGAGATTATATAAAGATGATAATGTGTAATTAAGTGTGAAATGAATGGAATGTTTTCAGACATTTAATTGCATGTAAACTGCAAATAATGAGTGTTTTTTTGACGCACTCACTGTAAGTAGGGCATTCGTACATCTTTATATGTAGCTTCATAATTACTTCTATTGTCTTTGAAATATGGTTAAAGTGCACTGCTGAATGTACTGACAACATTTATAGTAAACTAAACTGTAATGTCATATCTAATATATATATGTGGTGTTTAATTAAATGTATTTGTAATTACACATTTTTAACAATTAGGTTGCAATTTAGCACTGTCACACGAAGCGCGGTGCGCTGGATGAGCTCGCGCTCTCGCTTCCTTGCGAGACACAACGGGCACGGCAGGCAGGCAGAACGCGGAGGCTGAATAACATTTAACTTGAATTTTAATGAAAACAAAGAACAAAACAAGGAACACGCGCAGAGCTACGCAGAGCTCAGATCCAGAACAGGTACGCACTTCACAAGACTTTAACGGGACATAACTCACACGGAAATAAACACAGCTTTTATACATAGACACTAAAGACAATGATTGACAACACCTGGGGAGACGATTAACACACAAAGGAGCAGGGCGGGGTTACAGATGACAGGAGCACACGAGGGAGACTGAATGAAAACAAAAACACAGATCACACGGACATGGAATGCCTGGGGGTGTGACAAGCACAGTACAGTACTTTGCATGTGCTTGTGAGTTAACACATCAAGACACATAAGTGTATTTATACAGTATGAAAAATAATAATAATAAAACTTTATGGTTTAAACTTTTTAAACTTTTTAGATTTGAAGTACACTACAAGTGTACTTCATTAAAAATAATCACATTGTAAACATGTATTTAAATACACATGAGCAAGTGACTAAACGTCTAGAAACAATCAAAAGAGGGACCAGACAGCAACAACATGAAAGGACCTCAAATCTAGACATAACAAAACTTCAAAATAAAAGACCAATATGATTAAAGACTACAAGGATTATTATGTATAATTGAACCAATGATTTAATACTTTACCTTAAAAAAAAAGTTTGGACGCTTTATGGTAGGCGGCTTTAATCTATAGATTTATTTTCATATAAATATGTAAGGAAAGACATATAAGAAGAGAGCTCTTTTGAAGTCTATAGAGCTGCAACCTGAAAGAACAAACCTTGTCTGTATTTGTTCCTTGATGAGTTTTTCTCATGTAAACAGTCTTTTGTTTGTATTGTATTTCCAGTGAAATGATCTTATGGCAATCACTTTCTTTTTATCTGCCCCAGGAGGTTTCTCGAGTGCGTGTTTGTGCCTCTCAGAGTTGATTATGTCATAGCTGAAATTAACTAGTGTTTAATGAGCAAAATATGCAGAGATGTATGCGGGTCTGAAGCCCTAACACATGAAAAAAGATGCAGTCATTAACTCAGCAGGTTATGTGTGATTGTTCCTACGCAGCACTATACAGTTACACACATGCCATTTTACAGTATTACTTTAGCGTTTTGACTCAGTTTTATGTCAAAAACTAGAGCTCGACAATATAATCCTGCTCATGAGGCTGTTTGCCTGCAAAGACCCCACTGAGTTCCAATGTAAAGACGAATTACATGCACAAATATGAAATTGTGGCACCCTGGAGGTGTTTAAAGAGGCTAGCCTGGGGTTCTTTGCCAGCTTGTTATTTTTCTGTTTCAATATTTTTACCCACCCGTTCACCATTTTACTATATACACACTTTTCTCCTGATAGTCTCCCACTCCCATTACACTTTTTATCCTAGGACTGTATCAAGAATCTCAATATTTCATGCTAAAGTTATTTTTGTATGTGCCTGCTGAATAGACTAGCTTAGACCAACATAATTTATGGGCCCCTGCAAAACCGACAAAGCTTGACTGAAAAGAAATAGTAAATCCCAAAATGAAACTTTCCTGAAAATTTACTGACCTTTATGCCATCCAATAATTTGTATCTTTTATCTTTACATATTTCAAGAAATTCAACATTACATTGGATCATCTGCAGTGAATGGTCGAGAGTCATTAAGTAATAATTCTGTAAATAATTTTTTTTTTAACTTTTCTGAATCAGGAGAGAAATATGCTCAGATCGAGCACAATTTTACAAGCTCAAATAGTGAATATGTGGGGATATTGATGTGAGGGCAAAAAAAGGGAGGAACTTTTCCCTACTGGAGGAAGCTTTATTTTGGATTGTGGTATTCTGGCAAGAATCAAAGGTTAAAGAGAAAAAAAATAAAAAAATAATCCTGATGTGTCTGTTTCTTACAAACACACAGCTTTTACTTCAAAAGACATTAGAAGGACTGGAGTCATGTAGATTACTAGTGGATTATTGTGAACTTTTTATCAGTAGTTTGGATTCAGTGCATATGATCGGTGAGCAAGTGATGATACAGTACATTTCTCCAAACCTGCCAAATAAATAACGTTCTGATAAAGAAACAAACTAATCTACATGTTGAATAGACTTAAAGTGAGAGCAGTACATTTCCAGAAACAATTTTTCGGTCCCACTTTATATTAGGTGTCTGGTCATACAATGTACCCATTGTGTTCATTTTGAATTGCAAAGCACTTTTGCTGAAACATGATATGGGTAAGGGTACTGTAGGTTGTGTAGTCAGGTAGCATCAACATTGTAATCAATTACAGATAGTAATATGACAGTGTTTCCAAATATAAGTACAATGAATAAAGATTTACACAATAAGTGCCTTATATCAAATGGTTCATTTAAATGTAAGTACATAGCAGTTAAGGATAATTAATATAAAGTGTGTCCCATTTTTTCCGTCTTCCTTTAAGGCCTATTCACACCAAATATGAGATGAAAATGTGAGACATATCACACCCAAAGGTCTATTCACACCAAAGCTGACACAAATATTCATCTGGCAAGATAAAGATCTCTTCTACAATATCAAAAGTCCCAAGTCCCAATAACATTAGACCTCTACTGCTGTCAAAATGAAAGCATTATCACTTACAGTAGTCATAAACATGTCTATTAACAAATTCACATCATTTGCCTGTGTATTGTGTACAGAGTCATTTAAACACACACAACGTGCACAAAAAGTGTGAGGTAAACATTCATTCAGGGATCGCATTTCACGTCATAAAAATCATTTAGCACTTGTGCAAAAATACATATACATATGTGTGGTGTTGTAAATGCATAATGTATGCGCGCATTACCAGACTTGAAAAGGATAGGGCAGGGTTTCTTTTTAAGGTTGTGTGTAAATACAAGCAGCTTGCCGTCCAGTGCTGCTGTTCTGGAGTTGTTTACCAACCCCAGAAGAATGGCTTCAGCTCACGCAGCATGTTAGATTATGCAGCAGAAATGGCAGATGAATGAACTTTTTTGCATTAGCTGTTAATATGAAATAACTCTTTCAATTCCAAACGTTTCCACTCTATGAATATTTGCATCAAATTTGAATAAATAATGCATAATGCAAGCCATTTCAGCAGGTTAAATAAATATTTTCTTGTTGTAATTTGTTTTTAAACAAATATGTTTACTGCTTTAATGCCTGTTCATAAATGTCTGTTTTCATTTTGAGTATAGGTTTTATAATAATTTTTAATATTCTAACCTTTTTTTTTTTTTTTTTTGTCAGTTGCCATGCCAACATTTCTAATTATCCTTTATTTATTTGATGTATTGTGATGGTTTCCATCTTGTATTTTTTATTCAGCTTTTATTGCAATTAACAGAAACTATTTTTAGGGGGTTATTTAATCAGGTTTGAACAACATGTTTTTAATTATACATTTACGAGTCCCTTATTTTTACACTTAGATAACTTTTGCTGTCAACTAACACTAAGAACCCAACCTAAATGCATTTGCAAACACTAATAATAATGTAACACTTTTAAATATACTCTTCATCAAATGTCAAAATTATTATAGATTGCACGTGATGAAGGGCATGCATTATAGTGGATTTCACTTGTGAGATGTGAAGAGTATTATTTATTTTTTGTTTGTTTTAGTTATTATCCATTTATCAGCTGTTGATAAAAATCCTCGTGCTAATAGGTAGAACTTTTAAAAGATCTACCTGTCTGTTTGGAAATAGACAGATAGACACCCACAGTACGGTTGATATCCTCCATCCACCAGGACAATCTAATTCATATTTCAGATGGCAGAAAGAACACTCGCCTTGCAACTCTCAGTCTTAGAGCATAAATCAAGAGTGATTCTGCACTTCCTGTGCAAGTGCTGTAAATCCCCCACTAACGGCACATTCTCCCCTTTGATGGATGAGGCCAGGGGGTCTGTTGATTGCCGATGTAACCGGAGCTTGGGCTAGAGACTTTGGAGAGCCAGGCAGCTGGGAGAGAGGCATAATTTTAGCCCCCTTTTGAGATCCTTATTTGCACACATAGTGAAAAAAACGGGAGGTACAAACGGATGATAAATAAAGGTTCAGAAATCTAAGCATCAAACTCACAGAGCTGCTCATGATGAATACTGGGTTGAGATAAATACGTTGACAAAGGTTAACGATCAGAATGCACACCTCTGACAAGGTGAAAATGCTGTATTGTCATCAAGACTATCGATCAAACGCATAAAGCCTCAGATAAATGACGACGTGTCTTGTGTCCTTTTATCTTTGGAGGTTTTATTTCCTAAAATCTTGGCTTGTAACCAAAAACGCTGCAGGTTTAAAACATATTAAGGGTCTGGACTAACATCATGGTGCCCCTGAGCAAGGCACTTAACCTCAGGTTACTCCAGGAGGTCTGCCTCTGTAAAGAGGTGTTCATGCTGACAACGATTTCCAGCAACAAAACCATCAGAAGTCATTGGCTTTGTATGTGAGTGTATCAGCAGATTTTTAGACCATATGATCAACTTTCCTTAGAAACGGCACATTCCTCTTAATTTATAACCCTTCCTCTAAAAGCCACTGGCAACATTTTGATAAAACTTACCTTATAGATTCAGTTGCATTTAAAACGGATCAAATCAAGTCCCACTCAAGCGTGTGTAAGTGCATTCTAGAAATGCATTCGGATGGAGATTTACAGTTTGTTTCTTCATCGGAACAGATTTGGAAATATTTAGCATTACATCACTTGTTGAGTCAAAACAGCTGATAAAAACATCACAATAATCCACACAATTTAGGAAATCAATTAACATTTTGTGAAGCTTCTGTAACACTTTACAATAAGCAGAGGCGGACAAAGTAGTGAGTTGAGTGAAAGTATAGATACTACTGGTCAAATATTACTCCATCACAATTAAAAGTTGGGTAAGTGAAAGTATAGAAGTACTTGCTTTTAAAAGTACTTAAGTATTATGAGTACATTTCTGGTCAATAGATAGTTTCATTATTGTTGCATTGTTTTCGGTTATACTTGCAATACTTCATGCCTCTGAAGCAACCTACTGAATACGGTGACTAGTAATATCTGTGTAATAAAAGGCTTTTATGAATGTAAAAAAAAAAAAAAAAAGAAATCAAACATCAATGAAATCTTTTGAAAAAAAAAAAAACTGAGAAAGTCATAATGTCAGGGATTAGGCTGGAACCCAGAGCCCCAACTCGTAATCAAATTCTTTTGGGTAAAACATCTAAGAAGTATATTTCCATTGTTATTCACAAAATTGAGCACTCCAGGGCGATTATGAACATGAAATTATTCATCCCTGGCGTCCTCTTTCACAAGAATATAAATAGGAGGGAAAACAAGAACAAAATTCCCTTATTCATCCATCACAATGAGAAAAAAACAAAGAATATATTTCTGGTGTGCAGCAAAAGAATATAGATCTTCATAAATTAGTTGAAGTGGCTTTAACACTCCTACCCACCATCACAAAGCAGCATGGTAGTGTCCTAACACAGCTATAGCAGCGAGTACACACATCAAAGTGTATTCATTTATCTACATTTGAATCAAGTGTACAGTGAAATTTCTTTAATCAGGAAAAAAAATAAAAATAAAAACAAATAATCCAACCTGCTAACAAAAGCATAGCTAGGCCTATATAACTGCCCAACAGGAACGCTGCTTTACAAGTCCATAAAACATTCTGTTTAGAAAACAATGGCACTAGAAGAAACCCAGGTATATATTTTCAGCAAAAATAAAGTCTTTATCCATAAAGTCATCTAATATTCACAAATAAAGCACCATTTACATGTGAAAACATTTACATTTACACCATTTACATGTGAGCCAATCAGACCAATATCAAGCAAAAATAAACGTATTCCAATTTTTAAAAGAAAATTAGTTTCCAAATGTTAAAATTGCTTCATTTGGTTTTCTTTTCTTTTCTTTTTTTACTGTGTACGTATAAAAAGGGTGGAGAACTTGTATGAATGCTTTATATAATAGATTTAAAGAAATCACATATAAATCTATTTGCAAATCTAAGAACTCTAAGAGAAAGATGTAGGAGATATGGGACTTTTTTGGAGCAGGCCGTTTACTTCAGGCTATTTTCCTGTTATTTCCATCCCTCCAGTTTCTGTAATGTAATGACACTCAGTGAAAAGATGCAAGGTTGTAACAGAATGACCTTTATGTCAGATGATCTGTTGAAGATGCCATGCAGAATACGAAGCAGTGAACAATGCCCACTGCTTTTCATTTTTCTTTTCTTGCCTTTTCTTTTTTTCAGCAATAATGGGAATCTGCCGAACTCCACTATGTACATATTTGTCTTTTTGACATTCAAGGGGGAATATATCAGTATACCTGCTGCATTGTGTTGTTCTGTCAGTGTTTTGCATGCTGTAATTGCAGTGATGTCAACTACATCTGATTTAACAGTTTAACAGTCCCAGCTGAAAACTGTACAGGTCTAAGGATATAACCATGAGGTACACCACTATTAAAAATCAGTTGCAACTGCTCTGATTTGCAGTTTGCTCATTTAGTAATGGGATGTCAAGTCCCTGATGGATCAAGGTCACTTTAAACGTATTAAAGCAGAGCTTCTTTCAGTAAATAAAGCCTTGACATGCAATCATCTATGTAAGAGCTAAGGAGTAAATAGTGCGACTGATGATAGCATGTCACCCAATGATCTATTTGAGTGATATGCAAATTGCACCGAGAATCAAGTGGTGTGGGCACATAAAGTGAGTACTTAAAATATAAGAATGGTTTTGCGCATTTGAGGTTGATACAGTATCATACAGTACAGGTGTTATGATAAGACTAAGTCAGGTGTGGCTTTCACACAAACATTTTTGGCTGAGCTTTTATTAAAACGGTTATACCTGAACAATTAAATTACAAAAGGCTTCAAGACATGTTCTAACCAATAGCCAATTATTTTGTTCCAGCTTTGAAGTAGCTTGCCTTGTTCATGTATTGTAAAGTTATAGTAGATCACCTACAAATTGAGTTTCAAATAAAAGTACATTAAATGACACAGAGTGCTTTTCTAAATAGCATTATGTGGAATAGATTTACTTTTCTGACAGACTTTTAGAGCTTGACTGCAATAATAGGATCTGATGCCAATGCCACATATAATATTCTTCTAAATAAAAACGTTTAGCTTTTATCTAAACTCTCTTACACACCTTTTTTTTCTACTGTTTTTAAATCTATCTTTGTGAGTGTGCACTATTAAGATGAAAGTTCTCAGAACACCACAATTTTCATACCCTCATGCTATAAAACGCAAAACACACACCCTTCCAACCCCCAACCAGCAATTACCTCCTACTTTTGCTCTTTTGACAGATGTGATGGAAAGACATTGAGTTCTGGAGCACAACCTGTGAGAACAGTGAGGTAAAATATGAGCATCTTGACAGCTTGTTGCCAATCCAAATGAATGCGAGAGCGGCTGGTTACGCAGGACTCTCTGCTATATTTCACCTCTCGTTGTCATCCTACTGCTGGCAGCAGCATTAAATCTTACACCCTTTTTTTTTTTACTAGATAAACTTACTGATAACCTGAGCAATGTATGCATCCTGAATGTGGAATGACAGACTAGCTGAGAGAAAGCAACTGAAATCTATTGTGTTTTTAATACTGTTTAAATTCATGCGCTTCATTCCAGTCAGCTGTGATGCTATTGTTTACACGAATATGAATGCAGCTGTGTGTGATTTGAACAGGGTGACCAGATGTCCTGACAGACCCAATTTCATGAGGTGTGTCTCAATGTCCAGACAAAAACTAAAAATAAAACAAAACTGAAAAACATGAACACGTCCCAGTTTTAGCTGTTAGACCCACTGATGTCAAATAACTTGTCCTCTGTGTATTTCTAGACACTAGTCTCTAGTTCCATTTTTGAAATTGCAAGGAAAAAAAGCTGGTTATTTGCTGTAGCAAGGTGATTTAATCGCACTTTCATTTTAGAACTTCTTTCTGTGAACCAACTTGGTCCAAATCTGGTGCTCACATCAATAACCACACTAACTTGTTACACAGAGAAATTGATCGGTAGCAAGTGAAAAGGAAATGAGGGGAAATTAGTGTTAATTTTCCATTAATCACATGAATGGAATTAATGGTAAACATCCATTTTATAATAATTATAATTTTCTAGTTTTCAGTATTCTACTTAAGTATGAAATAACACAATTAGGTATTTTTAGCCAAACCATGTCATCAAATTTGTTAATAATACATATATTTTTATTAAAATGTATGAATTTTAATAAATCTGTACGAATTACTTAATATGCGTTTTGTAACTTTGTCTTGGTCCATGTGCTGTCTGTGTTTTTGTTTGATTTTGTATCACACGTGTTTTGCCCTGTTTGTAACTCCGTCTGTCTCATTAATGTTTTTATTCCCTACCAGCTGTGTTTTCCAGGTGTCTTGTATTGTTGCATCACGGTCAGGGGAGCCGTATGAAGGTCCGGTGTCTGAATCAGTGCCATTATCAAGTCCTAGACCCGAATACAGGCCAGAGTGGTCTCCTGAACATCCCTCCTCTATGATATCCTATGACCCAGGGTCGGTACGGGCGGGAGGCCTCCCCAAGAATTTATTTTTGGGGGAGGGATGGGATGCAGATCGGACCGTGGTCCGCCAAGGGTCCAGAACCGCCGTGGCCTACTAAGTTTTTTTTAATATGTCCGGGAGGCCTCCTGAGACTCTGTCCCTGTCGGCCTCTCAGACACCCACCCACCCTCCCATCCCTTGATATTACTAGGGGGCGCAAGGACACGCCTTCCTGGGGTAGGCACGTAACGTTGTCTAGGTCCACTGTGTGTGTTTCTGTTTTGATTCTCTCACCCGTGTTTTTCCCTGTTTGTAACTCCGCCCATCTCATTAGTGTTTCATTCCCTACCAGCTGTGTTTTCCAGGTGTCTTGTATTGCGTCTTGATTATGTTTGTATTTAAATCGTGCTCTGTGTTTAATTCAATGTCGGTCGTTGTTTAAATGTCATGCATCTTGTCTCAGCGTTTTCGCCAGTGTGTCCTGCGTTTTCAAGTTTAATAAATGTTCTCCGTTCGCATCAGCCCTTGTCTGCCTGCCTGTCTTTCCCCGCTGGGAAGCGAAACGAGTGACTCGTGACACATTTACACAAATTTCAAACAGTAAAACACCATGGATATTGCCATGATACTGTAGATTTACAGTATTTTTATTTATTCATTCATTTATTAACATATTTTTTAAATTCCAATTAGCAAAGGCCCTTTAAGCCAAGTCAGTTTTGCTTTTTGCTACCAGATGGTTTACTAAAACTTTGTGACCTTTAAAATTAGTTTCACAAACAAAATTTATTATACAGTGCGTAGTCATAATTTGTTTCCGTCTACAAAGCTAATTTCAAATCAAATCATAAGTTCATGAGAAACGTAAATCCAACATAGCCTAAGTGTGTACAAACATTTGATAGTTTAGAAGTCAAAACTTGTTATTTATTCTGTGCGAGTCTTTGAGAAATCTGGACACACTGCATTTGAAGTCAACTGATGGTACAGCTGTGGACTGTGAGGCTCCACAGTAATTGTGAGATCCGAAACAGCATCTTTAATCTCATCTCAATCTCAATGGAGAGCTGAAATAAATTGTTAGCTACCCCTCTTCTCCCTCTCTCTCTTTCCCGTTTCACACTCGGTGTCTCCTCTCTTTTTATGTCTGAGAAAGGGAATGGCTGGAGAAGTGTAATTATCAGCGCAGAAATCCATTTACTCCTCAGAGGTGGAGCAGGGCAGATCGAAAGAGTGCATTACATAACTTTAATCACACCTGTGTCTCACGATTGATTATCCTTAAATACATTTCAGCTCCAGACAATGCAACATTAGCATAGGTGCGCTGAGACACGCAGACCTTCTCTTTAATTTATTCAGATTGTTTCACAACATTACCACGACAATAAAACCTTTGGACTCTGTTTGATCAATGGCCATCAGTGACCTGATTGTCTGGGTTACCATGTGTCCCTGGGAGACTGCAAAGAGTGTAATATCATGTCTACACCGGATGTTAGTGGTGTGAAGCATCAAAACAAAATCAATTCCATTATAATCAATGAGAGTGTACAATGCAGTGTGTCACGTCTTCAGTTGATGGAAGCCTGGCTTCTATTCGTGATGCTCTGAAGTCCACTTTATTCTGTATTTTAAAAAACGTATTTGCTATGTAATTTAATAGTCCATGATGTTCCTGTTTTGTGACTAGATATTCTCAGTGCATGTTTCTTTCTATAAATAAATTAAGTTGCAACATTTGTAATATATTGTGGCTGAAAGGTCCCATGCTGTATGGTGTACTCTGGTAGCACATCTTGTGAAAAAGAAGTGCTCTTAATAATCAAAATGTAAAAAAAAAAAATCAACTTAAGTGACTTTTACTTAAAGGAATAGTTGGCCCAAAACTGAAAATTCTGTCGTCATTTACTCTCCCTCAAGTATTTCCAAACCTGTATGAGTGTCTTTGTTCTGCCGAACACATATTTTGAAAAAGGTTTGTAACAACGTTGTTTTGGTCATCATTGACTACCATAGTAGGTAAATGTTTACAGTATTTTCATTTTTGGCTGAACTATTTCTTTAACTACTTAAGTACAAAGTTGTAATAAGGCCAAGTTAAAATTGTTACATTAAAAGTTCATTTTAAATTCATTTAAATTCATTCATCATTCAAGTCATGTAACTTTATCATTACAAATGTGTTAACGCAAATATATTTAAATACCTGACCTACAAGGTTAGAAATTACGTTAAAGGATTAGTTCACTAGATCATTTATTACTCACCCTCGTTCCAAACCCTTAAAATCTTCACTCAGCTTCGTAACACAAATAAAGATATTCTCGATTAAAATAAGAGAGCCATCTGACCCTCCACAGACGTAATAAAAACATCGGCGAAACAGTCCATGTGACATCAGTGGCTCAGCTTCACTTTTGCGGCAAAAAATAACTAATAACTAATTAAACAAAGTTTAATTGCACTGAACAAAATTGCCTGAAAATTTCCCAAAGAACTTCCCTGCCTTCAACACGTCTTCTAATAGCTAACACAGGAGCACTGGTGAAATAACAATGAACACACAGCTATATGACAGTACATTCAGAAGCAAAATTGTGTTGACATTTAGTATTTTCAACATGCAGCGTTGTATGTAGCCATTAAATCAGAGATCTGCCCCTTGGCTGTCCGTGTAGACACAGTGCAACGCTGTGAGAGAGCTGGATATACGAGAGCCACCACTGGGTGCAGTTCCCCACAGCATGAATGAGGTAATGTGACAAAGCTGTGATTTATTCCCATGTGAATGTGAGGCACAGGCATTTGTACAGGTGAGTCCACCACAAATGCGAGGCTGCTATGCTGAGACCTGTCAGCTGGCCTCCATCATCTCTTGCATGCCCTCGTATCTCACAGATGTGTCATGTCATTCACTAATGGAAGCCCGAGGGCACATAATAGCACACTACAGGCTTTTACTGCTCGCACTATGCTACCGGGGAAGCCAAGGTCACTTCGGCTTTGTAGTGATTCACTTGTCATGTTCTTGTGTGTTGATTTGTGAACTGTGTGGAACGTTTGTGTATGCGTAAGGCTGAGGTGTGTGGGAATGATCACCTTTTGCTTTTTGCGATGAATATCTCATTTTACACCCGATTTTAAAGATTAAAAGGCATTTAAAGCAGTGTTGAGACTTTTCCTAACTATTTGATTTTGTTTATCTCGCCCATCAATTATTTGCCGTATCAGCTATACATATCAGAGAAGCTAAAATCTCAAAATATTAGCTCCGCTCAAGTCTTATCACCTGAGCTGGAGTCTTGATTTTGGGGAAACTGATGCCAAAATGCTTTTGGTTATGGTGTGTGTCGTTACACAACTTGACAGTTTATATAGGGTTTAGAAGGATCTAGATCTGGATTTGATCCTCCACATTATAATCTAGCAAATATATATTAAAGTTTTGTTTTTATTAAAACCAAAATGCATGAGATCACATAAGAAAAAACACCCCTTCCAAAAAGAATTGCACTTAATAGTATGGAATTTGCACTTATAGTTTATTACAGAATGCAAAAAAAAAATAAAAAATAAAAACTACTCACAACACTATAGCGCATAAAAAGTGCTAGATATGATTTCATGGTGTGTTATTGAAAATTACATTTAAAGTTATGTATGTGCTAAGTTGAGACTTCATTATTTCAAATGTGTAAGTACAGAAATTTAATTACTGATATTTGAATCCGTGACACATATGTTTCAACAGAAATGATCATGAATTCATTCAGCAGTTCACATGAAATAAAACTCTTAAGTTCCACTAGTTGCATGTAACAGCAATTTAAACGATAATACATTTTCATTTAATTAACTGCGTGCCGTAAAACATGACACTGAGTTCACCTTTTTTTCATTACTTTCATAATTAATACTCTTTTTAAAAGTATGCTACCTATTTTTCACAAAAAAGGGAAGTTCTGAACTTGTTCTTCCACAGTTACATTGTGTCCAAATCAATGTATGCCTTTGATTTTATAGAAGCAGCATCTACTGATGTGGGGCTGACGTGAGAATAACTGACTCACTTATAGTCCATCAACGTCAACATCAAGGGTTTGATTCTCAGTGGAAAGCATGCACTGATCAACATATATACATTTGAATGCAATGTAAACCTTTAAAGACTTTGATTAATTATTTGTTTATCATCTTTTAGGATTGGTAGTTACTTAGTTTTCAGTGTAAAATATTCTCTATGACTATGTTTAAAATGTTCCAGCTGATTTTTTTTATATTATAACGTCCTTCGGTTTGTAAGTAATGTATATTAATTTAGTATTTAGAACCCAAATGAAAGTATTTTAAAAGTTGGTCATTCAAAACCTTGACTGATACAGAAAATCACTTTATATTAAGTGTGCCAAATACCTGTGTACTTCCATGGTAACTAGATGTGTATCTAGTATGTAACCTCAGTGTAAGTACACACCGGTACATAGTATGTACAGCTGAATTATTTCTGTAACTTCACACATGTAACAACATTTAGAATGGTGTGTGTAAGTACGAATGTGTAACAGGACTTTTTGGTAAATAAAGGGTTACACTTTATATTAAATAGACAATAACTCTGGATTTATCATGTAATTACTCTGATGTCACACAGCAGCGGGCAGTAAGTTAGGCTTTACATATA
>JAUCMU010000063.1:4493203-4517407 GCA_032275025.1 Enteromius treurensis
GTAAAAGCTCAAAGGCAAATTGGTCTCTCTGGCGAGTTCCCATATGTAACGTCGAAGTGATTCGACTGAAAGGGTAATCAAAGTTTTATTTCACCACAAAATAAAAAAAAATACATTAAAAATTATTTTTATTTATTTATTTTTTTATTACATTTAGATTTTTTTTACATTTTCATTTCATTCAGTAACATAAAAGATATAAACTTATATACTTTTTTTAAGAATCTAAATAATTTCCTTTTAATTAAAAATGTTTTATATATACAATAATGTCTTTTATAATGTCACAATGAAAAAATCTCAAAGTTTTTTTACATTGTTTCCCCCCCAAAATGTTTATTGTCTAGTGCTTTTCACGACACATTCTCTGAAAGCAGCTTTAGTCAATATGTTATGAATTTAATGTATTTCAGAATTGTCTCTTGATTTATATTCTTGTACAGATGTTGCAGGATTAGACATGACTGAACAGTTCCACGTTGACACAAGCACAGCTAAAGTATGTTAGTCCAACAGGAGCAGAATATCAACTAACCCACAAAACCGATCAGAAAAGGGCTTTCCTCTTACCTTTACTGAGCGGTTTTCTTCATTCACTAACTCCAGCAGAGGTTCTGAGGCGTCTGCAGATCACTAATACACAATGTTTTGTACGGGTTTCTGCCACGATGATGTTAATTTTTTTCCTGCCGTCTTAAGAAACCAAATATTAGCTGTCTGTATGATTACACCAACCAAACACGATCTGCTGGGTTAGAGTGAAGAGCCACAGAAAGAGTCTGAACTTGTGTTCTTCACTAATTCGTAAAAGGTTTGGATCAGCCTTTGGTGAAGCCTTGAACACATTCAAATCACAGAGCGATGAGGAAAAGGAACAGTTTCACTTGAAAAGCAAAGCTAATGAATCTGTGATGCAACTCTGTTTGTCAGCCTGATAGTTTAGAGAATCATTAACCGCCCATAAGAGTTGTTATTATCACTCATATTGACTAATCATTTATGCCAAATTAACAGTATAAATCACACTTTTATTCTGCCAGTGATTTGTGGAATATTATGATTTTTTTGTACTCAGTTTTATTTAGATTTAACATTTTTTCCTTCATTTTTTTAACATGACAAATGTGTAGTATTTTAATCTTAACAGTCACACAGAGCATAGGTGAAATAAACATGATTTATGAAGCAAAGCAATTCATAAGAGTTATGTTATGCATTCATAATGCATAATATGTTTTATTAAGAAAGACAATGCCAGTTATGCAAAATAATGAACTCATCTTTAATTTTTTTTTTTCAACTTTTTTTGTTTTAATTTTTAACATAAATGCATTTTGAGCTTAACAATCACATGTAATATACAGTATGGAGGGCCAAATTACTCAAAATGAAATAACTAAATAAATGTTGAAATATATAAATAAATCTTTTAATAAATAATGAAATACATAAATAAAATTTAGAAATAAATGCAAAAATGTATAAATAAATATTTATTTATTTATTTATTATTTTATTATTTATTTATTTAATCATTTGTTTATGTATTCATTTGTTAATTTATTTCTTCATCCATTCATTTATTAATTCATTTGTTTATTCATATATTTGTTAATTTATTTATTTAGCAGAAATAATGATAAATTATTTATTATGATAATTAATTATTATGACAATTAAATGATAATCATAATACTAATTAATAGTACTTTTATTTATAATATTATATTATAATAATTAATTTGCGCAAAGCATTTATTAAGTAAAGGAAGCCACAGTTACTAAAAATAAATAATGAACCTACTTTGTAACTTAATAGTTAATTATCTTGCCATGTGTTAATTAATCTTTGATATTCAGTATCATAAATTATGTTTTACAAAATATATATACCATTAATAATAAATATAATATGATTTACTTATGTACGGTGCGTATTATTATAATAAAGATATACTGTTTATTATTTGAAATATATATTTTACATAATATTATGTTTATGTTTTATTTGACATCAGTGGATGACACGTGTTATATCAAGAAAAACGAAAATCAGTTTAAGGCAGTAAAGATGAGTTATTTCCCTAGTATTGTGTATAGCATTGTGTTAATCAACAACCTATCAATAATGCACAGAATATTCTGTTCCCTGACTGTCTGTCAGTACGCTCAAAACATTAAATGCATATTAATAGAAAGCAAATAGAGTTAAAGCAGCCCTACCTGCAGCAGCTGTGTGTGTTTGAACTCTGTTCAAAGAGCATCAGGGCTCTTATCTGCAGGAATGCTCTGAATGAGTGAGAGCTGACCACTATCAGCTGCAGCAAGGCCTAATCACTGCAGGGTCAAGGGTCAGCGTGAGCCGAGGGGATGTCCTGCTTTCTGTCCACTCACCATTAGATTCACAGACTGTCCTGCATCTGCGTGTCTGTGTGACTGACCCAAATCCAAATGTAATATATTCAAAAATGTCAAACATTCAAAATATTGAATTTAGGGGACAATCTACTTTGGCTGTGAAATAGGGCTTTACCGAGCTCAAGGACTCTCGCCAGAGAAGATGCAAACAAATGCTATTGGCTATTTTTTTAAGGGGGCGGGGACATTTAAATGAATAGTTCACCCAAAAAGGAAAATTCAGTCATCATTTACTCGTCCTCAAGTAGTTCCAAACCTGTATGAATTTCTTTGTTCTGAACACAAATGATATTTTGAAGAAAGTTTGTAACCAGGCTGTTTTGGGGAAAGAAAATACTATGGAAGTCAATAGTGACCCAAAACAGCCTGCTTACAAACTTTCTTCAAAATATCATCTTTTGTGTTCATCCAAAATAAACGTTTTTGTCTAAATAATAATGTGTATGTGTACTGTCTATATATATATATATATATATATGTATATATATATATATAAATACACACACATACAATATATAATTTGAAAATATTTACATGTATATACATTTATATTCTTATATTTTATATATATATATATATACACATGTGCTTGTATTTTATATACATAAATATATACAGCACACACACACATATATGTTATGTAAACAAAAATGTATATTTCGGATGCAGTTAATCGTGATTAATTATTTGACAGCACAATTTTATTTATACACTCCTGGCATATTTGGTGTGTGGAAAAATTTTATAAAGCAAGAAAGCAAGCTTATGGTGGAATCTGTTCATAATTAAACCTAGAAAAATGTATAGAAACTGATATGTATGTATGTGTGTGTGTGTGTGTGTGTGTGTGTGTGTGTGTGTATATACTGTATATATTACAGTTGGAACTACTCAAAAAAAAGTTTTAATTGATTGCTCAGTCTACTTAAATTAAATAAGCTGAAACAACACAAATCTTTGATTTATTTTACTCAGTTGTCATTTGCACTTATGCTAAATGAAATCACATTTGTAAAATATTAAGTTAAATGAAACCATTTGTTTTGGGCCTGCACAAGTCATTTACTTTGAAACTGGGCAGTGGATTTCTAGTTCCCAGCATGCTTTGCATATGGATAGATCAGGAGAATAAATGTTGAAATTATGTTTCAACATTACAATGTTTCAATGTTGCTGTTTCGTGTGTAGTAAAGGGAAATACAAGTTTGTTGTTCAGTAATATTTGACATTTAAAAGAGTTTATGTTAATGTTGATTTTTGAGGTTACCATCATGCAATGTAGACATTGTTGTTAAGCTAAGGCTACATGAGCTGAGTGCTAATGTGCTAATGTCAGTGATGAGGCCATTTTTACTTGATCACTTTGTGTGCTGCAGATGTACAGAATATGTTTAGCATGTAATTAAGTGTTATGATGTCTGTTATGTTCCCAAAAGATAAAAAAAATATTGTCAAAAAATTTAAACCAGGGAGTTTCATAGTAGGAAAAAGTTAATGGTGACCCAAAACAGATGGGTTTTTCTTCCTTTCTTCCTTTGTGTTCAGCAGAACAAAGAAATTCATACAGGTTTGGAACTACTCGAGGGTGAGTAAATAATGAAAGAATTTTCATTTTTGAGTCAACCGTTCCTTTAAGCCTGTTTTCTACCCACACAGTTCAGTAATTTACAGAAATGAAAAGCACATTCTAATAAATTCAGGTAGTGACAACCACATTTACACTGATTCTACCCAAAGCATATGGAATTGAACTGAACCTGAACAGAAATGTGCTGTACGTGCAGTGCAGTCATTCATTTTTGTTGACATAATTGCTAGAAAAAAAAAAAAAAGCTCCTGAGAAGCACAAGGCAACGATAATCCTGAATAAATCCAATTGCTTTATATACGGAAAAGGACCAGAATATCACTATCCTCCAAAATTACCTGTCTGTTTTAATCCCTGTCCCTATTAATTTCATACACTGGATCGCTTTATGAGCCAAGCCCAAGCAACAAGCCCAAAGATGCTACTAATGAGTGGACATGGCAACAAATCAAACAAGCGCTCTTCTACAGCAGCCGTCCAAGCATATAAACAAAACATGAGACCTCTTTCGACAGTGGCTTAGTTAAAATCTAAAAATCAACACACCAGTTGCTCTGAAAGTCATTGCAGAACATAAGCCACTTCTTAGGAAATCATTTGTTTGTTCGGTTAAAAATTTTGCTGTGTAATAATCAAATGACATTTATACATTTTAAGCGTGGCTCAAGTACTTTATTTGGACCACTTGTTACTATGTTATCATCATACACCATGGTATAACCTCAGTACTTCAAAGAACGCCATGATATTACTGTGATGGTTTTCTCATGTCAAATTATATGGCTAATCCGCCATCTGTGGAAAGGTCTTCCGCTAATGTCAGTTGCCGAGTTGCAGTGAGGCCCAGGGTGTGATTACATTCCCCTCCGAGAGCGTGTGTGATTAGAGCTCATACCTGACAGTGTCGCAGTAATTTGCTGTCATTTGAGAGGATGATAGGTCTGATTAACTGATAGATAATGTCATCTGACCGGGATGGACAGAGCACTCTTAATTCATCCGTTCTATACACAGACAGGCTTCATATGTTGGACACCCAAAGCTAATCAAGTAGTGATGTCATACAGGAATACAAGAAATACAGAAGGGGAAATTCACTAAAAATCAAAGGAATAGCTCAGGTTCAGAAAAGGTTTATCCTTTTTTTTTACTTGTCCCTTCTTATTTAAAAAAACAAAAACATTAAAACACTTACAATGGAAATGATTGGAGTCAGCATAAATAATAGAAGACTAATAATAATGTTACAGTAGTAAAGCCACAATATATAAACAATGTGTGTGTGTGTGTATATTGGTTTTTGTGGTTTATGGGGACACAATCTTTTAATGAGAATGGGTCTGACAGAGGTATTATAATTTAAAGGTGCCAATGTCCCCATAATTCAAAGGGCTTCAACAAACTATCATGCGTTTGTGTGTTAACTAGGTTTTGTTATTTTTTATTTTATCAATTCTGATATATGAAATGATATATTTTAAGATCAGTCAATGCAGTTTTCCTAAAGATAAAACAGCTCAGAAATGAGTTTTAATCCGGTTTTAGTTTTAAGAATTGTCTGAAACCGAGGGATATATTCAGTGTCTCTTTTTGCAAAAAATATTTTTTTTTTTTTGCAAATGAATAAATAAATACATAAAGTTGTATGTAAATTTATACTCAATTTGCTGTGACAGCTGACCTGCGTTGGGAATAATGGCGTTATAAATAAACAGCGTTACTGTGTTATTTTTTTCAGTAATGAGTAATCAAATGAATCACTGTTGCCCCATTACAACACCGTTACTGACAGTAAAATGTGACATTACAATAATTTATTATAAAATTATTAGCATTTTATTTTTCAGTGCATCTCAATGGACGCGCAGCGTAGCTGTATTTGACGTATCATGACTCAGGTACATCCAGAACTGACAACGGTTCTACTGACTGTGATTCGGGGCTGGAACCGGACAACTGCATATGTGAATCTGCAGGGATTTATATTGGCATTTCTGAACCACATTATAAATCCAGAGTGGGAAACTGCGGACTGGATCGGCTCTTCTGGTCGACATTCTGAAACCGGACTCGGAAATCGCGGACTGGAGTCTGCGGGAATCAGAACTGGCATGTACTTTATGATTCCCACACTACATCCAGAGTGGGAAGACACGGACCGGAATCCACAGGTGACTGGATCGGCACTCCTGGCCGAATCTTCGGAAATGGATCTGGGCAGGACGGATCGGGATCCGCGAAAGTCTTTGACAGCACTTGTGTTGTGAAGGAGGAACATAGTCCGTAAAGATTGCGCGTTGCATCTATCTGGTGTGGTGATGTTAGATGCAGAGTAAGGGGCAAAGCTCTGGTGGTGTTTCGGCGGAACATGGCCAACATCCCGCCTGTGGTCAGTATGACATGAGCGCCAAGAAGATCGCCGACCTTCACTTTAGTCCCGTGATGTCCAGGAGCTCGACATCACGGATGAAACAGGCCCCGTCCCGGAACGCGGTAACGATAGCCGCATTGCGAGACCCGACCGTTCTGCGAGTTGACGAAACTCGGATGCATAGACCTCGAACAGCGGGATGAAACAGGCCCTGTCCTGGAACATGGTGACGATAGCCGCATCGCGAGACCCGACCGTTCGGCGAGTTGACGAAACTCGGATGCATAGAACGCGAACAGCCGGATGAAACAGGCCCCGTCCTGGAACATGGTGACGATAGCCGCGAGACCAGACCGCTCGGCAAGGTGACGAAACTCGGATGCATAGACCTCGAACAGCGGGTTTTGGGTAACGCCATCTTCTCCTTTGGTCTGTCGTTTTGTCACAAGCGCGGTGCTGTCGTGATCTTTCTTCTCAGCGGATAAACAGGCTCGGGACAGAAGTGCAGTAGTTTTGTCATTGTCTTATTATTGTTTGCCCCGTTTTTTATTGAAACACTAAATGATAAAAAAGCACCACCACCAGTTAGTTTTATTTATTATAGGGACATCCAAGTTTGCCATTTGATAGTTTTGGGATTTTTGTAATAGTTACTTTCCCTGGTAATTAGTTACTTTTATAATCTTGTAACTCAGTTACTAACTATTTGTGAGAAGTAACTATAACAAATAACTTTTTTTTAAGTAACATGCCCAACACTGCGGCTGACTAAAATGACCATAAAACTGACAAAAAAACAGATTTCCAGCTCAAATAATGCACAACTTTAAACAAAAACTTTTATGTGACTTTTTAAAATGTTAAGTTTCACAAAATGACAATCTTCACATACAAATGAATGGGCCATAAATAGCTCAAATGCTGTTTCAATTATAAAACCCCCAATACGTAATCAAAATGTGAGTTAGTGTGACAAAATTTAAATAAATAACGAAGCTTTCCAGTATTATCTTTGTAAAATTAAACTTCATTTTGTTGACCACGAAACTGACAACAAACTTTACAACTGAAACATTGTGCAACTTTTTGATCATTATAATAATATAAGTAATTGTCTACAATTATAAGCTTCACATTACTGCATTCAAACCTTCTAAAAAATCAGCCACATTCATTTCCATTGTAAGCGCCAGCTTCACTGCCTCTAAAAAAAGTAGTAAAGGAACAAAATTATTGGTTAGTGACAGCAGGATTCAGGTGGTTAGTGAATAAGACTCTTTTTTTTCACTGAAATACGGCTTGCAAAAGTGCCACAACTGTTTAGTCACCCCAGTCATTGTTTCCATGCCTTATTTTCAAGGGCGCCTGTGAAAAATAGAGCTTAAAAAAACCTCCCTACAGCGGAAGACAAAATTCCTGGACTTGCTGATGGTGCGCTGCTTTGTCCTCCTGTAGACACCGAGGCAGGGGTTTGAGCTATTGTTGAAATTGGGTTTTATTTTTGTCTCCTCTCAGCCACTTCCATCTTATCCAGCTCCCCAGCCCTCCCACTCCATTTCCATCGTGCTGGGTGAAAATTGGAATGAAATAAAGATGTGAGCAACGGATGAAGACAAACCAGTGAGTGAAGAGAAAGAGAGAGAGAGGAAAGGGAATGAGATGGAGATGAAAGAGAGGACATGAAAGCAATATGTAGATTCAAAATACAGATCTTTACTCAACTGTTTCACTCCACTCCTGAAAAGCAATAAGATGTCAGGAAAGCCATTATAGGCAGCTTTTTATACCGCACTTTGTAAGTGTATTACATTCACGACAAAACGACCTTGTGTTAACTGTGTCTGTGAAAAACCGCCATTAGTATTGAAGCTAAAACACTAAATGATTAAAATCATTTAAATGCAAATGCAATACACATTCATGAACCCTGTCATTTTATTGCTGGAGGTCGCTGAGTTCTGTATTATTGGTTATAGTGGACGTTCACACCGCTTGTGTGTAATGTTATTTGAGCACTGCACAATTGGCCATCAAACTGTTGAGAATAGAAATACAAATCGATGTCAGAAATTGCTAATTCTGCTGAAAACAAATGACTTCTGGTCATTAAAATCAATTAGAAGGATTAAACTTCGACACCTCTGTGATTTTTAAGGGCTGCTCTTATCTCTAAAACGCCATACTGAAACTAAAATGAGCATCCATGCATGCGATACAATCCTACGAACAACGAACGTGTCTTTAGAGAAGCACCTGTCTTAACAACAGCTTATGAAAATCAAGGGCATGCATTAGCATGCATATTCAGTGAGGCGAAATCAGTGCAGCGGAGAAAAGAGAAGACAAAATCAATGTGAGAAAAATACCCCAATAGCTGGCAAAGGAGGCTTGCACTCAATGTGGCGCATTAAAAATGCATCGGAAGACAGCCCATTAGACTGTGTTGAAAAGAAATCACACCCTGGCCTTCCTCCAAACCCATTAACTCAGAGGTCTGGTCCACAAGACAGTGTAGTAATTGACTAATAGTTAGAGGTAAATAGCAGGTAAATCATCGGGTCTAGGGATTGGAAATGATGATGGCACGCTTCGTTCCAACAGGCTGAGGAGGTTTACTAATAAAACTATATTTCTGAGAATGGTCCCGCTAGGAGGTAGCAAGTAATTAATTTTCATCCTCTTCAAATTAATCATCTAAGTCATTACATTTATCAAGCCTTGTTCATTCGATTTTTTTTTTTCTCAGCTGAAAATATTATGGTGTCTGTGCTTCATCCATACAGGGACTGTGAAAATGAGGACCGGGGTATAATTTAAATATGTCGGTTCCAGCTAGAAACCATGTAAAACTACATACAGCGCACACCCTGTGCATCTCGTGTCTGTGCCAAAGCAGAGCCAATTCAACATTCAGGAAAAATGCTGGCTTATGCCAAGTTAGCTCATTTTGGTATGATGATTAATGATTACAATCCTTCAAACTTTCCCTGAAACTACTGTATAATATGTTAGGGTAAAGAGGGACAGTAATGAAAACTGATTCTCACAGTAATTAAGTGAAATAGTGTTTTTTTTCCCTTAGAATCCAAACATCATTTTAAATACACGCTAAAGTTTTTTTAGGTTATTTGTATCGTTTATAGTGTCTTGTTGAGGAGCAGTCTCGTTTGTCTTGTTTCCATATATATGCTGAGATCAGCTAGATGCTGAAACTTGACCACATCCACCATGATGAGCTCAGGAAAATGAAAACGTATTTGAAATAGCAAATACTAAAGATTTCATTGTTAATGACTGTTATGGATTCATGGTATGTAGCTCAAGGGCAAGGCTGGTCAATCATAAAACATATTTATCCTGGTCTCTCTTACTAAGCAACAAATTGTTCTGTAAAAATGAAAATAATCATGGCAAGACTCTGTGCTTAGAATGTCTGAACCTTCACTAAATACAGAACCTCACAGCAACACAGAATACACTTTGCGCAGTGGATAGCTGCTTCTCTGATAAGTCTTTTAAAACAAAACTCAAGAAAAAAAGATACCCAAGGCAAATCCACCGATTAATAGACTGCATCAAACCAGCACTTTATAAACATAAAGACGGACAAATATTGAAAAAGTGCATTTGCTCCCAGAAGAAAACCAGCCAGATTGAACCACTGCTATGAGACAATGGATAAGTCCGAACGAATTACCGAGGTCTGCCTAAGTGAACCTATTCAAACGGGCTCATCAATGATGTGTTACTCGGCTAGAGGAATAATACATCTGCAAATTACATATTGATCATGTGTCAGTGCGGATTTGATTGCTGACTTCTAATGTAATAATGCATTTAATGTCAATATGTTTGACAGAGTGAGTAAAAGATGCATGTCATCTGCCAGATGTTCTCAATAGATGAGCAGATTAACGTAATGAGCTTTTTCACAATGTGACAGTATCGGAGCCAAACAGTCTTGAGGACAGCCATTGCATATTGGCACAACTGACTCATTTTGTTGCACGCTCTGTGAAAACGATTATTTGTGAAGTAGGCTGCAGCGTAACCCAATCCTAGCGTGCCGGGAAGCACATTGCGCTAATGGGCTGTTGCATCATTTGCGTTTGGGTATTCTGAAACAAGGTGTGGACCCACCACGTTTGCCAGTGCAGATGAAAGCCAGAGGCTTGATTATTAGCCCACGCCGCAGCCAGAGAGCAAATCCAAGAGGCTGCCGAGTTATTCCTCGAGGGAAACCTTATCTACTCTGCTTTCCACTCCACTAAACTCCCCTCTTCCTCTTCAGCTGGGCAGCGCTCTTCTTTTGGCTTGCACTGGTAAGGAAGCAGTGCTGCTGGTTGGGTAGGGTTTTGCAGCACGGGCCGGGTCGCTTTTCTGTTACAGTGATGAACGAGTGTGCCGATCCTCTGATAATTGCTCACTCAGGGGTACAGAGAGGTCCATTAATCAAAATGAGAGTGTTGCTCCGGGCCTAACCTTTCCATGGCACACTTTCACCTGACCACAACGACCCCTGGCTGGCCTGACGGGGACCGCCACCAAGATCCTGACCACAGCATATCAGAGGTTGCCCCTGACATCAAATCGACAGACAGCTGTCAAACCTTCACACCCGAGGTGTGAAGAAAATGATACCGTGTTCGCCCAACATGGACAGGCTTGTTTTTCAGTTCTTTAAACGCTGAGAGGTGGGTTGTTGTGACGTGTGAGCAAAAGCGGGTGGTCCAGGAGCAATGAATGGGCCTTTCATGCGTGTGCCGAGGCCCTGATCGATTGCTGCAATAATGTACTAGAGCTGTCCGTCTGAAGGGCCTGTGAAATGTTACCATTAGCTGTAAACAAGACAACCGATGCAAAGATTGCTTTGTCTCTGGAGCGTAGTCTGCGGGAGTAATCTCATTAAAGCGCCATTCGCTTTGTCCGATAATGAATGCTCTCAGAGCTCAGGCTTTATTCCAACTCAACCCTGAATATGTTTGTTTGTATGCCTTACCTTATGTCTAAGTGCAAAACTTGCCAAGGCCTCACTCTAGTTTATTGTCCAGCTCTGGTCCTGGAGGGCTATTGTCCTGCAGAGTTTAGTTCCAATCCTAATTAAACACACCTGAACACACCGGCTTATCAAGGTCTCTAAGATTCCTAGAAACTTGCAGGCAGGTGTGCTGGAAAAGGTTGGCAAACTCTGCAGGGCGTTGGTCCATTAGGAGCAGGATCGGACAACCCTAATCTATAGCAAAAAGACCAATGTAACTAGAATATATAGCATTTTGGGTGCTGGTTGAACACCTTCACTGGTAAAAATGATCTAGACTAGCACCACAACCCAAGTAGTCTCTAAGCTAGAAATTTTTTCCTTGTGACCAGTGCATTTTAGCTTTTTTGCTACTAAAGCCCACTTCGGATGGTAATTGTTTCTCATGGGAGGTAAGCGATTTTAAGCATTTACAGGGATTAGTCTGTGATTATTACCGGATGAATCCAGAATGCTGATTTTTCTCAACTAAAAAAATCTTTGGTCGAATTACCTGCTGTTTTTGAAAAACACCAAGGTTGTTATTTTAACTGTTGTCTGAATCCACATGTCTGTTTATAAGAAATCGATTAAATTCAGTGTTTAAATCCTTTTTGACCCCTTCCAAACACTGTACGGTAGCCTAACTGTTGCACTTGACTGTAATTTGCATGTATATTTATTATTATAAAAAAGAATATATATATATACACATAAATATTTCTGTATTATATAAACCTACGATTATGCATAAAAATATAAAACTAGCAGCTTTATGTTTACCTTATGTAAGATGTTGCATTAACCCATCATTTGTAGGGATAAAATGCTAAACCATTCCAACTATAGCATGACTATTTAACAAGTTGTAACAAGAAAATAAAATAATAAAATAATAAATAGGGTATTATTAAATGAATTTATTCTTAATCCATGCATATGATGTTTTATTTACAACAGAGAGTCATGTGACTGACCTTGTGAGCAGTGCATCCTCCGGTTTTAGGTGCCATGTAAATTTATTTTCACAGACGTCCACATGAGAAAAAAAATTACCATGCGAATAGGGCTTCAGACAGGAAGAGACCTTCTGGTCAGCCAGGTTTTGTGTTGGCTTATACACAGAGCAGTCGAAAGTTGCACATCCTTGTTATTTCACAAAAATATTGAAGAATACAAAATGAAATATGCTTTCTTGCTACTACAGCAAAGTGCCTCAAACCTATGCCACTAAACATTGCAGATTCCAAATTCAAAGAATATTTTTATCTCAAAAGTGTTTATTTGATCGACCGATCTATTTTTAAAAATCTTTAACAAGTTGCAGTTTTCCTCAGTGTATTGATATACTGCTTGTTGAAAGAGGAAGCCTAGATTAATAACTTTTACATTCCTGTCTGAAAACCAGTCACTGTTACTACAGTAAGACTGTGAGAAATTTTAGTAATGCTCATTTACTCAACGCTGATTGAGTTCTGGTTCTTGGGAGAGACTTTTGCATACAATGTGCATTGGTCAGTGAATGGATTGTGGTGTGCCATCTGAAACGGACACTACACCAGAACAAACCAGTGGGGAACAACATGACTTTCATCTGCGATGCTCATTCAGTTCTTTCATTTTGAAGCTATAGACTTGTCGCAAGGAGCTGATGATGGTTTAAAAACATACACAAGGTTGTGGATGCTCTGAGCGATGATACACCTCCTGCGCTTCCTGTCCCCGCCTGCTGTATTTGCATAAACTATAAACTTGTACGTCAATAGAAGTCAAATCTTATTAAGCTGTGGAGATCATTCGCTACATGTAAACAATGCGCTTCATGAACAGGCGTATAAGATGGGAAAAAACAGGTAGTGGGTGGACAGGGAGGGTGTGAATAAAAATTTCTGTAGAAGTAGTCCAACAACCTTGACAGAACATGACGGGTTTTTAAGTATGCTTACCACACATTCAAGTGATTCCTGGCCATTAAACTTGTATAATTAACGAGGAACATTACAGTTATATATTACTCCAATGGTTGTCCAGCTAACCATATTAACATTAAAAAAACGTTCCCGTAATGTTCCCATTAGGTTATAAAAACGTTATTGTTTTTGAATTTTTAGACACTGTATTAACATTCTTATTTGGTTATAAGAACGTTAATCAAAACGTTTTTAGAACGTCTTAGTTACTTGTTATATTATTGTTCTAAAAACGTTATTAAAATGTTCCATTTGCCATTATAATAATGTTCTAAAAACGTTTTCCTAACCTTCCCGTTAAGTTATGAAAACGTTATGTTTTTTAGATGTTGTATTAACGTTCTTGTTTGGTTATAAGAATGTTCTTCAAAACGTTTTTAGAACATGCCATTAACAACTCAATGGTAACGTTTCTAATGCTAACATTTTTAAAACGTTCAACCAACAACACAATGATATTGTTCTTATCTTAAAGTTTTTAGAACATTCCATTAACAACTCAATGGTAATGTTTCTTCATGCTCAAGTTTTAAAAATGTTCCACTAAGAACACAATGATAATGTTTTTATGCCAACATTTTAAAAACATTTATCCATTGTAGGAAACATTCTACTAACGTTATGCAAGTACGTTTTTATGATAACTTTCAGAGAACGTTCCCGAGTAGCTTGGGTGGTTGTCAACTGGTTTCGCTTCAGGATGCACCAAAATTGCCTGCCTGTGCAAATCAGTGGGACACTTGTGGCTTTATTTCTACGTTTTTTAAAGTTTTGTCTTTCACATTTGATTTGTATAATATTTATTTGAATTATTAGCATATAGCACTGTTTATCACTGCTGTCGCTATCACAACCCACCAGTTGAGATTGGAGGCTTACACTATTGCCTCCAGCTGATTGAGGCCTCGTTTTACACCATCCACTACCGTCCATGGTTCGCTTTTCATCTGGATTAATCGGACAATCTGCGATTGGCAGCTACTATGCCTGTTATCAGCACTCCACACTTGCTCAAACCCAAAGTGGCCTGCCAAAAAGTGTATCAGCTACGTTGCAGTTCACACATTGGCCTTCAAGACCAAACACATGCCCACTGCTCATTGTAATAAAGTCTTGCTGAGTTTAGACAACTTTAGAGGAAATCACTGCCGCCCATACTGGTAGCGGTGGGGGGGCGGTCTGGGTTCTATCAATTTTCTTGGCTGAGATAAGTTAGCCTCAGAGTCTTTGGGGGGAAAACATTACCTTCTGCTCTCCCAAGCTCAAATTTGGTAGTTTCACTCTGTCTGGATTTCAGACTCTGCAGAGCTTTGTATTCACCCTATCTAGTGTATGATTGAAAAAAAAAAAAAGGTAGACACCTCAGACACTCATCTTTCTACTGTCACAACACGCTGCACTCGCAAATGCGATGACACGGACTACGCGAAGTTGCCGCAATTGCCGTGGTAAGGGACATGCTCTGGATATCTGCTTTGTCCTGTCATTCCGTCAGCCAGCCTGAGTCTGTGACTTCTGCCACAAAGCAGAGAGGATTTCCCTTTAAGCACACTTCCTCCCCGCCTCCCCTGCTCTCAAACTGATAGAATGAAGAATAGAAATTATAACATTCGAGAGACCACCAGGAATGGACTGCAGAAAACCATTTTCAGTCCCTCTGGAATACCAATGACGGTTTCGGGTGGTATTTCAGATGCTGTATAGTCACCATGAATGCTGTGACTATGCCCATTCCAGTCTTGGCTTTATCTCTTCTTGCTGAATGCAGATTCAAAGAAGATGAAGGAGGAAGCAAATTGAACAGAAGTTGAAAGCATGAGAGGAGAAATGCACATTTTTATCTTAGAGTGAATGTATAAGGTTGGAGAAATTACCTAGTAGTTTGTGCACATTTCATGCACTCTATGCCTTGGTGCTAATGTAAGTAATGTGTTTTAGTCCAGCTCTATGACCAGACAAAATAAACACATGAATTCTTTGTAAGGGAGGTTCAAAGAACACGGTCTTGCAACTAAATACAGTCTGATTAACTAATCAACCAATAAAACTGCAACATGAAAAAACATGTGCATCGCAGTGCATGGAAGATCGTCCAGTTAACATGCATTTAGTAGCCAAGTTCATTAGATCCGTGTCGCACAGTGTGATATGCAAGGATCTTATAAGATTGCTATATTGTTATAAGTGTGTAAATTTTAGCAGCATCTAGTGGTGAGAGTGTGAATTACAACCAACAGCACGTTCTGTTTGTCATTTTAGGGCTATTGTGCAAACATGACAGCAACTTCCACGTAAGGGGGACCTGTGGTGTGTGTAGATATAAATAGCTTATTCTGAGTTAAATAAAAACATAATAGTTCATTGTGTAAGGTCATTGTATAACTCTGAAAACATAGTTAAATATATTATATTTCATTTCTGTCAATAGATCATCCTAAATATTTCACATATGCCCATTCAAAGCCCAAAACACACTGCATGATTTTAGCATGTGAAGGTGGAGCACTTTAAATTAGCATTTTAATTAGCATGATAGTGGCAGCTTACCTCTGTCTTACAAGTTTTTCAGGCATCCCAACTCGTCACTCCTAACTACTGTATCCCAGCTTGGATATACAGGGGAGTTCTTTGGGTTCAGGGATATATTTCAACCTTGGAGTCCTCTCTTTGGAAAACACACCAAAGATGCGCAAGTGTACTCGTGAAACAAAATCAGGCCAAAACGGAGTTTGCTTTGGTAGTTCTAAAGATCTTGCCAAAACAAACTGGATAAGTATGTTGCAGCTGGAAAAGCAGTCTGGAGAAATTAAACAGTAGTATAAACTTAAGTCATACAAAGATGCTGCACTCATATTACTCATTTATGAATGGGAGTGAGTGCAATGCAAAATATGGTGGAGATTGTCTTGCCTTCTATATAAAACAATCAAATTCATCACATCACCATAGTCACTGTTAGAAGCTCTGTTAGCACTGAAGCACTGTTAAAATATACTCTTGAGCATATATCTACACCTAAATCACGAGTAATGCCTAAAATCATATTTAATGATAGATGACTGACACTGATGTACAAGCACCAAACACTGATTGTAAGCCTAAACTACAAAAACTGTAAACTGTTTCTTCAAATCTGATTGGTTAATCGCAATGTTGGACATGTTGCACTTGGCAAAACCAGGTTAGCGGTGTCACAATGACCATCTTTTTGCAGTAACTCACCTGTCATAGTTTAATGAGTGGCTAGATGACATGAGGTTAGCGCCATTGAAAACAAATGAAGGCATGTACAGTATGCTATATACAGCTCCCGATTGGGGTGAAGATCACAGCATTTTGTCCATAAAATGATATGAGCTCCCATTATTTTAAATATTATTGTATGATTTTCACACACAATAGTTTAACTTAGACACAAGTGCTTGTTTTCTCCTCTCAGCCTTTGACATAGAATGAAAGTCACGCAGCACGGACAGACCTGCTGGTGGCAAAAGAAGTACTCTAGACATTTGTTCATCTTTGAAAGACAAATTAAGATCTTTTTGATAAAATCGCGAAGCCATCTAGCCCTCCATAGAGCAACACAACTGAAATATTCCCAGGTCCAGAAACGTCAGTCGCTTAACTTCTAAAAAAGTATTCTTGTAGCGTAAGTTGAGTAATGATGTTACATTCTGATTTAATTATGTTTTTACTACCTTTCTGAAACTGGATCGTTTCAGTTGTATTGCTGTCTATGGAGGGTCAGATGGCTCTCAGACTTTATCAAAAATATCTTAATTTGTGTTCTGAAGATGAACAAAGGTCTTAGGGGTTTGGAACGACATGACATAGTTTTTATTTTGGGGTGAGCTCACACTTTAAGTACAATTGCTTAACCCTGCACACATTTGTATATTTAGTTACACCGAAAAAGTTTCAGCTTAATTAAATCAGTCCAACTTTTTCTTTTTTTTTTTACTTATTTTAATATGAAATTTTATGGAGACTGAAACACAACATCATCCATACTTTAGACTGCACTTGCAAATTGGCTTATCAGGCCTGAAAATAAGCTTTTTATCACTATTTGAGCTTAAGAAACAAACTTTCTTTTGGACTGCTTACACTGGGGATTTCATATTAGAAATAATTAATTGTAATCTCAGTGAACAGCTTTGGAGAATCTGATGTTCTCCCATTCAAAGAGATAGGAGCTGTACTTGCATGACTTAAGCTGCCTGAAAAATGGCTGCCAAAATGACTTGACTTAAAGATACTCTTCTTCAGCTCCAGCTTCTTTGATGTGAAAATGTTCTCTGATAATTTCTTCTGTTCAGTCCATCAAGGTCAAAAGTCCAGAACTTTTTCCATTACCCTCCGAATTGCGCAAATTACAATTATATAACATACCTAATGGAAATATGTTTTTTTGTTGTTTTTTTTAAGAAGTCCCATATATCGCAAAAACTTTTTATGCTCGCTTTAGGTGGCATATTTCTGAAGTATATTTCTGAAGTATCTCTCTTTGTTGCTTCTGTAAAGATAGATGCATGTCCCTCATTTATATTAATACATTATATCCAAAATTCGTCAAATCTCGCCAAAAATCATTATTATGTAAATCTGTAATGAAAACGTGGCTATTGTAAACACATGCAAAAGCTGCTTTATAGTAGAAACTGAAGTTGCTATACATCTTAGCAGCTTGATGGTTTTGAGATGTTTGCTAATAGTATACAACTGCTCAGGTTTTTAATTTCTTTTTCTGGGTATATCAGGGCCTTCTGTACCAGGCAAAAAGAAAGGTACAATTTACCAGCCAACATTTTTGGATTGGTCTGTAAAGAGCTGTCTTGGAGATACAAGGAAACCCCTTCAATGGTGCATAGTGTGTCCCTTAAGGAGTCGAGGAGGCCTGTTAAACTGATGGCGGTTGATTTGTGCGCGGCCGACTCCTGGCATATCCCGTGTCATTGAATAAGCGGCACCTGGATCTTCCTGAGCGAAGCAGCACAGAGGATTATTCAGGAAGAGTGATGAGATGTTCAAGGTGAAAACCAACTCCTCCGTGGGCGCCCATTCATCTTGCACTCTCTCATTCACACCACCGTAGCTTTCAGTGCTGACACACTCTTGTCTCATCATGTGGCCCACAAGAGCCGTGATGGCTGAGAAAGCCATGCCAATCTCATCTAGAGCAGAGCTAGCCACGTTCCCAAAGCTCTTCTCATCAGCATAAACATCTGCTCATCAACAGTGGACGCACACAGATGCAAGCACGCACAATTCACTCGCCATATGCGCCTCAGATAACATGACAGTCCTTTACTCGGGCAAAGCTCATCCTGTAAATGGTGTAATTGGAAATCAATATGCTGAATGCACAGCGATAAACACAAAAGCATATGTTGTTACAGTTTGATAATACACATTTAATTGGCTACTTCAATAAACACTGTTGTATTTTAAAAAAAAAACGGGGAATGTCCACTGATTGCTTTGCCACAGATTACATCTCAGGGGTACGAAGAGTGGCTCTAAGATGCAGGTTATGGGTAATGCATTTCGTTCTGAGGGTCGTGTGGCGCAAGAGCACTCAGAAATGGCTCACATGCACAGCTCCACATACTGAAGTGGAGCAGCACTGATATCACGTTATGGTTCTTGCGCGAAACGCAGGCTTTTCTCTCCATGGCAGCATTCCAGTCTCTAGTAAATGGCAGAAATTGATTACTACCCCCAACTAATTGTGAGGCTTCCATCTGCTAAATCTTAATTGCAACTTCATTCCACAAAGCAGCCTGTGTTCTCTGAGAAATCTATGAGGCTCGCAGACACGCCATCAAACTGCAAACATTACAGCACTTGAAAAATTGATTGCTCTTGAGTGACGTTTGTTATGCCAGTAAATCAAAAGGGTTAGCAAGAACAAACTAGTTTTCGACTAGTCGCATGGTAAAGTTCCCTTGAGGAGCCTGCTTCAAGTAAAAGTTCAAAAGTTTTATTCATTTCCGTAGGGACTTTTTAATGAGGAAAAAATTACATGCATCAAAAGAGCATCTTTAAAATCATTACAATAATTATAAGATGATGATTTCACTAGATAACTGTAGTTGCATATGCAAGCTTTTTCACTGGCTGAAATTATGCACCATGAAACACGCCAAAACATGTTTTCTTCCTGTTCAACAGATTTTTCTTCACTTTTTTTTTCTCCTGAAACAATTGGACTTTATTCCAATAGGAAAACTGTTTAATTACCTACTGCCTTTCCAGCCCACTGATTTACATTCTAAGCTATTTTAATTATACAATTCATTGCATTTTAAATGTGGATAAACTACTTAAAATTCAGCGATTAAAAGCTGTTGAATAATATCAGCAGATTTAAGAATGGCCATTTCTGCAGGAATTAAAATACAAAATGCATTTTAAAAATTTGTACTTCTTTTGTTCCTCACTTTTAGGGTGGGGCCTCATATTTCACACACCTAATCAACGTATTTAATTTCATTACACGGGTCGCTGACATAATTTGTCATATTTTAATCATTTCTTCTTCACCTGTCCTTATCACTCACAGAAAAAAATGCACTAACAAAAAGTGAATTCAAAAATTCACTGTCCTTCACAAATGGTCAGGTTGTTACCTCTAATGGATATCATTTGAACAAAAAAATATCTGTAAAATTTATGGTAAAACTGGCAGCTGTCGTTGCTGGAATTCGACAGTAAAACACATGGTGACAACATTTTAGGTGTCATTGTTAAATTTACTGTTAAATACCGTAATTTCATTAACTGATGTACTGTTAATATACCAACTTATTAAAGCACTGAAAACTGTTTTGTAGCTTTGAAATACATAAACACCAAATAAAGGTGATGAGGAAGTCACGCGATGAACCAAAGCCCATCACAAGCAGCTTTTAAACATGAACATATTTAGAAGATACAGTGTCCTTCACACAAACACTAAACACCATCATAGTGACTCATAAAACTGAAATTTCCAATAAACATTCATTTAAAAACATTACACTTAACATACAACCCTAAGAAACATATGAACAATATATATATATATATATATATATATATATATATATATATAAAAACATCAAATTCAAACTAAATTTGAAATGCATGCAGGGAATTCCGGGAATGTAAATTGTTCAGGAATTTATCATTAAACAGGTTTTTACCGTAGCATTCTCACAGTTTTTTACCGTTTAAATCACATTTTTACAGTGTATAGAAGACAATGTGTTTCCACAGAGAAAGCAAGACCTTCCTCACTTTGAATGTAAAGTGTCTGAAACAGCACTGACCAAAATCTATAACATAACTGTTCTCTTATACAGAGCCCACAAGAACATTAAAATGCACCACTTGTTTGCTGGCACTTTACAGTCAGGGGACCTTGGCAGTGGTTCAATCTGCAAAGAGTCTAGCACTGGAAATAGAATAATCAACAGGAGTAATGCTCAGGAAGGCCAAGTTAGGATTAAGATCATAATAGTACTGCAGCCGAGGTTTTGGTCTCTAAGGTACAGACTAAAATCTCATATAACATTCAATATTTTGAAACTACATTACCAAGGTATTTCACTTCACACCTTCAGAACAGTGTCCTTATTTCTCACAAGATAGCAATTTTAGATACTGTATGGTTTTTAATAAATGACCAGTATTGAGTATAAAGCACATTCTCAGGTGATTCACAGTGGCGTGCACTATTAAGAATTTAGAGCGCCTTTATTCTCCTATTCCATTTCTGAATTTAAAATAAGTTGAACTAAAGGCATCTCAAACAGGATGCACAGTTGCAGCTCAAATTTTGAGCTCTATTAATATTGAGTACTGTTCAAAATAAATAAATTCAAAGGAATGTAATGGTTGGTTTTCATTTACTTTTAATATGTATTACCCAGAATTAAAAACCTACTTGCAAAGCTATGCACAAGTGCATCTAGGGTAAAACCTGCTTTAGACGCAAAGGATGGTCACACAAAATGTTGATTTAATTTAATTAATTGATTTATAATGTCACTGAATAAATACAAGTCGTTGAATATATATTACATTATAATAAAATTATAATCACCTGTCAATCGAAACATAAATCTTAATTACTGATCAGTGATATGCTAAGCATTTCATATGGACAAATTTAAAGGCGATTTTCTAAATATTTAGATTTTTTTTTTTTTTTTTGCTCCCTATTCCTGATTTTGACGTCCAAGCCATTATATCAAACTATACAGAAATGCAAAGCTGATTTATTCAACTTTCATATTATGTATTTCAAAAGTTGACCCTTATGACTTATGCTTTTGCAGTCCAGAGTCTAACACTAGAGGATGGATACCCGACCCGAGCCCGACCTTACCCGACGGGCCAGATTCGGACAGATATTTAGAAAGGATGCTCGGGTTTGGGTCGGGCTTGGTCACATCACCGCGAATGTGTGCCTGTGTTATAAATGGCTTTCCACACAAAAAAGTGCATGTGTCATTAGTATGAGAAAAAAAAATATTTTAACTGTGTCTGGCTGGGATCGGGCTCAGACATAAATATCTTAATGCCTGTCGGGCTCGGGTCGGGTTCAGTTATTGCTCTGTTGGATGGGGTCAGGCTTGGACAGAAAAATGCGGCCCGATCCGCACTCTATCTCACACACACACATCGTATATACATACAGCAAAATTCTTCCCACTGTAATTTAGCAAATGCCAACTCTACATCCAAATCAACTCGCAATATGTCACCAAGAATGTCAAAATATATAAATAACTTATCATAACTAGCCTATTAGCATCCACAGCACGCTTCAGTTTTGTCATCTGTCACTTTGAATGCTTTTAGTAGTGTGGATTTTGATTAATTAACGCAATTACCATTCATCAGGTGGAAAAATGTTTTGTAAGTGATTTTGTCTTCTTATTGTCTTTATTTTATTCTTATAGTTAACACACAAACCGGAAAGAAGCCCCTGGTTAAATTTTAAATCTAAATTTTGTGCAACATTCCCTCTGACTTGTACTATAAAACTGCTATGCTATAAAATTACTTTTTGCCGGTTATGGGCTCTAGCTGAGGTATAAGCTTTTATCTTGAGCTGCTAACAGAAACCATAATCAGTCTTTAAGCTGCAGTGTTCTTTGTTCTGTTCCCTCTTGTCTTGGGTAGGTGTGCAGCTCACCACTGCGATCAGTGTAAGAATCTCCTCTCAAACCAGGCAATAAGCCCAAAGCTTGCGCTTTATCTCTGCTCTCTGTTCAGATCGTCTCTGTGTCCTCAGAAATACAAGCGGTACATAAAAGAAAACAGTTATTGTGCAAAGATGTCTTTGGAGAGTTCCTCCTATCCTGCTTTGTTTGGCTCTCTCTCTTCGTCATTGCAACAGATCGATACAGTGCTCAGACAATTATCACTGTAAACCACAGATTGCAATCATACGTCTCACAACAACATAGTTGCCCGATACAGTTCAACATGCTGCTGTAATCTTGTTTTAGACAATCGTATACATTTTCAGTCACACACACGAGGCAGGAGAAAAAATAAATCCAGACCAAGCTGATGAACACTGTTCCCATTTACTCACTACAAAACATTAGTCAGTTTAACAATCCGTTCAAAGGAATGACTGCTGTTATTGTTAGATCCCCTAGTTTAGAGAGATTACAACGATTGCCTGTCGCCCATATATGTTGAATTTCGTCTGAATGCAGTTTATTTGTTTGCATTGCAGTTGTATAGGCCTAGTGGTTTTTTTTTTTCAAGGTCTCAAGGTGTGCCAAATAAAGGAACCCCAGGATTTCTCTTTTTCCCTCCTGCAGTGCTCAAACTAGACTACTCAGTCACTTTGTTCCACTAAGCAAATGGATTATCCCTGTACTGGTAAAGGGGAACAAAACAAAAGATCAATAGTTTAGTGACACACATTATATGTAAAAATCAATTGAGGAAGAGAAAAAGAGTTTCCAATGCAAGAACACATTTAAAACAGGAGAAGGTAAAAAAAAAATGCTGGGAGGGTTTTTACCATCATTAGCTTAAGTTTACATGACAGAATGTAAAAGCTGAATTCTTTTTTCTTTCTTTTTTTCATGTACAGATGACAACGTTGATCCCCGATCCCCGAGAGAGCAAATCGATCATTGAGGCATCGATATCAACCTATTCAACACCTCCAACATGGACAGCACCTGCTAAGGTCGCACCTAAGTGTCACGCCCTCAGGTGCTCCATGAGACTGTGGTTTATGTTTTCATTTCATGCCCATGTGCTTTGTGTTTGTTTTCATTTGTTCTCCCTCATGTGCTCCTGTCATTTGTAAACCCCGCCCCGGTCCTTAGTGTGTAATTGTCTCGCCAGGTGTTGTGAGTTTTCTTGTAATTAGTTTGTCTATTTAACCAGGTTTATTTCAGTTCTATGTATCCGTTGTTGTTTGAATGTCACTGTGATTGTCTGCCCTGCACTTTGATGTTATGTTTGCATAGATCTCAGCGTTTTCATTCAGTTTTTGCACTTCAAGTCCTGGCTGCCTTGCTTCTGTCCGCTGCAAAGCGGGATTGCAACATGTACTGTCAACAGCCTAGACGTTAAACTGTGACACTAAGAAGGTTTACCTTAAGCGACATCCTAAGGTATAGCTCGGAGAACACACATAGTTACCTTAAATTACCCAGAATTGTGTAAAAATCCCTTAAGTTAGACAAAAGATTATATTCACTCCAAAACAACATTATGACTAAATACCACAAAGGCTTTGTAATAAATGTTTTGACAAAAACATAGTTCGGGTGAAACGCTGTACGATTGCCTGCAGCTGTTAGCAATCAGCTAATCC
>JAUCMU010000063.1:4519338-4529959 GCA_032275025.1 Enteromius treurensis
AGTTAGAATTGTGAGATGTAGTCAGAATTGCTACTGTAGATATAAAGTCAGAATTAGGAGATATAAAGTCAGAATTAGGAGATATAAAGTCAGAATAATGAGATATAAAGTCACAATTATGAGATATAAAGTCACAATTGCAAAATATAAAGTCAGAATTGTGAGATAAAAAGTTAGAATTGTGAGATGTAGTCAGAATTGCTACTGTAGATATAAAGTCAGAATTAGGAGATATAAAGTCAGAATTACTAATAATCAGAATTGCTACTGTAGATATAAAGTCAGAATTGCAAGATATAAAGTCACAATTATGAGATATAAAGTCTGAATTGCAAGATATAAAGTCAGAATTATTAATGGTCAGAACTGCGAGTTATACAGTCACAATATGATGTCAGAATTATTAATAGTTAAAATGGTGAGATATAAAGTTACAATTACGAGATATAAAGTCAGAATGGCGAGATATATAAAGTCAATTCATTATAACTCGGAATTGCCAGTTTATGTCACACAACTGTGACATTTTTTTCACATAATTGCCACTTTATATCTTGCAGTTCTGTTGGATAAAATCTATAACTTGCAATTGCAAGTTTATATCTTACAATTTAGAGAAAAAAAAGTCTGAATTGTGAGATAAAAAGTCTCACTAACATTTTTAATTTTTTATCCAGTGGCGGAAACGACTTCCATACTTATGCTCATGATCGCTGCTGCGTTTGAAACAGATGGAGCGCAATAGAATAAAAATACAATTGTTCTGAGTAAAATAAGCATTTTTCTAAAGTATTTGTTGTTGGATATTAAATGTGCCTTTTGTAGAATTTTAAACCTACATATTATTGTCTTTTTTTTATAATAGCAGTAACTGTAAAGGGAATGTTGTAATGGATAAATAAAAGAAATTGAATGCTTTAAAGGGCCATTTTTGATTGTAATGCTCAAATGTTAAGTGGATCTGTTCTGCTTACTTTAAAAAATACAGCTGCCATAAAACCAGAGGGACAAGTGTTAGAGGAGCTCAGCTCAGTCTGACAGTTAGGCTGCCCCAGACCAGGTTAGTTTCCCAGTGACTGAGGTTGATCTATGTTAAATTTGCTTTATGGAACAAAATCATTTGACAGTGAGTCAAACTAACAGAAAAAAGCCTGGCTTATTTGGTAAACTTGATTTATGAAAGGCATGAGAAGTCTGTCTAAACCAAAGAAATAAATGTAAACATATTTTGTTCCATTGCATCATATTGCATCGAATCCCATTGTGTTGAAAAGGACCAAATCGAAATCAGATCACATGGCATCGTAACAGGGGTGAGTCGTATCATATCGGATCAGTAGCTGTTTCACATGCATCTTGTATTGCATCATTGGCTATGCATTAAAATTTGTATCATATCAGCCTCAGTTATTAGATGCACATAATGTTCACAGTTAATAGACCCTGGAGTTTGTTCACTCTTTGCCCATGCTTCTAGACATTGCAGATTGGTACAAGACAGTAAAGGATGACTTGAAATAATCCTGAAAGTATGTACATGTGGAAGTCCACTCTCTAAAATCCCAATAAGTGGCCCAAAGTGGCAACTTAGCTTCTATACTCCAAACAAGGTATCTATACTGATATGGCTAAAACTATACATTCCAGATAAATGATTCAGATTTTTCTCATTCTTATTTTCATAAGAATGCTTCTCATTTGCTGATTGACATCTGCTTGCCATAAGCTACTTAATGAAAGTCTGAATGTCACTGTTCCAACACTTAATATAATTCTATTTTTATGGCTTTTTGTTCCCCAGGAAAATATGATATTTCATCTGTCTAGGCGAAACAAGAAGGTTTTTTCCATTAACTGCCAGATTCACATATTTAATTATATTATAGGATACAGAGGAAAATAACAACATAGATAATGTTGATGATACTTATGAACACAGAATATGAATTAAGTAATTATGCATTAAGAATATTAAAGACATGTTTACAGTCTAGACTACATTCCTGTATATTTATTTATAGTGATGTAGGCAATAAGGATAATGAATAGGGGGCATGAAAGTTTCAGAAACCATTTTGGGGGGCATAGGATGATGAGACACAGTATTAAAAAACAAACAAAGACAAATTAAATTCAATGGCTTTAAATGTTGTGGGGTGAACGGTTGCCGAGGTGTGGCTCTGCAAGTGTAAAAACTTGTATGTGTGTTTAGCATGTTGCTATGTTGTTTGTATGTTGTACTACTTACTATGGGATTGCTAATTGATTACTTGAGCATTCTGGGCACTTCAGAGGGTGCCATGATCCATTTGTTAAGGTTTGGGTAACTGCCCATGAATAATATAAGATAGCATAAAATATGCTTGAACTGACCAAAGTGTTTAAACGGAGAAGGTTACATTAACATTAAACATACTTTTTAACATCAAGTTTCAGACAGGGCTTAGTCTAAGCCAGGAATCAGGATTAGCCAATAAATTAATTAGGACATTAAAGTAAGGGCATTAGGGGGAAAAAACAAGACAAAACAAAGACACTGACATGTTTTAAGATCAGTCAGTGCAAGTGTGTTTCAGTTCAAACAGCTCAGATTTACATTACAGGCCTTTTCTATGAACCCGAGGGAAGATGTCACATTTTGAGGTGATATTCACTGTTGCTTCATTTAGAATTGTTCCGTAGTCTTTACAGTATTTAACAGAGTTACATCAGGAGTAACTGTAATTCGTTTACAGAAAGAACAATATTAAAGGATAGAAATGGACCTTAGTAATGTAAAGCAATTCAATAACAGTGATAAATTACATCCAACACTGCTGTTCAGGCACACTCAAAAATATATTTTTCCGCTTCAAATTTTTTATCGACAAAGCTATTGGAAATGCTAATTATCGATAGAATTTTGTTAATGTCGAAACAGTATTTTTTCCGTTTAACTTTAGGGCATAAATTGTATATCGATACTTCAAATGTCCTAAAAAAATGTCTTTTGTCGAGAAAATGGGCTTTAAGGCAAATTAATGGAGTGTCACATGACAGAAATAGCCAATTGGCAGCTTCCGTGTTTGCAGTGTTGCTCGTGTCAAACCACATCAGCCTAGTCCAAAAGCGCATTAAATCATGATATATTTGCATCTAAAATTTTAAATATGGTAAAAAGATGAGTTACCTCTCAACTCATTAAACTTGTTATTTTTATATAGGGCTATATAATTTAACAAAGTTTTTTATATATCAAATGGATAAAGAACAGACTATTTGCATATAATTTGTGCAATAAGTGAAATTATGTATGGAAACAGCTCAAGGGCAATTTTTTTTTTGCGATACACCAAAACTTATGTGACAATTCGTTTTTTTAAGGATGATGTCATCACGTATGTACACCATTTTATCAGTAAAAGGCCAGTTGGATGGAAACTATATTTTTGTACGAAACTAGGCTGCTGGTACTAATACAGTATGTACTTTTAAAGCATATATTTTGTGGAGTACTCTCTATTAAAGTACTAAAATGGGAGCAAAAGACTGACCTTTTAGATGTTGTGCTATGTTGTTTGCTAAGGAGTTCTTCAAAGACTCAGTCTAGCACACTTCCCTCATTCCTAATTAAACATTTTAGCAGAGGCACTCAAAAATAGCCATGATTAAAGACATACGCTAGCTTTCCCATGACTCATGATGGCACAGATGAGTTAGTCGAGGATTTTCAGATAGACAAATGTCTCAGTGGATGAAAGCAGATCAGAATAAAACAAAGTCTGAGGGAAAGTCAAATCTCCCCGCTCTGAATGTGGGATATTGCTCCTCAGCTCAGCCCTCGGAGCTATAGTGAGCAGGAGTGTCTGATTGAACGCAAACTCTTTGAGCCTGATGTGTAAATCTTCATTCATATGTATAGGCCTTAGTCACCACAGAGGGATTTAGGATTCCAAATCCCAAAAAGCAATAACCAAAGAGGAAAGACTGCTTAATATCACTATACGTTGTTTTGAACATCAAAAGCAAACCATCACAGCAGGCTCAGGAATTGGAGGATTAATGTGTAATAATAAGGGCAGGTGATGGAAAGAGAATTCCTCTCAGAGTCATTGTGGTGATGTCAGCCACAACCTTTATGAAAATGTTTATTATGCAAATTCATCCTGTGGTGTCTTGAGACATTGTCATAATTTTATAATGTCAACTGATGGAGCAATTGAGAAAGAAAAATGAGGCAAATGAGATCTGAGAGCCCCCGAAACGGCTACAGCGTACGTGTTGACAAACTGGGTTTTGTGTAGCAAAAGGTTGTGGGTCAGAAAAATTTGTTATATTTTAGTTACAGCATATTTATAGCTTCTGAAGCTTGTGGGTACATTTTAATTGTTATGCAGGAAGGTCATCACAGTCAGACGAGTAATTGATATTAAAAATCAATCAGACCTGTACTCAAAAATAACTGCATGGCAGGTTTGCACATTTGACCTTGGAACCCGACGTGCCGAATATGACAAATATGCAATATACAGCTGATAGCACAACACATTTCTTTCATTCTTCTCATACTGAAACAGCACACTTGAGATTCTGTGATTCAAGGCATGCGCATATAATAACAGATTGCCTTTTTATGGGAATGTGCTTTAATTAAAAAGAAGTAAAATGTTAATTTCTCAGTGCATTGAGGTGTTGGAGATCTTTTCATGGTCATTCACTCTACTTGTCTTTATTTTCTTTTTGACTTGTAATGTGCTACTGCCACCTCTCGGTACGCGATCACAGCCTCGACAAATAATTTACCACCCACATCTACTGCAACCCAGAATTTTATAACATATGGATTGTGTAGAAAGTGATATCATTAGCTTTACTGTCTTAAAAAAGGTGCTCAACATGAAAAATTAAAATAGTTGGTATACTGTATTTGCTTAACAACTTCAGTTCATTAATGCTGGCCTATTTCGTGCATTTTTTCTATAAAACTTTCCAAGACAAAGGTACAAGAGTTCTGTACTTGACTTCTTTTATAGTGCAATGTGCTATTCATCAACTGCTGTGAATAAGCGCAGTAACTGATTAAGCAGTGATGTTCTGGCCTTGCTTCCTCCAGAAGTATTTTTTATTTCCATAATGTTTTGCTTTTTTCTATAAACCTCACTTTATTTCAGGTGAACGTTTTGTTAATAACTCCTGTGCATAGACCTTACTCATGTTAGGGAAAAGAAAAGGCTGTGAGCCATAGACTTACAGTCTTGACATTGGCACACGCTGTACGAATGCCCTTGAGCGCTTCATTTTTAACGACTTCTTTATAACTTTTAAAACTGTTTTATGGAGTTTTTGTCTCCTCAAAGACTTTAGCGGCTAAAGCAACCTAAAATACAACATATTAGAAATGCATTCAATATTCTTGTTTTTGTTAAGTCTTTGTTAAGTCTTGTTTTCACAGTAATAGAAACTATTCTGATTGGTGGATTTTGTTTTAAGGATTGTGGGTAATGTAGTGTTGTTCTGGCTACAGTTTATTTGTTCAACTTTTTTTTGTTTTGTATTGATGTCTGAAAATACAATATAAAAGTACATTACAGTACATATTCAAACACAAAAACGGTTTGAAAGCATTCCTGTTTCCACAGTAAAAGTAACTCCTCTAATAGGTAAATTGCGTCTCAGAATTGTGGGTAGCGTTGTATTTTACATGCAAACGCAATTAAAAATGAATATGACAGGGGTTATTGTTTTGGAAAGGTTTAAAAAACTCTGGAATGGGACGATTTTGAGTGAAGTGCCCTTTCTGTCCACCAGATGTCAACATTGAACAATAGTGAAAAAGCTAATGGCACTCTATGACATGTTGTCTACAAAAATATTTCATACGCTTTTACTTTGAATTAGGCATTCATATTTTAAATTAATTCGTCTAAATAGAACAAACCGAATACAGTCTTTTTCAGTGTGTACAGACACACTGGTTGCTTAATGATATTGTGTGTGAGATTATTTGACAGCAGTGTGCACCTGTAAGCTTTTTAGCAGCACATGTTATAGCACTTTTTCCATCGTCAATTTACAAACGTTTAATGCTGTTTACAAATCGAGCTTAGGAGAGTTTACAACTTGAATGTCTGGGGTGATGAACGGCTCTGTAGACGCGCGCGCCGTGCGCAGTCGCAGGAGAGGCGCGTGGAGTCAGTCGGTGTCAGGGGCTTTGAGGGGGTCACAGCTGATCACTCTGCATGCACTTACACACTCGACTCTTGTGTTATGCATCCTATTAAGCGAAAGGAATCAGGGGAAATACTTTTACGCAGTGTTTCCGTCTCTGGTTATCGTTGTCTCATCCACGGGTGGCGGATATTTGTTGTGTTTGGTGTTTTAGAGTGAAAATAGTGAGGATTACCGGAGCGCTTTAGAAATCAGCGGCGTTTTTTTAAGTTTCACGTCCGGAATGGCCTCATCGCGCCAGGACTACATTGCACCATGGTGGACCTACTGGCTGCACAATTTCCCGCATCTTAATTTTAATTTCCAGCCGGTTGATAACACTTTTAAACCGGAGGACGCCAGCTATCAGCAGGTGAGACAGAGAGTTGTTTATGGAGGGGAGACCGAGGGGAAACTAAAAGTAAATATTACATTATATTATAGTAAACAACTGACACAAATTCATAGCTTAGCCAATTACAGTATAACGAAGGTTTGAGCTTGTTCTCAGGACAAGAGTATTCTTGTAACGTTAAGTATTGAGTATTTATCATGTTAGTATTTATAATGAAAAACGAGACTAAATGTAACACTTTTTACAAGAATAAAAAAAAAGTTTGAAGAGAGGGATAAAATAAAGTTCAATGAACACAAGTTGGCTTGACCACAATTGGAGCATGTTGTCATATTGCGCGGCAAGTTGTCACAATGTGTAACAGGCCATTAAACAGACTTTTCAGTATGAAGCAAACAATGAGCAACTCGTTAATCTACCAATAAATTAATAAAATAGAATTTAAAGATATCATATGCTTGTTTTAGTTAACAGAAGTTGCGTAAATAGCTTACATTTCACTCTAAAGGAAACCATTATAAGTTGAGACATTCATGAGACTGCAAATAAATACAATTTCTCAAAGCCTTGTTTTGGCCAGCAAATATTCTCAATAATAACTCGCATACGTTTATAGCATTTAAAATGTGTGACCCCAACCTGGTACGAATGAAAAACACCTAAAATTGCTCACCCTACAAGTTAAATTTGTGTTATTTAATAGCCTGTTATTGGCTACATTTTAAATAAAGCCCAAAATACATGCTGTACAGTAGATGGCTTTTTACAAGTAGCCCATATTATCAAATTATTGTCAGTAAAAGGCAGGTTTTTAATGTGTGTGTGACAATATGTCCCCCATTTGCACGAGTAAAGGGCGTGACAACTTGCCCCAGACTCGGGTGCCTAATCTGCAGCGGTCTTTTATTGTAGGTGTAGTAGTGGAACATGCAGGATGAAATAAGTGTATTAAGAAACAAATAAGAATCCTCTCAACCTGATTGTGTAGAAACAGGGGCTGACGTCTATGACTCGTAGTTCACATAGGCCTAATCCACAATTCATTACCAATTCCACGCTCTGATTATTCAATATAGCTTGTACTTTAATCATCTAGGGTCTTTGATCTGAGATAAAACGTGTGATTGATACATGTCTGCCACTGAACTTTAGAAATGTTCAGTATCTGGTAAACACAGAGGTACGGGGTGCTGTGTCAGATCTCCATTAAAGAGGCTCAAGTACATTGTGATTTGTACCTTTGCACACAATACTGTCTCCAGAGGAACATTTTGCTCATTGATTCAGTCAATATTTGAGCTGGGTTTTTTTTTTTTTTTCATCAAAAAGGATTGTCTCGTTCAAGGTCACATTTCTCTTTGTTACTTGAGGAAATCAATGGAGCTGCAACACAAACGTATTTTATCTCTCGTTCTAAAATAAACTGCTTGTCAAATGTTTCTCTCGGTTAAATTCCCTTGCTACTGCTTATTTGAAATCAATCTCAGGAATTGTTCTTCTGAACATATTCCCAATACCGTCTTAGGGGTGTGTGATGACATCAAAAGATGTGATGACATTGCATGGATTTGAAAATTCCCGTCACAAAAACATGCCAGCGTGCAAATATTGTTGTGTGGTTTTAGTTTTGGTGACATAACCACATAACTGTTAAATATGTACCTTTTAAAATGAGCAAAAAATGCTATGTTAGTCGTGTCATCATGTTTGTTTTTTTTAAGTATTTGATGACTATAGTAATCAGATCACAATGCTTTGTATATGAAATATGTATTTCCTGCTTATGTATATGTGTAGGCCTCCGTCTTTCCTCATGTTTTTATTAGCCCTGGCAGGATGTTTGTTTTAATGTAGTTAAACTTCCTCTGATGACAATGCATGGGACAAAGCGCTTTTTATAGAAAAAATAAATTTATTGTACTTTAATATTTACTTAAGGAAAAGAAAAATAGAAAGCACTTGTTTTTTAAAAGTAAATATGATAAACACGATAAACCGTGTTTATTTATTTACCAGTGTTTAAAAAAATAGGAAAAATGTGGTGTTATTACTAAGAATAATACACATTATAAAAGTAGCGTTTTTAAGAGGAACCTATGCAGACATACTATATTTGTAGGGCATTTTTCGGTCTTCACTGTCTACTTTTCACTGTTTATTGTTACTCAGCTATTCTACATTTTGGTTTTGACTAAATCCTTCAACTTATTTTGAGAATGAAAAAGAATCACACGCCCCCCTTCAGAGATTGTAATCATTTTTCCCTTTGAATTTCCCTAGAGCATGTTGTGATAATTTATTTATTATGCAGTGTTTTGGCCTTTGATGTGATTTTAAAGTTCGAAAGCGTAGAGAAGTATTTGTTTTGCATTAAAATGAGCAGTAGCCCTTATCCAATATCACATATATCCATATCTAATATCCGGCTGCTCTTCTGTTAAGCCTGGATCACAAGACTCCGGAGCTGCTGTGCTTTATTTTCATCACATGATGTTTCAACTCTAAGACTGAACGTTTCTGTTTAGCCTCAGTTCGTGAGGGTAGCCATGGTGATGCACACGGGGCCAGCTCGCCCTCATAACAACCATCATGCGATGTATCCACCCACAGCTGCCATGAGCACAAGCACAACATCAAGATACATCTTCCCTGAGACATGCGGTCATTTCTGTTTTTCGGTTTCTAGATAGAGACTAGGGGTGTAAATACAATAAAAAAAGAGAATTTCTTTTTCCACATTTTTATTTATTAAAACTAACATAATATGACCAAACACAATATCACATAACTTCTGGGGTTTCTTCTTTGAGCCATTTCAAATCGTGAAAGCTGAGCGTCCCGTGTTCGTAGACGGTGTGCCCCATCCACTGACACCCAGGGCGCGGTTTCTTCCTGCGGGACAATCCGCCGTGGGGAGACGACAGGGGAGAGATCCACTATTTAATTTCTTGGTGTATGTGTCACCAAAGGCTTAGGGTTCGTTCACATGCAGCGCGTTTTGCGCGCGCAAGCTCTTCATTTTCGACAGAGCCGCGCAGTTTAAAATCCAAAGCAGAAATGATTTTGTAACTGACAGCGCTTTCATGGTTGCCTAGTAACAGCAGACGATACACACGAGGAGCGCGAAGCACTCTGAAATTGGTGGAGGAAGCAGTTTATTCTCTCTTTTTTTTTCTGAACTGTTTGGGTCGTATGCGTACAGAACCGAAAGCCTCGTACCGAATGGTTCGATACAATACGACATATCGTTACACCCCTAATAGAGACTATTCAGGAAAACGCATAATGGCTTTGCTCATAGCACCACATAATAAACAGCTATGTACCACATTCAAGTGTGGATAAGAACGTTTGCATTAGTTAAAAAAAAATCTGTATTTTTTCTTGTTTTCCAGTAACACATTTAATTCAAGATAGATTCTCTGAAAGTATTTTTAAAGGGAAGTTTTTGTGGAAAGGCTGATTGGGTTGAAACTTTTTCTTGAATTGGATCACTGATGACTGATGAATTTGTTTGCTTCCTGTTTGATCTGACCATCTGCCCCATGTTTGCCTGACTCTGTTTGGCAGTCTCTGATCTTCCTGGTCTGTGTGTCTGCGGTTGGTCTGGGTTTGAGTCTGCTGGTTCTGTCTGCGTATCTGACCTGCCTGTGCTGCTGCCGAAGGGAAGAGGATAAGGAAGTCAAAAGGCCCGACACCTGCTGTGTCACATGGGCTGCTGTTATCACCGGTTTGGTCATATGGTGAGTACATTCACTTTGTTTCACAACCACCAGGAAACGGGGACGGATTTTATTTATAGTTTAGATCTTTTTTTTTAAAATACACCATTTTCATGTCACTAAATGCTGATGCAGATGCAATGGAAATTAAAATTCATATTTAGCAAGGATACATTCAACTAAGCAATAGTGACAGTTAGGGATGCAACGGTACAGTGAGCCCACAGTTCGGTTTGTATCACGGTTTTCTGGCCATGGTAACGGTTCGTTTTCGATACATAAATATTACTGTACAGTACTGTATATGAGCTCTAACATAGCGGGAGGTCATTTGCCCTTTCTATTTCAAGTTATCAAG
>JAUCMU010000063.1:4530454-4556547 GCA_032275025.1 Enteromius treurensis
GCTGACTGGCAATTCCAGAGGCCAACAGTAAAGGAGAAAGTTTCAGTGGATGAAATGGCGATAGGACGAAGGTTAGTTAGATTGCGCTGACGTTTGCGTGTGATGGTGTAGCGTTGTGTGGAGATAACCGGAATGTATTGAAAACACATGATAGAGTAGGAAAAAGAGGGAACTTAAAAGAGAACCTAAGTGCGTCGGTGTCGTTGCTCAGTTAAAGTCGCGCAGGAAAAAGTCGAAGGTCTTTACTCTCGTCGGTCTTCTACTCTCGTAGTTGCTTTGACTTATCGCGAGAAGCAAAAGTTTACGTTTTAGCCTTATAACTTGAGTTAATGGAAACGCCGTTGTCTACGGCTCTGTGCATTGACTGGCGCAAATATTTTACTCTGTGTATCTGTATATTTTTCTCTGTGTATTAACTATTACAAATATATATATATTTTTTTACATTTCTATTCATCAAAGACTCTTGAAGATTCAGCTCTGCCATTAAAATAAATGTAAAAAAAATAAATAAATAACAAAACAATAGAATATTACATATTGATCATATGAATGCAGCCTTTAGTCTAGTTAAAAAAAATATATTTATTATATTTATATTTATTATATATAATTATATTTTATAATATAATAATAATAATATAATATATAAATATATAATAATATATTTTATATATTTCATTATATTTCCGGTTACTGCATTTAAAAAGTAATCCGATTACTAATTATTAGTGCTTTCAAAAATTCATTTGACAGTCCAGAAGTCATTTATTCTTATTGCATTAGTATTATTGTGACATGAACTTGTACATATTAACTATTTGGACTTTTAACAGTACTATTTGAATTCTAATAATGCCAGGGTGAAATATGTAAAATGGCATAGAATATTTTGAAATATAATTGAACCTTTCAGTGCATCTACAGTAAATGTAGCTTGACCCGTATATTATCTCGCAATCTCTGGTGATTCATTAAAGGGTATACTGATGCACAAAACATGATTTAGAAATGAATTTTACTGTGAATGTTAACACTACGTTTTATTGACATTAGCAACTAATCAAAATGTAACACACTACTTTACTGTGCTATCCGGAAAAGGAATTATAAGCAATATCCTACTCTGGTTTTCAGTCTGATTTATTGAGCTTATATAGAGCTGCCCCTTCAATACTTGTGACTTCAACACGTCTCTGTCTCTCTACAATCTCCAAAACAAAAATTCCAGGATTATGGAAAGATTTAGTTTTTCTTAATCATGGACACGCATAGGCGCTATTCACACAGAACGTGTTTTTGCATTTAAATTTGAGCTTAGTTTTTTTCAAAACGCTGTGCAATGCATAAGATGCAGCGAAAGTTGCAAGATGACATGTCCATCCCATAGAAAAACGATGGAAAACCAACACAGCGGCATGCAAAAACTTACCTTGCAGAGGGGGAAAGGGGTAGAAAAAGAAGATGAGTTATTCAAGATGTCCACATTTCAGTTAAAATCACTGAGTAGGAAAAGTTCAGAGGGCATTTAGAGTTAGAACGATTTTAACCTGTGACACTTCATTCAGGTATTTTGCAGGAATAATGGTGCATTTGGATTGGATTCGTTATGCGATGGGTTCATGGGTGAAACGCGAGCTGTGGAAGATATATTTTTAGTATTTAAGCCAGATACGCTTTGACCTCACACACAGCTCCTTGATCTCCCAAACGGCAGAGCAAATCAGAGCGCCAAACGCAGCTTTCAGCTCCGATTGGCAGGAAATGAGAAGGAAACTCAATTCTAAGTTTGTGAGAATTAATCCTCCTTCGCTTCTGCTCTCTCCGAGCCGGATATGTTGCGTGAATGTATTCCCTGCTAACCAGCACACACCTGTCACAGGATTCATTATATCCAGTGAGTGAGCACACGTGAAAACTCGTGAGGATCTCTTCCACACAAAGTCTGTTGCTGAATCAGAGGTATAAAACCGTTTCAGGACAATGAGTGTGAGTGTGTGAGTGAACAATATCATCCACCGTAGGTGTCCTGACCTGAAGCTTACTTCTTACCCTGTGGAGAATCTCTAAATAGATTTCAAACCTCCAGAGCATTGGGAGTTAGCTCACCACTAACACTGTTTGCTTTTCATTATGTCAATAAAAGAGAACAAATGCTTTCGGTAATGTGCTAAATTGAAGCATTCAGCTTAAACTTGTGACAGTCATGAAAGTTTGATCCCTGATTGAGTTAACATTCCAGGTCTAGACACAGGGCTGGTTGTCGTGCTAAGTGCTGCTGCGTGATGAAGCTAAAGCCCCGTTTAACCCTTTACTTGTGTATGTGCATGCTTATAAAGACCCACAGTATATAAAACCCAACCTGGAGTTATGTGGCTTTTAGCCAATGCCTGTTAGTTTTAAAGTCATCGGAGTTTACTTTGAGAGCCCCTGACAGTTGTAACTTATAGTAAGGAAAATTGTATACTGATAATATTGTTTAAGTTAAAAGTGTTTAGACACAGATTGCTATTGGGCTGATTAGCTCTCTTGCCACATTTTTAAAGTGACTTCTCTTTGTCCAGGATTAATTGAGTACAATATAGTGTAGTTTTTCACTGAAAACTCTGTCTGAGAGCATGGTGCTCAAGTTAAAAGATTTCTTAAAGACGTCTTAAAACTATATTTCTGGCCCCTCATTCAGTAATGTCCTTCTTACAGAAAATAAATAGAGTCTGAATAAGAGTTAGTAATAGAATCAAGTCACCGGCTCGGTTTTCTCATTTCCTCCATTTACTCTGACATCATCATCATCATCTACCCACAGTTTCCTGTTTTTGCTGAGAAACATCACTGATCCTTAGGTGAATTCTTAGCTTTTTTTTTAATGATAGCATTATCATCCTTTATGCTTGACACCAAACTTGCAACCACATACATACATAAACAAATCTTTAAATTATTTGACTGATTTTGGTTGTGATATGTCTTAAAAATAATGTATAAAAAAATGCAGCACATGCTCTTAACCAAAAATACTCTTATACTTAGACCTTAACTCAATAATGTGGCTTTTTATCTTATTTATGTATTTGTCGGGTGGTCCATGGTCTGTTTTGGATTATCCTATCAGCTCAAGTCACGTTTTAATTTCGTCATATAACCCTTGTCTGTTTTTAATCTAATAAAACAAGACCAGAATAGTTTTCATCCAGTCACACTGGTTCAGTTCTCTATAAAACACTTGACTCTGGAGTTCTCTACCTACCTACATATGTGTACATTAGAACCCAGTTCTCTCATTTACAGAATAATATTAGCCTTTTCCACCCCATTCTTCACAGTATTCTAGTTTATCTCAATTTGTGCTAATCATAAATGAGCGTTCGTTTCAGTTTGCCCTGCTCTGAGCTCTGATGACAGCGCTGACCCCATTAAAGCCCTGCAGAGACGGCTGATGGGTGAAGATTCAGCCGCAGTGGGTCGTTTCAGCAGGAACTGACTGCTGTAATTCGTATCCAGATTCAGAACAGCATCTGACAGTACGGCTTAGGAAGATAGTGTGTCTGTCATTTGCACATTTGAGCATATTAGGCGTTTAAATGGCACTTTTATCCTCAGTGGGAGCACATAAGTGTTTACTGAAGCGTTGAATGAGTGCTTCAGTGGTTTAGAGAAGGATCACCGGTCTTCAGCAGTGATATCAGTCCTCACTGCTATTTTTTTTTTACTTTTTTTGTTTGTTGAAAGCAAATGGAGAAGGCTTCAAGAATGTATTTGCAGATCTTTTTATACAATGACATTTTGTAGTGACCGAGGGTGTACAATTTCACAGTAACGGAGAGATAAGAATGTGCATGATAAAGAAAAGGATAACTATTTAAAATCTCATGTGGGACAAGTTCTTGGATTTTACATGGTTTCCAAAAAAATCTTTTTTTAAGAATTTTAGTTTAAAGTAGCAAAGCCGTTTTTCCACATGCATCTGAAATCTGGAGGTTACAGCAGCAAAAACAGGCTGTTGCTGATGGCACCTGCATGCATGCACTGGATTTATTAATATGAATGAACATTTTCAAAACACCACAGAGAGTGTCTGTATGATCCACCCTGAAGGGGTCTTTAAGAACTGCTTAAATCTTTGCACTTTTTTTTTTGTGTGTGTCAGATCTGGCTAATTTACTCCTTTCACAGACACTGTGCAGAATCATTTTCTTCATATTTACACCTTATCTGCTTTTGGCACTTTAATAAATGAAGAAGTGCAGGTTGTAAGTGAGACGTAACCAGATGAGCATCAGTGATTTTAGCAGCGTGCTGGAAGCAGAGGGCGAGAGCTGGGCACGCACACTCACCGGCTAATGGGAGCAGAAATGCTGCTAGCCTGAGGGAGTTCTAGTAATGATATAAGGAAAGAACCTGGAATCCATCATGCTTAGGGGAAATCAGAGACAGGATTCTCACTCAGACCACCTGCCCCCACACCAACACACACACACATCCTGTTGAGGAGTTATTATAGCAGGACAATTTATGCCATCTGCTTGTTCCCCGCTGGTGTTCAGTGGGTTTCTTTTCCGTTGAAAGCATTTTTAGACTGTTTTTGTTCATAGCTCTGTGTTATCTGACAACAAGTATTGCAGTCTGAGAATAGTTCAGGGGATGTTTGTGGTTGAACAAAGTATGTGGTGCATGGAAGAGGTATGTCAAAGGGAAGTCCTGCGTTGCATGAGATGCTTTGAAAAAAGTAAAATATACCAAAAATAGTATGCCATTTCATACTCTTACAAGTACCTTGTCTTACCTTTTAAATAGAGCTGGAGAAATACTTGCTTTAATTTGCTGCATATATGAGGTAGAGCCTTTATTTTGGTTCTACAACAAAAGGCACACTTTTGTACATATTAGGTTCAAATATATACACTTTAAGTACTAAATGTACTCAATGTACCTTTGAGGTACCAAAATGGACCCTTTAGGTACATACATGTACCTTTTGACTACCTTTATTTCTTCATATTCATGTATTTCAGCTGAAACAGTATGTTAGAAGTGCCCTTTGTATTTAGCAGTGTGACCCAGTTTGTTAGTTTATTTCCCCCCAATTTTAAGTTTATTAATTGCAATAATAACATGGAAAGGTACAAGAGAAATATAATGGAGAAATAAATCATGACATGAAAGCCAAAAAGGGGCAGCAGGGTCATTCTAGGTCTAGCTGATGGTTATAAAATGGTTAATTTAATAAAAAGTTAAGTGAATTCTTTAGGGGAGCAGCACGTGTTCACTCTGCATGAGTATGCCAAGAAAAAAATAAATGAAATAAATCACCTACTTGGTGTTTTGTCTAATTTAGCCCTCATCCAATAATGATTTTGACATCCCTGGGTTTTGTGAGTGTTTAAACTGGCCTTGAGTTTTTTAATCCTCCTCCTCCTCAGTGCGGGTTTTTATTTCTTTATTTTATTTGTTTCATTATTTTTAAATGAATAACTAGAAAAGGAGAGTTAAGAAAACAAAACTGTTTCAAGGTTATACGCAGTATGTGATTGAATGACTTTCAGTACATTTTGACTCTTGTTATTGCTAGAGCTGGTTTTTAAAGTAACACACATTTCTGAGGTGTTCTGGGTGACAGACGGATAGATGAACAAATAGACGGATGTAGAAATGGATGAAGGATTGATAGATAGACAGACAGAGAGATGGCTTTATCATATACTATAAATTTTTACTCACAGTCTCTATGTTCAGCAGTCTGAGAATAAGCCTTTCTGCTGAAGCCATCAAAGAAAATAAGATGCACATGGATACCAGATTGAAAAAAATAAGTAAAGAAGGACACAGGAGAGATTTTTGTAGTGTGCAAGTGTGAAGCTTTGATTTGGAGAATGCACCGCTTAGAGGCATAGTTCATGCAAAAATTAATGGTCTGTCATTAATTGCTCACGCTCGTATTTTTCCAAACTCGTAAGACCTTTGTTCATCTTTAGAACTGAAATAAAGATATGTTTTAAATGTTCGTGCATCGCTGAAGTGGAGTGCAGGGCTTAGCTTGCAGAGCTTGCATATGACAGATTTACTGGATGTGTCACATACAGAACATTCCCAAACTTTGGACCGCTTATTTCTCGTTGACTGCTGCCATGTAGCTCTGTTATTGCTTCAGTGTACCTGGTGGTCAGTGCGCATGCGCTGTTACTGCATCCAAGGAAGCATGGAGAGCACTTGGGTCAGATTGTTTACTATCACCATAGCTACGCTATTGCGCTAGATTGGAATCTGGATTGTAGGTCTTTTTTTTTAGCGCATGTGGATCCACAGCAGTGTTTTTTTGTTGCACATGTTCAAATTCTTCCACAGAAAATGAATCATTTACACTACAAGTAGCCTCTGAGCTACTTAGCAAAGACTTGCATGCTGTGGGATGTCATCGCTAACCACATGTGACTACAAAATTCGACTGTCGACTAGTCGTTGCAGTCCTATACCACGTTTGTTTGTTTTTTTATTATTGAACCACTGATGTCACATGCATCAGTGTCCTTATTGGGGTCAACCGATTATCAGCCTGGCTGATTATCTGTGCCGATATTAAGCATTTTTATGGTAATCTGTCAATTTTTTAACTGATTTGCCAATAAGCATTTAAAGAAATTTTTGTATTTTTTTAATTTTGACATTTAATTTTCATTTTTATATCAGAAAATTGGTTGTCTACTTGATCTGTATTAATCGGTAACGCTCCTGAAAAACACATATCGTTTTTCATTTTTGGGTGAACTAGCCCTTTAATATCAAGAAACCCCAGTTATGTTTGTCTGTGGGCCAGGTTAATACTTGTAGCCTATTTGTTATATTCTATTCATGGCCCTTTTCCATTCTGTCTTAAATGCTGTTCTTAAAATTCAAATTCATATAGTCAATACATCAATATATCAAAATCAGGGAAATGTGACACCTGGACTGTGTCTCATGTAGCAGCTCTAACATAAGGAGTGAGGGTTGGATCCCTTGCTGAATGAGATGGACTGAGCGGCTCTAATGCTTGACAGTCTGCGCGCATGGTTCTGATGAGGTTGCTTAATGAAGCTGATCTGATGCTGTCTGGAGAAGAGAGCGAGCAGACTGGTTGCTGGGCTGTTATGACACCACACAGCAGTCTAATTAGGTAGACTACAATTCTGGAGGCTGCTTTGAAATATTTACTTAGAACTACCATGAGAGCTACCATGAGACCAATTGAGTCAAAATGATGAATTTTATAGCCAAACTGGTACCAGTATGCACACTTTTCAGGTTTATTGCAGTAGCAGCTGGAGTCAGGTGTGTTTTAGATGACTGTAGTCTTCGTTTTATGTCAAAATTAAACTTTGGTTTCAACTGTGAAACAAGGGCATTTCAGTGAATCTCACAGGATACAATTAATCTCCAGATCAACAAGATAAAGTATATATTTATTTATAATTGCTACTGACTGGGGTCAGTATTTTTTATTTATTTATTTTTTAATTTTTTGTTAAATGAAACAAATGACAATAAGCACACTTTTGTTTCAAACCATTTTTATTTGATTTATTTTCAAATAAATGCTGTTTTTTTTACTTTCTAGTAATTAAAGTATCCTGAAAAAAATGTCACATTGCTTCCACAAAATTAATATTAATCAGCACGCCTGTTTTTAACTTTAATTAATAAGAAATGTCACTGCAAATCAGCATATTAGAATGATTTCTGAAGGTTCCTGAAGACTAGAGCAATGATGCTTTGCCAAATAAGAAATAAATGACAGTTTAAAATATATTGAAATAGAAAAAGAAAAAAGAAAAAAAAAAAAACATTTGTAATCATATTACATAATGATACTATTACTGTATTTTTAATCCAGTCTAGATAACCATTATTTTGTCAGAAACGTGTGTACAATGGAATATATTTTAATAAAGAATGTAGTTTTTTTTACCATAGGAAAAATTGTTTCATTGGTCGGGAAAACAACAAAAATATAGATTTTTATTATTACTATACATTATTTTACTATAACATTTAGGAAAATCCTATAATCACCATTGAGACTAGTGGGAATGTTGATTTGGGGATGTAAGGGCTTCATGGTTTTAATATACAAATATACCCACAGCTAAACTCTAAGTCTAAAACTTCAAAACGGTCTGCATATGTTCTTCGGGTGTTTTCTAGTTATCAAGTGGACCAAGACCAAAGCTTCACTGATGTGTGAATGTCTTCCCTGTGATGCTAGTTGGTTTTGTACAATTAAAAGTGTCTGTTTTTAAAGTTCAGTTCAAATAAATGGCCTGTTTTTGAACTGAGGAGGATAATTTGATGAAGCGGCAACAAAATCTCATAAGATGAATTTGATTGCCCATGACCTCTTTGAAGTGGTCAAAAATACACACTTCACCTTTAAATGTTTCAAATCTTCAACAAGCACTTTGAAGCAATATGAGGGACTTCTTTTGATATAAACTCTATTCATAAACCGTTGTTCTGCCTTGATGTGTTTTTCTCACAGTTCAGCGGTGGGCGTGGGTTTCTATGGAAACAGCGAAACCAACGACGGCGTTTACCAGTTGACTTACTCCATTTATAATGCCAATCAGACACTGGGTGGCATTGGCAGTCTGGTAAGAGTTTGACTACCTTCACCTGTCACTCATCATGTTGTCCCATTTCATTAGAACAGCCTGAGGAACACTGTGATTAAAACCAAACCTGAAATTTGCCTGTTACATTCTGCATACTGAAAAACTAAGAGCCTGAGCCTCTGGGGTGCTGCTAGAGTATGAGTGTGTCATGTGATGTGATGAGTGGCACACACACGTAGAGAAACGCATAGATGCAGCACTGCTGCAGGCTTCATCTCTGCATGAGCTTGTGCCTGTCCTGATTTTAACCTCCAGTTTGAGACTCTAGAAACCTCCTGATGCAAACACATCCAGCTGGTGTGTGTAGGCAAGGAAAACAGTAAGCGCAAAAAGAAGACTGGGATTATCTGTTGATCTGCATTATAGGGGATTAAAAATCTATCTGTATATCCACTCATGCATCCACATTCACTGCTTTGAATGTCTATAAGCGTCCTGCTGATCAAATGATTCAGGATTTATTTCATATTAAATTTGTTTTTAATTAAATTTTATGTGTAATTAAACATTTCAATTTTAAAATTCAAATTATGTCATAAAATGTACTATTTAATTGAATTAAATGCAGATAAATCAAAGATTTTCTGATGAGAAACAACAGTATATACTGTATCTGTTCAAAGCAGATATTATGCCTTATTCATAAAGTAGTTTGCAGTAAACTATAACTAAACTGTAAATGTTTGCAATTTATTTCCAGGGTCCCTACATTTCTTTATTTATTCACATTTAAGGTGATTAAAAAATCTTAAATACATAAATAGTTCAAGAAAATCTTAATTATCATTTGAAGGGGACATATATTTGGGGGTTAAACTTCAAAAGACTATAACTTAATAAAATAAATATGAGTGCTGCATGTTTCAATGTGACAGCATGGGGTTTATGCCCATTTTGTGTCAATAAAAGCTGATGTGCATTCACAAAATGTAAACAATTAGAATAATAAGGTGTCTAGAATTATAACCGTATAACATAAGATTTAAGACATTAGTCAAAATTATGATTAAGTTTTTATAAAACAAAAAAAAAAACTAGTTTATTGTTTAGATTCCTTATTTGAACTGTAAAACTCTAAAACGACACTATTATTTTTAATATTAAATTTTTTTACTTAGTATTGTATTTTGGGGTCAATCGTTAAGTTTTTTTTTTTTATTAAATGTTCATGTCATAAAAAGCCTTAATATGATTTTGATTTTGAAATTGATTTCTACACAGTACATTGTTTTATTGTTGCATATTGATCAAAATGATTCAGTGTTTTGAAGTCAACAAAGAAGTGGAAAATATAAAAGCAAGTTCATAAATACTGCAATATTTATTGATTATTGACAATTATATGCTGTGCTGTTTTCAGCAAATAGTCAGCAAGTACTGTATTTCATTCTGAACATAGGGTTTAAAACCATTATCATAGCACATTTAGCTATAGAAGTATGCTAGTACTAGATTTTTAATAACAAAAAAGGCAGTGTTTTTATGTTATAATCGATGTGGATTGAGTGACTAAGATCGTTCCTTTCCCGTTCAAACATCTGAAGATCACCATCTATGCACTGAGCACCGTTCTATTTAAAACAACCCTCAAACAGTGTTTCCAGCAGTATGTCTTGGATTTGAGGGCGGTGTATTTCGGCATATGGCAGGTTGAGTGTGACAAATGGAGCATTTGTCTGGCAGGCTGGCAGAACATTACTCTTCATACAGCCCTGATGTTCATTACCTGCTGGCAATGTGGTGACAACCTCTGTTCTTCTAATACACTGCCTCCGAGAGCTTCCTGCTGTCACACTCGCTCTCTGCCAGTGTATCTTTGCATTGCCTCACGGTCGAGTGAACATATCTAAATATGCTGTCTATAACAGCTTTTTAACTGTTTGCTGTTGCTCAAACAACATTCAGAATGTGAAAACAACAAACAGCCATTGGCTTCACTACAACTGAATAAATCCAATTTCAGCTTTAGTGGAAGTTTGTCTCTTAAAATTGAGGACTGCGTCTGAAAGCAAAGCTTGATTGCACAACTGAATGTTGAAGTGATTGGGAGAGTGTGAAGGAAGTTTCTGAGCTAAGCGTCTCCTGCCTGTAGTTGCGTGTCAAAAAAAATAGCTGTTGCAACTGTGAGTAAATGGGTGCAGTGATTGCCATTTCGCATCCTCCTAAGTCAATTTCATGCAGTGTCCACACCTTCCACAAGGGATGTGGGTCTAATGTTTGAATGTTAAGTCCTTTTAAGTATTAATCTTTATAAATCTTAATTACACGTCTGCTATCTCGAAATTATGAGTTATAGAGCTATTATTCCAAAGAGCCACATATTGCAATTTACTGTAATGAAAGCAGAGTGAACAATTATTGCCAAGAATAAGAGCAGTTTACCAGAAATGCAGCATAAAGGCCTTTGAAAAAAGGGAATGAAAAGGTCAGATTCAACATTTGTTTGTTTTTTTCCGTTGATGTGCTTTTTTTTGCTGTCTCATAACAAATCATAATTTAAATAATTTTCATTTTTATGCCATTAATACAGGGTTGCACTTGTGCAGCATTCGGATTTTATAGGCTTTACAGACAGGTCAATATGTGGGTAGATCTCTGACATCCAATGTAGCTTTTTAAAGCACAGAGTATTTCATAGTCAGAACTCTGCACCTAGGCAGGTGGATAACTGTGATATTTAGTGGTGACCTGACAAAGTCCACCTGAAAGCGTTATCGATTCTCTGCCAGTTTTGGTGAATCCGTCAAAACAGAGATCAGGGACTAATGAAGCTCAATGAAAACGTATTTTTTACTTTCTGGGCAAGTTTTGAGCCTTCAAGGCCACCTTAAGATTAACAATGGATTTGTCTGGCAAAACAAATCAGCTTCCTTCCTGCCATACATCGAAGTTTATAACAATTTTATAATTGTTTTTTGGTTTTCATTACCCTCTAGTGCCCTCCTTTATCATAAGCAAAAAATCTAAATTTCATTGAAGCAAATTCTCAAGGGTGAAACCAAAGTCATTTCAAGTCAGGTCAAGTTTCCCATGCAGATTTTGCAACTGGTTTAAGTTGCTCACACAAATTTCACCACACTGAAAACATTTTTGACTTGAAGTAGAGCTGCGCGATTAATCGGTTAAAGAACGCAATCTCTTTGAAAAAGTCTTACTGGAACATTCATATCTGCGTTCACATTGCTGCTGACAAAGAGAGTATTTAACGTGTTTAGTAAAATTATTGATACTACTGTATCACAGAAATACTGGATCCAGGCTTCTTCTACTTATATAAACATGGGGTTCTATGGTAGTGCCCAAAATATAGCAAATCACCTTAAAAGTAATTTCACACTAGCGGGCGACAAGTGTCTGTTAGAAATTGATTTGTCGTTGAATCATTCATTCAAGAGATTCGTTCAAAAAACACTTGATTTGCCAGGTCGTCAAGTGAAGTATTTATGAGTGAGTCATTGAATCAATTATTCAAACGAATTTTTCATAATTATTCTTACGGTTTATTAAATATATTATATTTTAAATTTCTATTTTCTATATTAAAATATATATTTATATATTAAAAATAAGAAAGTAAACACTTTTAAACTGACTGCAGCCATTAATATGTTGTCAATTTGTAAATTATGCATTCATTCAAGTTCAGAATCATGGGAGACTCTGATCTTTTCAAATGAAAACTAAATTGTACAAAATTAAATATTAGTAACATCTTTACATTACTGAATTAAGTTAAATTAAAGTACCTTTGAAATAAAATTTAAAATGTCAAAAGTACAGATGAATAAAACAAGTATCCTTTTTTTAAATATTTTTAAATTTTTTCCCAAAACATGGACATTTTAGCAGGATGTAACACATACTTTGTATATTTCTTTTGATATCTCTTGTCCAGTGTACAAATCATTTTCTCAAATCCCTCTTTGCTAACAGTGTGTTCACACCAGACACGAACGTGCAGTTGGACGCTTGAACATTTTGAGTTTACTTGCTTCATTCGCGTGTGAAAATCTTTTCATAACAAACACGAATTTGCATCATGGGAGGGGCTTTTGCCAGGGGGTTCCAGTTAAACATGAGGTAAAATTCATTTTGGGTAAACTTTGGTTTAATGAATGTAGTATTTCTTTCCGTTTTATTCCGGTTTCTATTAAAATAAAATAAAAAGTACAAAGATGTATCGTACAGCTCCTCCACATAGACGATGATTTTGTTCTCCATAGTTTCGGAATTCTGCCACTGCTTGCTAGTATTCACGTCACCACTAGAGCAAGCTCCTGATCGGTTAACGCGGCGTGAATGACGTCAAACGCACAAAGCGCTTAATTCGTGCCGCGTCATTCACGCCGCAGGATATCTAATTGCGTATTTGCATTGACTTAACATGTAAATCACTCGTGCTTAACGCTTCATTCGTGTCTGGTGTGAACGCAAGAATGAATGTCTTGTTACGTCCACAAATGCATTTGTTTATTTAATATAATCGCAACATTTGCTTTACACCCAAACTCTGAAATCTACTACCTTAAATTATAATTTTTTTCTTTCAAGAATTTCTCTCTGTCACTTACTTTCCTCCTCTGGCAGTCCTATGATTCCCTGTGCTTGCTTTCTGCTCCCTTAGAGAATTAATTGGAAACAGCTATTCGTCTCTCTGCGCCAGTGGGCCCGATCGCCATTATTAGCCTTCTAATGGTGATCAGCATTTTTCTTGTCTCTATTCTCAGGTGGGAAACTCATTGGGTAGTATGCAGGTCGGGCTGAAAGAACACCTGGAGCGGTTGGATGAGATATTTTCTCCACGGGGAGACTATACCCAAACCTTGCACTTCATGCAGCAGATGGCCAACAACATTATCCAGCAGCTGACAGCCATGCCAGACACAAGGAAGGTGCAATTGGATTTGGCAGCCATCGCAGAGAAAACTTCATTCATAGAGTACTACAGGTAAGCTGCCTTCGGCTGGTGGGGTAATGATGCCTTATTTACTGTTCTGGAAAACTTTTGCAACAACATATCCTATGAGGTCAGAGATTTACTTAAGGTGTGGCTCAGAGATGAGTCTGAATGTTTCAGAAGCCTGTTCCTTAATCATGTGATCCAATTTTTTTTTTTAGGGTTCTGACTCTACTTCTCAAACATGTGACCCAATTATCTAAAACCTTTTCTTTTCTTCTAAAACACGTGACTTGTATTCAAAATTTTGCCCTTAAATCAAACATCATGCTCTACTCCACAAACACATGACCCTTTTTTCCAAATTTCAGACCACTCTCCTTAAACATTGGACCATATTTTTCAAACTTCTAGCTGTACCCCTCTAACACTTGACTCCTATTTCCCAAATTTCAGCCCCTATTTTCCAAACAAATTGCTCTACTCCACAAACACATGACCCTATTTTCCAAATTTCAAAGCATTCTTCTCAAACATTGGACCATATTTTTTAAACATTTGACCCCATTTTCCAATTTTCACAAACTTCACCCCAAACATGTGACCCTGTTTATCAAACGTCTCACTTTACTAATTAAAAACATTTGACCATGTTTTCAAAAGATCTGACCCTTCCACTTAAACATGTAATCTTATTTTTGAAACTTTTCACCCTATTTTTCAGTTTGACCTTACTTCTAAAACATATGCCTGTATTTCCCAAATGTCTAGCTCTATTCCTCAAACATTTGACTATATTTTTCAAACATATGATCCTGTTTTCCAAAATTTCCGTCTTAAATCTTGTCCCTATTTTTCAAACCTCCGGCCCTACTCCTCAAACATGCAAGCCTATTTTTTGCCCTACTCTTTTAACATGTGACCCTATTTTTAAAACTTCTAGTCCTGTTCTTTAAATCAAATCCCCTTTTTAAACTTGTGGACCTACTCCTCAAATACAGTATATGCCCCAGTTCCTAAACTCTTGCTCTATATCTCATAATTATGGCCCTACTTCTCAAACAGGTTGCCCTGCCCCCACCCTACTACCCCTACCAAAATCAAGTTGGGGCACTGCCTTGAAGGTACCAGCTTTGGCCTACTTGTTTATCTTTACTGGCACTACTACTGGATCTCATGTGGACTATGTTACTTGTGCCCTTTTGGAGCTGTTAGTCTTGTTAAATTGATTTTTATGCCCTCCAAGAATATTACATTTCCATTTGTAGACCTGCACGTTATGAACTTGCAGTGCATGTATTGACGAGTAGCTAGTATTTCATGCAACTAAAGGACTGTGCTATTGAGCAGCAATGGTCAAGCGTCTCTTCCTCCATTACTCATGGGCAAATCTAATCGCCCAAGCTCTGGACACCCTCCCTTGATTTATCATACACCTTTGTGTCCATTTATTTCTCTCTCTCTCTCTCTCTCTCTCTCTCTCTCTCTCTGTCTCAATATGTGTGGGCATTTTTAAGTCCTTATGGTGTAGGATTACTGATCAGATTGTGGCTTGCCAGGCATTCCAATAGAACATCAAACCATAGACCTTAAATCAATGCAGTACAGAAAATACAGTAAAACACCTGTTTTTACACATGGTTTCAACGCACTAACATTAGACAACAGTGCTCTACTGCTGTGAATTGTCAATCTTTTATTGAAATTTGATGCATTCGTACTACATTAAAAAAACAAAAAAAAAACATTTAGGAGCTCAAATGATATGCTTGATTGCCAGAAATAACACCTTCTCAGATTAAACTGTTTGACATATCTGTTCTCACATACAGTACTAGGCTTATATACTCTCTCTCTCTCTATATACATATATATATATATATGTGTGTGTGTATTTTGTCTGTTTAATTATTAATCGTATGGATGGGAAACATATAACAGAAGAATAATTTGAGTGCTCTAAACACCCACACGAGTACTTAGAGATCTACTGACAGCGTGCTCCCACACATACAGTAGATGAATACTAAAATCAGCTGATTTAAACACACAAACAAAAAATCTAATGGGGTGACAGTTTGATTAATCAAATTATGTAAATAGCATAACATTATTGGCTTAGGAAAGTTCTTATATTATTGAACATAATGTGCCTACAGTTGACGTGAATCTATTAATCTAATATTATATTCTTTAAATTACATTAGATCTTCTTTGTTTATTTGCTCTACATGAAGCAAAATTGTTTTCAACATCCTCCACTCAGTAATTCGGTACAAAACTATATGATAAGTAGCTAATAAAAGAGAATACTTATATATTAAAAATATAATAATATGCGTGCCTTTTTTTTTTTTTTTATCTGATCACTTGTTTCTGCTTTCATTTGCTTTATTTCAGATGGTTAACATACCTGCTGCTTCTGATTTTGGACCTGGTCATCTGTCTCATAGCATGTCTGGGATTGGCCAAGCAGTCTCGGTGGATGCTCGCAGTGTAAGTGTGCTCTATATATCTATGGTTAGACGTCTGACTTTGGGTATTCCCTTCACAGAAGGGATGTATGACCCATTTGTGTAACAATAAAGATGTTAACATGGAGAAAGGAGGCAACTTGTCATATTACTTGTATTTTAGCTTGCATACAATCCTTTCCCGTTGGTAACTGTTTGTATAGTGTTGTGAAATTGTTTATTCCTAGCAGCTTAAATACACTGTAAAATAATGCAGCCTCTGACATAAACAGACCTCTGTGGAGTGACTCTGAGTGCTGTGGTTAGCCAGTCGCCAGCAAGCCCTCCATTTCCTTTCATCTCAATCCTCTGTCTCTCTCCCCGTTAGCCTTATTGGAAGCTGCTTTAGATCCATCCCCACTTACCCCACTAATGCTTATTGATCTCTCTGGCTACGCTAGCGTGCGCTCGCCTTTAACTTATTATTACGTGCTTCCAATCTGCTTTATTGGTGCTTTTAAGACCATCCTCTGACGAGAAAGGCTGTTCAAGGAATCCTCGGCTCCATTTTCCATGGCCACCAGGGAGCCGTTTACTCCATTCATCTCTGTTTCCTTTTGACTTCCTATTTGCTCATGTGATCGCTCACATGCTCGTGTCTTATCATCCTCATTCATATGCTTCCTATTAAAGAGTAAACAGGATTGTTCATTTGCTCAATAAATTATCCTTATGAGAATGTGCTTATTAATTACTGAATATGTAAGAGCATCTTTGAAGCAACATTAGATTTACATTCTAAATGGAAGTTTATGCTATATCAATGTACACATTTACAAATGTTTATATTTAAATATATTATAAATGTCTTAATAGAAATATGATCATAATTTTAATAATTTAAACATAGGTTGGTAGTAGAATTCTGCTGGAAAGTCTAGATGTATACATTTTGTTAAAGATGTATATCATATATGCACTCATATTTAAAACATTACTGTCATTAAAATATGAGTCAAATTACACGGGCCATCAAACTACATTTTAGACAGGTAGATAGATATTTTGGTAACACTTTCTCTGAAGCCTGTATTTATAATACAGTTACAGTACTACATGTCTTTTTTTCAGTTGACAGTATTAGGTAGCTCACATTAGCTTCACAGGAAACACTCAAATAACACTCAGCGCTTAACCACTCACAAGATGTTGTAAGGTGCTGTGCAGATCTTAAATAAACAATGTCAAGATATGATATTGTCCATTATAAATGAAGTAGATTTAATACAGTGCTCCATTTTGTGCTATAAATAATCATACTCTTAAAAGTTATAATCACAAATACGTAAATATTATAATGGATTATAATTGTTTTTATGGTTATTCGTGAGATGTTAAAGAATTATACGTTTAGTTTTTTTTTTTATCATGCATTATGCAATCATTATACTGCTTTACACTTATAATGTATTTTAAATACAGACTTCGTAGAAAGGGTTACAAATATGTTTATTATTTTATTTTGAGAAATAAATAATTTTTATTCTCTAAAGATGCGTTGATCAATTGATCCAAAGTAACAGAAAAAGAATTCTGTTCTTTTGAACTTTCTATTCATTTAAGAATCGTGAACCAAAATGTGTCACGTATCTATTTATGCAAAAATGTCTAAAGCAGCACACCTTTTTTCAATATTGTGAATAAGACATTTTTCTTGAACAGCAAATCAGTAGAATGATTTCTGAAGGATCATGAGCTGTGTTTTTTGCATCACAGAAGTAAATTACTTTTTAATATATATTCAAATTTATTATTTTAAATTCTTATAGCATTTCACAATTTCACAAGTTCTGGCATAGACCTCTAGATGACGCAGTCTGATGGACCTAACTCAGCATGACAAAATGACATTATCATCACATGTCACATCAACTTCCCCAGCTCCACTTCTATAAATCTGTTACAAGGTGGTTATGTATTAGGGTCGCGATCCTCCGCCCCGCCGCAGCAGGAGCAACCACCTCGCGAAAAATCCATGGCATTAATAAGCGAGCGCACAACTGATTCTGGCGAGCAGGGTAAATCACTTCCTCGAGAGGAAAACGGATGTACATGCGAAGAAACGGGGCCGCGAGTTAATTTTAAACCCTCGCGCTTGATATGTCATCCGCGCACAACTCAAGCAGTCGCGCGCAGGAATGATCGTGCGCGAGTGCTTGAGTTGCGCGGGGATCTTCTCGCATCTGCTCGCGCAAACACTGTTGTTTTTGTCAGTCGTGGTTTTACTACTAAAAACACAACCCCCCCCTCCCCCAACCGCCGGCTACGACAACGATGCCATCATCCATCGCGATGTTTCACATTAGACATCGTACAATGCCAAATTGGTCGACATCGCACCCTATTATGTATGGGCTTATTCATTTTACAGTATTTCGTACATTCTCACGGCAGTGTGTTGTGGATGTATTGGCAGTAGAAGGTACTTGCTATGCTGCAGCAGTGTTGCAGATCTATTCGGCCAAGACCAAATGCATTAACCTTGTAATGTACATTGCCATGGGTATCTTTTAGAGAGTTGTCATGAGAGAACTGTTTTTTACAGAATTTTTAACCTTGGTAAGCATTAAAGACTTCTTTCGAAAAGATTTTGCTGACCAAAACCTTTGCAAGGTTTTAATTTCATGTTTAACCTCCCATCTCGCTGTTATTTCCTTCAGTATTCTGGTGTGTGGCGTACTGACCCTGATCATGAGTTGGGCATCATTAGGAGCGGGCACAGCCACAGCTGTGGTAAGTTACTGTGTTTTCACATGACTGTCCCTTTGATCAGTGATTATGAGTGACTTCATTGACTAACACCGTCCTGGATTTGTTTTTTAAAGGTGAGTTTGTGAGGTTAGAGGGGCGTGAGCTGTGTGAAACGCTTAGGAGATTATCAGGGTTCAGTGATTGCGTTCATGCGTTTCGTAGTGCATTCCAGTTTGTAAAGCTGATTTACAGAGCCCTGGTCATTTAAATTAGACAGTCCGCTGGCTTAACGGATGTAAACAGCCGTTCTCTCTGTGTCACTAAACAGGCCAATTTACTCTGTCTTGTGTCTCTTCATCTCTGCGGCTGCATGTCTAATAAAGATTGCAGAGTGTATTTAACATTCTGCAGGTGCTTTATATTTAGTTTTGCTTTTTAATACAGTCATTGGGTGTGCAGTACCATACAAATACGATCTAAGTGCCTTGTTCATGATGTCACTGGGGTATTGAAGGGGGATCTCAGGTACTTTACACTTCCTGTGACACACTTTTCTTTACTGGTCCAAATCCTCCAAATGTTTATATCTAAAAAACGCTGTGAAAGAAATAGTATTGTCAATAAACATATGTTGTAATAAAATACAATGTAATATGATAAATTCAAATAGTGAATATAATATATTAACTTTAGTAATTATATATTTAGGCGTAATCAAATAAGAATTTGTGTTTTTATTTGTTTTTATAACTGATACTAATTAGTAAATAATACTACCAGTATACATTTCAATAAAAGTACATTTTAGATTCAGCATCAACCAACAAAGAGCTAAAAAATGACATTATGATTCTGAACATACTGGTGTTTTAACAAATTGGGGGAAATCATTATTTCCTGAATCAACTAAGTGACCTGATTCAGTCTATCTATCTTTTAATTGGACTAGTTGGGTCATTCCTGTATACAGTGACTTTTCTGTCACATATTCATATAAAATTGCTGAAATTTATATATATATATATATATATAAGGTCTAATTTATCACTTAAACATAGATTAAAAGTATTTGGTTTTTTACAAACCTTTTAATCGATATACAGTATGCGTTTTATCATGTCTTCAGTGCAAAATAATCAACTTCTACTAGAAATATAAAACATGAAATTATAAAAACCTCAAAATATTTTTAGATCATGTTACGGACTAGACTAAACTACATAAATGATTTGAAAGTATCTTTATTTTTGCACAATTTTCTTAATTTACCATGTCCCTAAACTAATTTTCCACCCTGTTAGGATGTACTTCCTGAGATCATTTTCAAGAAGTGATATTGTTTATTTGTTCCTGCTGGAATTTAACTGTACAAATGGAGGTAAATGTCACCTTCACGCCTACATTTTTTTTTATTTTTATAAATATTCTCCTGCTTAACCCACAAGTTACACCCTGTTAGGTTATATTATGGAGAATGTTTGTCCGATCAAAAAAAAAAAAAACATCTGACATCGTTATAAATGTTATTTTCATCTGTAGAAGGTTGGAGAGCTAAATGTTGATCACTGAAAAATCTACAGCTAATTTAGCTCAACAGTTTCCACCCTGTTTGGTTTTTATAGAATGTGAAACTAACAGGGTGGAACTTCTAATAGAATCCCGAGCTTGGCCAGTATGTGTTCCATTATACCCATGTGTTCCATTTATTTGTGTTCCAACATATTTAAACATGTCACTATTTTGGTAGAATGCTAAAACATGAAAAACTTTTTTTTTTTTTAAGCCAAAATGTTACCGGATACCAGGAATGACCCCGTTTCTCCAAGCATCCAAGTCAACCACGAAATGCATTTTGAAAGTTGGCAAATCTGTTTATTTTGTCATTCTAACTAGAGTTAGAAACTCTACTGTCTAAATAATATCTCTGATTTCAATTGAGAAATGAATTGAAGTATCAGTGAATTGTCTTACTCATTTTAGCTCTAATATTTGAGGATCTACACGTTAAGAGGCAAACGGTGAGCATGACAGTGATTAGAGTAAGAGCCGATACTTCAGTCAGGATGTCTGTGGGGAAGAGAACTTAAGTCTGCTCAATGAGGGGTCAGAGCAGAGGTCAGGCCCAGCAGTAAAGTGGATTACTCCAGCAGTGCCAGACTACATTGATTCCCTCCTGTTATTGATAAAAAGAGAGAGTGGAAACGAGCCTTGAAGGAACATGTGACTCTCACACCTGCATTCTTTCCTTTTTTTTTTTTATGATTTCAGAGAACATTTACTATTTGGACCTCATGTGAACCACTCTGTAGTGGTTTTGAAACAACAACAACGACATTCTGGTCCAACAAGCCACTGTTATCCTAACCTAACCCCTAATTAGGAAACGATTGGTTATAATGTGGCTTAAATCCAAAGGGACCTACAGTATCTGGTTGGTTTTGCCATCCAGTTCGTCACTTTTAAATCCGAGTGCGTTCAGACTTAAATTCACAAATGAGATTTTGAGAGCTTTTTCAAAGAGAAGATGATCAGTGCACAACAATTTTAATTAGAAAAAGGGTTCGTGAAGGTTTCTTTAAGGGGCTTTTTCAGTATCTTAGGTAACGGTTCATACTGTCTTGCCGCTGAAGCCCACTAATTTAAGCCGGGCCATCCACAGATCTCTGCAATAGGATTAGCCCCTGTCTGGTCACCTTGTATGGTCCTAGCTTTCAGCAAAGGTCTTAGAAACCCTGTCACCTTTTGATACAAACACCACAACCAAATATGTGTGAAAAATGCAACAACATCCACCAAAGGCTGTGTGGCCTTTCAGTTTCTTTCTCTTGTTGAAAACCAGTTTAGCAGAATTGCAATAGTGAGCTTGTTGTTTGGTCTGTTCTAGGGCACCAGTGACTTTTGTGTCTCTCCTGACAAGTTCATTGTCAATCAAACCAAAGGCTCCTTAAGTGCAGGTAAGTGTGATTAATAATGGTCTCCAAATGACCCATTTTGCTAGCGGAGTTTCATTTAAAAGCGTTTGAATCTTCACTGTGTTTCTGTGTCCCCTGCAGATATAGCGCACTATTACCTATACTGCAGCCAGAGTCTTTCCAATCCGTTCCAGCAGGTAAACGATTCCCCGGCACGTCAGCATTCAATTCCTCCCTGAACTCCTGACACAAGCAATTAACAGAGCTTACAGATTCATTTGACTTCTAATTGAGGCAAATACCCATGTTAAAGCCCTTATAATGTTTCTGTAAAAAATCTGCGTGGCTAATTAAATTATGAATAGGCGATATGAAAATAAACTTTGATCAAAGGGGGTCTCTTTTGTCTGTAGTTTTGGGATAATTAGATTTGTCTGGCTTTCTCGCATTGCCTGTGGGAATCCCGTGAAAGCTTTTCCACTGATTTAGACCGTATTCTCTGCTTGTTAAGCTGCTGTTTTGGAGAATCTATTAAAGTAAATGTTCTGGGGGAAAGTCATAAAGCAGATGTATAAGACCCATGTAACCATTAACCACATTTAAAACCTTAATAACCATTAATCCAGTTGTAAATACATATCCTCTGCATGGATTAATGACCTTTTACTAGTCATTGCATTAACATAAGGCAGAACCGATATCATGTCTACTCAGAAATGTGAAAATGCTTTAGGTCACACGTTTGTCTGATTTGCTGTCGTTTCTGCATTGCAGTCTTTGACCATCTTTCAGAGGTCTCTGACCACCATGCAGATACAGGTGCAAGGATTGCTGCAGTTTTCTGTCGCTGTGTTTCCCACCGCAGAGGTGAGTGCGCTTCTGCTTCACATTCTGTACTTCTTTTTTTTCCTACCACTCATTTTCCGAATTTGAATCATTTTAGAAAGACCTTCTAGGAATCCAGCGGATCTTGAACTCTTCAGAGTTCAGTTTGCACCAGCTGACAGCCTTGCTGGACTGCCGTAGTCTGCATAAAGTGAGTCACCTTTGTGCTTCAGAGTATATTTGAACCAGTGGTGGACTGTCAGCGCCTAAACACTATCAGAATCACTTACTCAGTTTTACTTTATTTTACTTTATCCATGAATGTGTATTAAATGATCTCCATTAGCCTATTCTCTTAATTTCATAGCTTTTCTGTTTAAATGCGCTGCTTCCAGTAGTGTATGTTTATAGGAGAGCTTTTATCCAATTATATTTCAGCAATCGTGTTGCCAGGGTCATAGAAATCAACAGCGAAGGCTTCTGTGGCTTAAAATTAATGGCAATGAAAACGTTGGATTAACCAGTCAGATTTCGAGTCGGCAGCCCCAGGGCCATCTAGCAGGCTTACGATATCGTCAGCGTTTTCTCGCCCTTTGATTGGATGGTGAGAGAGCGTACTAGTCAGAGCTAGCAAACAGCGTCCCTGTAAATCATATTTGTTTTCAGTTTTCCGTAAGAATATCTTAGTCTCTGAGTCGAGCTGTATTAACTGGTCTCTTCTGCCGTCCGCGCGACTCGGGCAGAGGCAGACCTGTGGAAGTCCACAACATACTATCATAAACTTTGCAAGCATATGTCAAATTATTCTAACCCTAAACCTCCCCCTAACAGTCTACTTTGAGAGTTAGGAGACATGTAGTAGACGTTTTTTTAAATATTAACTAACAGTGAAGCAGTTCTAATAAATGATAATTCTTTATTATCTCAAACTACTACAAATAAGAGAGGTGGTTAGGTCCGGTGTTGATCTAACGGTGTTGCTCTGGTCCGACAGGACTATCTGGAGGCTCTGCTGGGCGTTTGCTATGACGGCGTGGAGGGGCTCTTGTATCTGTGCCTGTTCTCTCTGCTGGCAGCATGTGCCTTCTGTGCCCTGCTGTGTGCCGTCCCACGTGCCTGGACCATTATCGCCATCAGGTACACATCCACCTTCCTGCCGTGTAATTGTAGAGCATGGCACCTGAGACCATCTGTGTGGCTGACGTGTGATTGGTGGTCCTCAGGGACAGGGATTATGATGATATCGATGAAGAGGACCCGTTTAACCCGTCCAGACGCATCACGCCGTATAACCCCAGCCGAGCTCAAGTTCACAGTTTCTGCAGCTACAGCAGCAGCATGGGCAGCCAGACGAGTCTGCAACCTCCACTGCCGGCCACATCCAGCACACCAGAGTACATGTGAGTGTGTGTGCGTGTGTGTGTGAGAGAGAGAGAGAGCTGTTGTTTTATTTCATGCTTGACCCACTTATGCTTCTTCCTCTCCTGCAGGAACCAGTCCATGCTATTTGAGAGAAATCCTCGCTATGAAAACGTCCCATTGATTGGGAGCGCTTCACCACCACCATCGGTATTTTGATTTCAATCTCCCCATTTAGTGACAGTTTTATTCCATTTTTCTAAATTTTATGGTTTCTATATCATTAACCAATATTTCAGAAGAGGCGGGTCATCTAATTGGTTACAACTGGTAAAAATACTCGACTCAATACCGTGTCTTATTGGACAAAAACAAAGCAAAGCTCAATTTGCAATCCAATACTGTAATACATAATGATGTGTATCATATATTTAGCACTTTTACAAACCAGTATGTCTTGCTTTCTTCTGCAGACCATACTAATATTTAATGATTTGTCAGTTGTCCTCTTAATTATTACTTATACTGAACTATTCAAAGCTTTTGGGTCAGTCAGATTAAAACATAAAAAAAAAAAAAGTACACTTTTATTCAGCAAACATCTATTCAATTGCACAGCAAAGACATTTAAAATGCTTATATATTCACTTTAAATATATGTAAATAAATGCTCTTTTTAGTTTTTTATTCATAATAAAATCCCATAAAAAATTAATTGTTTTCCACAAAACATCATGTCTGTGTTCTGCATTGATAATATAATATAATAATATTTCACAATTTTCTGTTTGTGGTATTTTTGATCAAATGAATCCAGCTTTGTTAAGAGAATTCTTTCAAAAACATTTAAAAACAAATCTTAGCGACCCCAAAACTTTAAAAGTTATAGTGCATATTCATCATAATGGTGAATGTTATATTAGATCCAGTAAGATTTCATGTGTGATTGTGGTGTTGCAGACATGGAGCATTACTGCCCCCTGATGTTTCCTTTTTTTTGTTGAAAATCCTTGCCGTTCTAAAGGGAATAAGGGGACATTACTATTAATTATTAAATACTAAATTATGAATGAAAATGAATTAAAAACAGTCCTGTCTTGACTTAATTCGCAGCTAAATTGTCCATCAGGCTTGTGCAGATTGTGAGCTGTGAGATGAATCATAAGTGAAAGGGTGTAATTGAGAGGATCGTCTACTGTCGTGAGTCGTGTCGGTTGAAGCACTGCAGGAGGCGTAAAACTCTTCTGTCTAATGAACCGATTGCCAGCTTCATTTTGAACTGTCAAGTCTCTGTATTCACACAATGATATTTCACAGCTAACCGAGTTCTTTTCCTGTCTTTTATCACATGTGAAGTTATATCCTCAGACATTTAGAAACAGTAAGTGTGCCCCCGCCCCCCACATGCGTTTGCCCTCTTTTTTTCCTCTTTTCCTTCCTCTGAGGATTTTATCACCCACTCCATAAACATTCTGTACATCCCTTTTAAAATGTAAGTGCACTGAGCGGTTTTGCACCGGTTGTCTTTTGCCAAAAATTCATTAGTGTTTTTCCAAGTCGTCCTTTTCCTCAGCTTAAGTCCTGTTCACACATACAGCGATTTCATTTCTGGAGATTTCCACGCATTACTTTTTTATTATCATTGCTATCACTATTATTTTCAGTACATGGGCAGAAACTAATCACATAGAGAATGTGAAATAGCTGACAGTAACTCCTCCGTCTTGCTGACACCCACAGTGCTTGCAAGTCCTCCTGGCATGTTAGTGTTGTGTTCAAGTTGCTTTGCATATATAGAAAGGTGTGTACTGCATACATTTCTTAACATGTGCATATGCAGTAATCAATATACACTGCAGTTAAAAATGTGGGGGTCAGTTATTTTTCTCTTTCGTTTTTTAAAAACGTTAAATTATGTGTTAAATTTAATAAAAAAGTGATAGTAAAGACTTTTATTGTCCTAAAAGGTTTTTATTTTTAAACAAATGCTGTTCTTTTAAACTTTTTATTGATCACAGAATCCTGAAAAAAAGGTTCACAGGTTCCAAATAAATATTAATCAACTGTTACATGTTACAATGATTTCTGAAGGATCATGTGACACTGAAGACTGGATAATGATGATGAAAGGGAAAAATAAATAGAAAGCCATTTAAATTGTTATAATATTTCGCAATATTGTTTTTTTCTGTATTTCTGATCAATTAAATGCAGCCTTGATAAGCCTAAAATACTTATTTAAAAACATTAT
>JAUCMU010000063.1:4573637-4590417 GCA_032275025.1 Enteromius treurensis
AGCTACATACCTTCTATGTACATATCAGAGAACAATTTAAAATATTCTCTCAATGCATTCTATGGCACCTTTAAAACGTATCAAAATTAAGTGATTGAGACACGGCAAACAACAAAAAGAACCTTGTTAGTTTAAATAAAATCAACCCCCAGGTCATAAAAGTTCCTAAAAGTCTCAAATTCTGTAAAAAAAATTTTTTGTAAAGGTCAGAATGGCTCAGTGTCTCTGGTATCTATCTAAATTGAGAAGAGAATGAGATCTCAAGACTGCCCTTTGAAAGAACAGATGAATGTGGGAGCAAGATTTGGGAGGAGGAGTGTGGGTGAGAGAAAGAGAGCTTCCCGATCCTTGTGGAAATGGTCTGTAATTGCTGTGTGGAGATGTGGGCCTGTAATTATGCAGGAGGAGGTGCGGGCGGCAGGTCACGGAGTCGGCCGAAAGGAACCTCCTCTGCTTTTGATTCCGGCTCTAATTTACCAGCGGATGGTTAGATGCACGTAGGCATACCGAATGGGATTAGCACTGAGTAATGCTACATTTATTTCTAACCTTTTTATGGCTTGACCGTAATGGAGCCAATGGCCCTCAAATGACTCTTTTCCTATAGGAACACGTTTTCATTATGTCTGGGTCACAGGGGTCAGTCCTGCTGTGACAAATGAGGCAAACTGTATTAGATCTCTCTGAAGAGGTCAACTTTAACCTCGGGAACTCAAGGAGCACTCTCTTGTGAACAGTCTGCTCTTGTTTTGCGCGGATGAAAGTGGAGGTTGTCTTCCTGTTTCTGAAGGTTAAGGGGGAAGAGGACACCGTCAGTCACTTACAGCGTGAAGTGTGTAAATGCAATTATACCTCCATGTTCACCTTTTAGATATAAATGCTTTCATGCTGTAGATAAATTCAGTTTGCCCATGTGTTCTTACTTAAGAATATACATTTTCATCTTTTGAGCATTGCTGTTGCATTTAGTAATTATGTGTGTGATTTATTGTTTTTGTTTTTTTTTCTTAATTTCCAGCCTATTTTAGAGTAGCGATCATAATAATTTTTAAACAATATTTGACTTATAATACAACCCAGCATGTTGGGTAAAAACATAAAAAATAATACAGTATTCGTTCCGTCCAATATTTAGCCAGCGCTGGGTTGCCAAATGCATTTTTTTTAGATTGTAGGTATATTCCAAAAAATTTTTTGAACATCAAGACATTTTTCAAGTCTTATTCAAGAAATAAGATACAAAATATTGGCAAGAAATGTGACCTATAGGGCCTTTCACAACTATTTTGTTGGAACGATTTTAGTTCCAGGAACTCAATTTGGAGGCGCTAAATTAGCTCCTACTTCAGAGTACGGTCTAAAAAAAGTACCAGGAACAATCAGTGACATAGTCTTTCCTGATTGGCTAAATGCGTACGAAAACGCCCTCACCCGCCATGAATTAAAACGCTGTGTAAACATATTTTAGAAAGGGCGTTTACCTAAAGATTTCGTCTACGGCGTTTTCTGCGAGACGCAATAGCAATAGCTATACATTGACCCGCGCATCACTGGTACCCACCGTCGTTGCGAACGCCCCCTGTCAAATGGTACTTGGAAAGAGTTCTCGCAAAATCGTCACACTACTTTAGTACTGTACGTTTAGTTCTGGAACTAAAGCGGTGCGAAAATGCCCTTATATAACACATTTGGAACAATTGCATGTGTTATTGTGGTTTGTGTTCTGTACATTTTTTTTTTTTTTTTTATATTTAAATACTCATCATCAAAAATTTCTGTAACCCCCTCATGTTTTCCAATCTAATGATGTTTGGGATTTTACCTCCCGTTGGAGTTTATGTCTTAAAATCTCCAGGCTGTTTTGTTAAAGGTATGCTGCTTATTGAATGGAGTAGTTTAACGATCAGGGGACACGGAGTCCACTCCTAATTAAGTTCTCAAAAATAAATCAATCAGCGTGTAACCGGCAGAGGAAGACACAGTCGCAGATGTTTCCATGGAAACTGTCAGTGAGCAGCAGGAATATGAAGTGTTGTCACAGGGTCAGGAGGTTGTGTGTTGAAAGCGCTGTCGAACAGCATCACCTACGTTCTCGAGCAAAGACGCATCTGTCCAACTCAGATGCCTCTTGTCTCTCTCAGAGCTGCTTCATTTAATTGGGCTAATTGAATTTAGATACAGCCAATGGCACAGCATCGATCGCCCAAGCTGTTTGTTCTAGTCTGCCATAACAGGCTTTCTTTTTCTCTTCTTACATAATGTTACACTCACTGTATTAGTCATGCAGAATTTGTTCTTTGACTCGTTAGGATTTAGGTAGCATGAGTGAATGAAAATAAAACACGGGGCCTTGACCTAAACTCAGAACCGCTCATGTTCTGAAATGCCACCGACAAACAAGGAAAAGTCTCAAGTGGACCATAAGTGCAATCGGGTATTGGGTTAAATATCATCGCTACTGAAGCACTGCTGGACCAGTCAAGTTAGACGACAGGAACCAATCGTTCAGTGTTTCTGGTGATAACCACATTTTCCGTGTTAGTCAAGCTTCTATGTTCAGCTTTCTTCTTATTGAGAGTCTTCAGTTATGGACACTTATAATAAACTCTCTGCTAACGCCTTATTTGGTTCTTAACAATATCTGAATGTGTAAATGCGAGCATCTCCCACTGTTGTTTTTTGTTTTGTTAATTAAATGACAAATGGCATTACCACTTCATTTTTAATTGTAAGTTTTTGCTCAACTTGTGGTAAAAGTAAGAGTTTTAATGTACAGTAGTCACTCACAAAAAAGAAACGTCAAGAAATCCAAAGTATTTGATGCCATCTTCGATCATCTTGCTGTGCAAATTGTTAAAATCATTAAGCCACTCAAGGTTGTCTTTTATAGAGGTTTTATCACATGCTTTGCATCATGACTAACATCCCTTACCCATGATAAAAGGAGGTCACTGTGGTTTGATAAAGTCACTTTTAAACTGGAGTGAAACAATCTTGTTTTTATCATGTTTATTTTGTTTGTTTGTTGCGCATTGAATATAAGAGTTAAAGTTTAGTGCCGTCTCATGTGTGTCTAAACCCTGGCCTTGGCTTGACTCCAGCAGCAGTGTGGTCAGACCAGTGGTGCTTCTCATGAAGTGCGGTCTGGGAATTCCTAAGCATAATGGGGAGATCTTTAAGGATCCTTCATCCACACAAGGGTTAAGCATGATATTGTGTTTCATAAGAAAGTTCAAGCTCAAGACAGCGAGAGAAGTTAGTATACATTTTCTGTGGTTGTTGTTTAACTAGTGATGAGCGATTACTTGAATTTGGTGTCTTCTTCGCTCATTAAATATGCTGATGTAAATGGAAATAGACCTTCATTGGGTCTTTTTAAAGGATAACTTGTAGATAAACATGCAGTGCTTGTATGATCACAGTTACGTCGACTGGTGGGTCACGACGCAAAATGGGTCAGAGGTCTGTACTGATGCAGTGTTTGGTCACACATTTATTTTTCTTAGCTAATGTGTATTTGACCCTGTGTTCGTTTCATGTTCGCTTATGCTTTATGTATGTACAAAATGTTAATTTTAAGTGTTTTGAGACTGAACGTTGAGGCTATCCGTATGCTAGTATCTAACTCGAGCCTTTAGGGCTCATTTTAGACATATTTTAGTCAATCAAATGCTCTTTAGCATGCATCCGCCCCCTTAGCACCACCTACAAATGGCTAGCAAGCAAGTGTGGTATCAATACTGCACTGTTAAAAAACGACTGTGATTTTAACGGTAAAAAAACGTGAAAATGCTAAGGTAAAAACCTGTTAAAGGGTTAATAGTAAATTCCTGTAATATTAACAGGGAAATTCCCAGAATTCCCTGCATTGCAGTTCAAATTTTGTTTGAATTGGATGGATTTTTTTTCTCTAGAAAATCCCTATGTTTCTATGTTTTATTATCAGTTATGTTTATTAGGTTTGTGTGTCGCATGTAATGTTGTTAAATTAATGTTTATTGCATATTTGAGTTTAATGAGTGTCACCATGATGGAGTTTAGTGTGTGAATGACTCTGAGCTCCTTCTATATATGTACATATATAAAAGCTGCTCGTGATGGGCTTTGGTTTATCTTGTGACTTCCTTGTCTCCACCTGCATTTGGTGGTTATCAGTTAGGGCTGTAACGATACACTAAACCCACGATTCGGCTCGTGTCACGATTTTTGACCCACGATTCGGCTTGTATCACGATTTTTTTCGTGGTGGGTGGGAGAAAAAAAACGATTTAAAAAAATGTATTTTTTATTAAATAACATTTGAAAAATCTTTAAAAAACTGAACACCAAAGAACAAGATTAACTATGCAAATTATGAACAATATTAATAGAAATGCGCCTGGCTTGGTAATGGATAACGGGGCTCGAGCACACTGAGTAAATACTTGAACCCCTCGTTATCGACAACTGAAAATGGTCGCATATCTATGGCGGCGAATCTATGCCAATAATGCACGAGCACACCACTAAATTGTTTTGAAATGAGCTTGCGTCTCCCTTTTCTTCAAAGTAGTCACAGGGTGTGTCGCGACTCTCTCTTATCACACCGAGACACAGGATCGTGGATCTGACCACAGCAAACAAATCAAATGCGCTCCCTTTCCTTTCATAGAATGGTACGATTCTAGTGGGTCCTCCCATGTGATTAGCCGTATGGTATTGCCAAATGAAGCCCCGCCCCCCTTACGGCAGAAGAGTCGGCTCTTCTCGTTCGCTATAAAGAATCGGCTCTTAGAGCCGGCTCGTTCGCGAACGACACATCACTAGCATTAGGTCCAAAATGTATGGACTGTTCTCAGGTTTGATAAAAGAGCTCAAAATCGTGTAAAAGCAACCTAAAATGACATGGTTGAGTCATATTTGTATTACTGTTTTATGTTACTCGTATACTCGATTACTCAAAGTTTTATGCATTTATATTCGTACTTCTATTTAATTCCAGTATTCAGTATTCAGTATTCGTATTCAGTTGAGAATCAATTGTATATTTCTTACATTTGACCTAAAAAGTCAATTTTGTTATGCTTAAAGGATATCCGGAAACATATTCACTGCAAATATTGTCTCTGTTTTTATTTTATTCCTATCTACTGCATTTAATAGCTCATGTCAACATGAAAATTCACCTTTCACAACATGCGCTAATTACATAACGGATAAAAATAGTTTGACATCCGTCGATCAAACACAAAAACATTGCATGATGGTGTTAGAGGATTCTTTCGTGTATGTATTTGTCCCCAATTTGGCTTCTTCACTTTTCTTTCTTTGCATGCTTTGAATATGATATCCTCTTTTGCTCTTGAAGATTATTACACTCAGATTTTTTACTTGTTCTCTTCTTTAGCAGTTTGTACTGTATATTGTACCCCGATCTTAATCTTTTCTCTTCATTTTCATATTTTACATTCAATCATCTGTAATCATTATCACTTCAGCATATGACAATTTATTTTAATTTAATTTTTTTTTCCTGGAACGTCTTTGTTTGCCTTTTTTTTATTCTCAGTGCATCACAAAAGGTTTAATTTTGTTTCCAGTATAAGTTATGCACAGTGTAGATATTATTTTAAAGCAAATATACAAACTTGGTTGTGAAGTAAATCCGTTTGGGAACCGCATTGGCAGGCTGAAGTTTTGGAGGGTTCATCATTGTTGAGACTGAATTAGGGATCGGAAATTAAGATGAGATTGTATTTCGTGTTGACAACAAGCCTGCGTGCCTGAAACACAGAGGGACAGAGAAAGAGAAGATCCTACTCTTTTTGGCCCCTTGATGTGATTAAGACCGGGGTCTGATGGAGGGGGGCGGAACAGTACGCTAGTCATTAGACTGATACAGTCGCTATACTCCACACATTCCTCCCTGATTGCACACAACATGTGCTCCGTCTGCCGAGGGCCCATGCACAGACCTCTGCCGCATTAGATTAGCACTGCCAGCATGTTGTCAAGCGCAAGGCCAGCTGTTGTTGGGTTCTGAACATTTGTAGTGTCAATCATTTATTAAGCCTCGAAAACACAGAAACACATTGATGTTGACTGAGTTGCATACCAACAAATTGAAAAGTGATCTTTAATGTAAAGCACAATTGAATAAGTTCCAAAGGGAACTTCAACTCCTCCTCTTCAATAACTTTTTGATACCAAAACTGGTTTTGCTTCAGTAGATGTATGTAAGAGATAATGCATGATTAGGTGGCCATAACTATAAAACGCATCTAGACTTTCCCAAGAAGAAGATAATTCACATCTGAAGTAATGTCTTGTCGCTCTTCCCGGCCCGGTTTCCTCTTAAACGCTTGTCAGAGTGCGTTTAGGTAACATTTTCCCTTAGCCTTTTATTGCTCACACTTTATTTCTTTTATTTCTGTCCTGTCAGTGCTAATGTTAGGTATTAAAGTCAACATTAGGTTGTCCATAGCCCCATAAATGCTGGGTTGCCTTGGTCGGTACTCAAAAGTTTGTGTGGGATTGAATTCTGAACTGGAAGTAGTGTATGATATGGCTCTTTCTGGAAATAAATTGATGCACTGGTAGTAAATTTTCCATTTACTAATGATGACAGGAAGGTTCTTTGGGAATATTGCAACAAAATGATGGGCCAAGGATTCACAGTAATAATAATCTGCCTTTAACTGGAAAGTTAAACTGAGTGTTTAATCTTGACATTTTACATTACTGAGACTCTATCCTCCTATTTGATAGTGTTAAGTGCTTTGATGCAATCAGTATTGAGTGACGTATAAATAAAGGTGACTTGACTTCATTGATTTTTCATCAGTGAATTTAATCGTTTGGGCCAAAAAGTAGTAAGTCATACATTTCTTGGAGGCACCATCATTGCAATTCTTCGATTTTACACATCTGTACGCAGCTCAGCTAAATGTTTTGTCAACCTACTGTAAGCCTAAATTGAACAACCCAAGCTCACTGGAGGAACGTGAAGATGTTTCTTGTTTGCAATTTGCAAATGAAATGCCTGTAAATGCCCGGTAGTGTTAACAAAAGCGATAAATATGAAATGCTTTTGTTGAAGCAACCATGCCATTTTTCTTCAAGTTTTTGATATCTTTAATGAAGTGCCGGGACACAAATTTCACAGAAATGTAATAGACTGCACCATCAGGTGCGCTGCTGAGCACGTTTACTAAGATAAAAATAGAGCTGGTCAGGCCTGTGATGCAAATTTGCTTATAAACCATGCACTATGGTAAAAGTGGTTTAAAGCCATAAAATATTATTGCTCAATGAAGCTAACAAAAGTTTTCAGTGTTACTGAAAAATGCAGTAAATTGTATCAAAAGGGAAATTTTCATAGTTTAACAAAAATGTATACTGAGGGACTTGTTTTTAATGAGCCAGTGTTGGTCTCATTATTAGTTATTAAATAAGAAGTGGTTGCACTGCTAGCAAATAAATGTTTACTTGCTTGATTGAACGTGTTAACACCTCATACACGATATAAACCTTGAAATAGACTAATTGTCTTCATTTGCAGTGTTAACCATATGTATTCAGTGTTCACTCTTTGTTTTTACAGACGCTTTCTTGCCTTGTCACTAAAGTGAAGGTGTTGCACACGTCCCTCTTGCAGAGAGTCAGGAATAACCGAGCTCTCAGACAAAGTGTGTGCTGGCCTCATATTCCAATTAGCTCTTGCAATTAGGCTGGCAGATGTAGCACACGAGGACTGGGATGATAAAATTAGCAACGCTGACAGAATTTAGAAAAGAAACCACCTAAGCCCCGCCCACTCCCTCTGACCTCACTTGTGATTCATGAGTTCAAGGTGCTAGCATTACACCGAGCTAATTACACCTATCTTACGTGACACTAACATTAGCAGAAAACTGCACGGTGAATGGTGTTTGTGTGAGAGTTACACTGTCTAATTTTTGAAGGCAGTGGAGTGCTGACTACAGCGGTGTTCCTGTGAGCTGTCTTGCCGCCTGCTGCTTGCGTAGACAGATGTCTTCATAGGCAGCTTTTTACCTAAAATGTCATCTTATAAGTGGCTGAAGGGGAATGCGGTACATTGACGCAAAGCAGGCGAGAAAAACACTGCTGATTTCAATAGTATTTGTTGCTAAGCTAAATGCTAAGCTAAACTTAAACGTACACGCCATAATTTTGGTCAGCACATACATCCTGGATTTTAAGCTCTTACAGTTTTGCAATGTGATTTGCATATGCGTTTACATTCAAACTTCAGTGCGTCTGCAAGCTCAGGTGTTAAACACAGTTTAAAATAGCTGTGCTAAGATATATAAAAAAGAATTATAAATGCAAAAATATGTGATTTCATTTCTCACTTCATCCCACCGGTCACAATTGTGACCGAGAATAAAACACCTTTTTTTTTTCACACACTTTGCCCAAAAAAAATTCCAAAAATAATTATTGATTATTTCAAAGGGTTACTAATGACGCATCATTTGGATATTTTCATGTCTGGGAAAAATTTTGGATTAAACGGGTTAAGGTATAGTGCATTCTGGGATAGTTTTTTTTTTTGTGTGTGAAAGATACATACATTGCTTGCCGTTTTGGGCAAAACAAGAATGTTTTCTATGTTTTGGGAATTCATACGCCTTAAAATACTACCTGGGTAGGCAGCGTGCTAGGTTTTGTTACAGAGCCCACTTTATTACTGTTCTATCATTTCCCACGTCAGCGTCACCCAATTTTGCTCTTGATTGCTGGAGTGCCATATGAGTCCAGACCTGGTCTCGTCTAACCGTTATGTAAACCACCCACGTGTAGCACCAAGCTCTTCACATCTCTACCTCCCTTCGCTGTACCTTATCTCGCTCTTCCTTTATTTCTTACCCTCCCCACTCTCACATGTGATGAGGATGTTGTCGACGGGGTCTTTTTAATGAGGTATGCTGACAGGGCATTATAAAGGATTCGCCGGGGGAATCGGAAAGTAGAGGAAAAGAGTCAGAGGGTAGGTAAAGAAAGATTTTCTGAAATGGAGAGAGGTCTTTCATCCTTCAGAAAAGAGAGCTGCACTCCTCAGTGTCAGTGTGTGCTCTCCACCTATCATCTCATTCCTGAACATTTCATACCCTTGTCTTGCTGTCGTGCCAACGCCTGCAAGACTAGCATTGAGTCACATGAAGCCCAAACAAAAAAAAACATTGCTAATATTTTTTCTTCTCTTTTTTTTTTTTTTCTTTCTTTCCATTTATTGGAGCTCCTGGGGAGACTGATTTTGCTGAGGCACCGCTGCCTACTCTCCATCTTGCTCTCTGTCAGGTGCAGGTACTTTTAGAGCTGTGGCAGGAGCGGGAAGGTGACCTGTGACGTCAAGCCAGTGAAGCCTAAGGAACAGGTCTTGTCGCTTTGTTAGAGATTCCCTAACTAACAGTGCTCATTTTGCTCTCAGACTTCATTGACTGTGGAAAACATAGCTGTTTTTGAAGGATTGATGAAATATTGAGCGAAACATTTGTCAAACTAGTCCTTAAGTAGTTTGATGGCTATTAATACCTGACCCAAATCTGCTTCATAAAGTCCGCCCAAAAATGCCTTCCAGTCCAGGCAACTGAGAGCGTTTTGACCTGGTATTGCATTTCTCCGTCTGTTGGCATGCTCCAGCTTGTATGTGGCTCCTCTATGTATCTCAACTGGTTAAACAGCTTTTACCCTGCTTAAAAATCTTAAAAATCCTGGTTAGCACCACTTTTTTATTTTTTTATTTTTTATTGGGACAAAGCTAAATACTGCTTAACGACCTAGCTGAGTACCGGTTGGCTCCTAACACTTAAATCACCTAAGACTTAGCCACTTACTATGTGATCTAACTTTATGGATCCATTAAGTTGCAAATGTGTGAACTTGAAGTAGTATTTAAGGATTTGCTGTTGCCTTTATTTAAATAGAAGAAAGTAGTTTGATTAGGCAGGGACAGAGAGAGTGGGACAGGATTGAAAAGGACCACAAGTCTAGAATTGTACCTGGTTGTTCAGGATGTAACCTGTTTTGGGAGTGGTAGTTACTGTAGTATAGTCATTGCTTCACTGCAGATACTGTTAGATTATCCAATTTTCCAGTTATACGTCTTTTTATTAATACCGCCCCCGCTGAGAAAAAAAAGAGAAAAAAACGCTTAAACCAGCCTTGGCTGGTTGGCTGGACTAAGCGAGTTCAGGCTGGGAGCAGCTGGTTTTAGTTGGTCTCCCAGCCTAGCTAGGCTGGTCAGGCAGGTTCTAGCTGGTGGTTCCAGCTGGTCTCCCAGCCTAAACCAGCTAAGACCAGCCTGACTAGCTGTAAATGTGGCCAAAACCCCTCTAAAAGGAGTTTTTGAGACATTGAGAAGGGCTGGGCGATTTGGCCTAAAATCAAAATCTCGATTAATTGAACATTTTAACTCGATTACGATTATTGAACGATTCGTCTATTGATTTTTTTGCCCTCATAGTTCACAGACAAATTTTATACAGTGAATATGCTCCGATATTACAAGTGAGAGATTTTTTGAATGAAGGGTGCATTACTTGATTTTAAAACAGTTGCATGAGGTGATCTTAATGATCTTGTCATGTCACAATATGGACATGAATTTACTCTAAGTTCTTACTAAGAAACACAAGCATGTTAACCTTTTCAGATTATGTTTCAACGAGGTGTTTAAACCCGCTTCGCTCCACTGTAGCCAAGGGAGTCGTATCCTTTGCGATGTACAGAGTCTGGAAGCGCCTGGCAGAAGCCCCTCCCATGACGCGAATTCGCAATTGCTGTGAAGCTAATTTCAAGCGCGAATGAAGCGAGTAAAATGTTCAAGCGTCCAACTACGCGCGAATAGCGTGATTTATTCGCGCAAGTCATGCCTGGTGTGATCGTAGGGTAAAGTAAAGGATTGGGGTCACGTGACTTCACACACGGTAGTGTTTTTAAAGGAAAAGTAGTTGAAATAATTGACCTGGAAAAATTTGATCGATTTTTGGTTCAGAATGTCGATTTCGATTACTTTTCGATTAATCGCCCAGCCCTATTATTGAGACATAAATTAGTTACTAGCATGAAAAATGCTTTTAACTGAGAGTTTGGCAAGCAACTTTTTGAGATTTTGTCATTTCGCCATTCAAACAGATAGGAGTCTTGCATGCCCAAATATAGCTCACTAGTGGCAATGGCAATAATAGGCCGACTATCCTTGGTTACATTAGGAATCACTTGCTTCCCTACTATATTATAAGAGGGGAAAACAATACATGTACTGTACAGCGCACATGGATAAACACATGAAATGACATCACAAGAAATGACAAATGTAGCCTACATCCAGGTTACGCTCATACTTCATACATTCATACCATATATGAACTGTTGCAAATTAAGTAGCTGCCTATATCAAAGAAATGCCTACTCTGAGAATATGCATTTATTAGTTAATGGCAAAGCTTCCATAGCCGTTTTGAGTAAATTGTTGCTGGATTTTAATGTCAAGGATGTAGCTAGATGCTAATGCTACAAACAAACTGGCAGACTGTATGATAGATAACAGGGTTAATGGTATCAAGTAATTCCATGACACTGTAATATGTGCCAGTAAAGGGACTGAGAACGAGGGTTAGATTGGCCAGTAGTGATGTTTACTGTGAAAAAGCAGCTTGATTTGGACTGTTTCTGAGTTGTTTATGGAGGGATGGTCACAAGGTTCCCGTGAGGTGTTAAAGGCTGCTGTATGGGATGTAGTTATTCATGGTGAATTTTGGAGGATGAAAGCAGGGTCCGTGGTGTTGTGCTGTCAGCTTCAGGCCTTTGTTAACCCTAAGGCCCTGGCAGACTGTGGCTGCTCTAATTGGAGGAAGCCCTGAAGGGGAAGTGGATGGTGCTCAGGGTGCTATGACAGATGCCCGCTCGAGTGAGCATCACTGAAGGATTACAGCATGGCGAGGCGGTAAAGTGTTTATTTTGGTTACACTAGGAACGGAGCTTCGAGACAATTTGCCCTCCCTGCATATGTGCCCTCTCAGAAACACCAGACATCCCAGCCCTTCCTTAAAACGCACTGTACTGTATACACATCCTGGCGGTTTAACAAGCACTTCAGAGCAAAATATGTTCATTAACTCCCAACATATGCTCACTTTCTATCTCTTTTACTTCCTCGCGACCTCAAAACTGCAGTCTCGAAGCCCTGAACAAAATGTCAAAGCTCTTTGCTCACCCCCAGAATAAGTGTCTGCTTCCCTCCCACAAGAATAATCACACTCTGTTTAACACAACATGGAATGATGGGTGGTGTGAACGAGGGATGATTCTGTGGACCGTTTTTGCATAAGGGGAAATGGAAGCATCTCTGCTATGTTTGGGTGTAGAGATGCACCATGACAAAAAATTTGAATGGTTTCCTCTACTAATACCATTGGAAAACCATGTGTGTTTTGGGACGTGTTCCATTAGGACATAATGGTTTTAACAAGCCACCAATAGAAGGTGACCAATTACAGTTTTAGTTTCCGTTAAAACCAACACATTGTTTTGTTCTGGAGCTCCTTGGTCAACTAGCTTATCTAGAAGGTACTAACCAGGTTAAACGTTCAAGGAAATTGCATAATCCACTCTTATTAGCAGGCGATAAATGCTATGAGTTGCCCTTTAACCAGCTCCAGTCTGCTGACATTGTTTGGAATTTTTTTTATTTTGTTTTATTGATTTATCTATTTTTTTTGGTAAATTCATTCAAATTCATACACATTTAACATGTTGCTGTTCCACCTTATCAACAAATCTTTCCCTCTCTTGCAGACCATCATGGAACAGTTCAATCCCTGTTTGCGGAATTTCATCGCCATGGGAAAGAACTACGAGAAAGCTCTCTCCAGTAAGTACCCTCACATCACATCTCCAGACAATCCGCAGTTTCATCCGTGCTCAGGCGGCTGTCCAAACCCTCCACGCCTTCCCATCCGCCTTTAATGCCACTTCATTTGAAGATGATGACAATATTTGTCATCCTGTCATTCAGATGGCCACACAGCCTTATCAACTCTCACGCAGCCTGAGACACCTCCTGAGCTCAGATGGGGCCGAACACAAGCTCTCCACTGATGAGGGCATTCGCAGAGGAGATAATATGCCCAGCCTCGCTGATGATTTGATATTTAGCCATTAGACAGAGGAACAATCAGACGACTTTGGAGGCTTTGTGCGGTGGGTGATTGATGAAAGCCAGACAATTGCCCATTGATGTCTGCAGTCACATTGGCAAATGTAATCTTGCTCTGGCAGCCTCGGGCCGACATTGGCCGTAAAACCTTTAGGGTGATGTGCAGGAGTACATCTTAAAGGAATATCTCAGGTTTAGTCCTAGCTCAGTCGACAGCATTGATTTTGGAAGCAAAAAATATTTTGGCTTCTCTATCTTTTTTCTTTAATATCTGGGTAAGGTGCCTGAGGTGCCCTCAATGGAAGGGACTGGAGACAATTTGTAAATTAGTATCACTGAGATACTGTTATAGTTTATACGTACTGATGATTATTTGAACCATTTTGCTCAAATATTGCACTTATAACATAAATTCGACAGCATACGAGCATACCAATATATTACACATAATTCTAGTTAACCAACTAACTGGCTTTCACTTTTGGATTTTACAATCTTTCTTTACTGTAAAAATCCCACGTAATGGACAATGGAGTCAACCCTTATTGAATCCACAATATTCCTTTAGAGAGTCACAAAGGAAACATGGGCTGTCCCTGAATCCCAGCACCCAACCTACTTGAAGATTTACGTAAAATCAGGCAGATTGGCTGAGGTGGTTGAAAGACTCTTATCCTTAAACAGGGTCTGACTGCACACAGGGGGTCCATATGCTACCAGGCTGCTGTCCACAGGTAGCTGGTTGGGTAGAGTAGTATCGCTAATTTCGCAGCAGTGGCATAGAGGATGGCATGGGTTGTTTTTTTTTACCATAGAAATATGGGTGAAAGGACATAAAGGCAAGACGCAGAGTTGAAAAAGAAATTTATTCCATAATTGACTACCCCATACTGAGGGAAAACTTGAGGTCTGGTGGGAGGTCCTAGGCCACTAAGCCCACCAGAATAAATCGTAATCCTCTTTTGCTCTCAGGCCATGTCTCTAACCACCCCTACCCCATGTTTTAGGAAATTAAATCACTCAGACACAAAGTCAGCAAAGCTTTCTACCCCCATTTATTATTTCTGACTGGTATTGTTCTTGCTGATTTGTTTTAGAGCCTCAGGCACAGCAAGATGAACGAGTGCGGTAGGAGGAGTGTGTTATGACATGGTTCTTTCTCAGTAAAAGAGAGAATTTCAAAGCGGGAGACCTACATATATGGATGAGAATTGTGGAGATACCAGTTCTGTTTAATCCATTAACCAGTTCTAAGGAAACATTGCAAACTATCTATACACTCATTGTGCTCAAACTGCTCTCTGAGCACACTCACCACTAAGCCACTGGATCATCAACAAGTGCAAAAAATGAAGAAGAAAAAGCCATTTTTGGGAACCACATGGAGATATTGGATAACCATCTGCTACTTTCTGTCAGCTTAATGGAATTCATTGAGAAATTATGTGTTTGAGAATTAGGCCATGCTTTTATGGTCGTGCTAACTACTGAGAACACCAAAATGATCAGATTGTAAAAGTGGTCTGTTTTGTTGTCTTTGTGTTATTTTGTGACTTTAAGTATTTCTCTCTTATCACATTCAATTTGGTCTGCAAACAACCTTTAATCATTTGCTGTGGCTCTGTTGATTGAATATTTTAGTAAATCCGTCCCACATTGACAGATGAATGTAGACGTTCAAGAACCGTTAACTTGACTACATTCATAAATCATACAGTCATGGTATTTATTTATTATTATTCATTTTAGTAATGCATCAGGTTCTGAACAAGAACCAAAGTATTTTCACTTTTATTTGCACGCAGCTAATATATTATGAATCAAAATTCACGATTGAAATTGGTCTGGACTTATTAAACATGAGCTCTACGAACTCAAATTAACAATGTTTTTTATGTGTTTATTCAACTTTATTTTTTAAGTGAAGCTGAGCATTAATATGAAATAATAGTCAGGTAGGACGTCTTACTTTCAGTTCCGATCAGGTTGTTGAGTAAACAGAATGTGTTATAAACTCTCAATCAGGTTAATAACCTTATACACTTTTAAAACAGGCCAGAACACTAATCACCGTATTGGTGACTACACTAACACAACTTTTAAAACAGCATATAACAGCGTTTATTTTATTACAATTTTTATATTAGAATTTAATATTTGAATTAAGAGTCAACTTTTTTTATGTTAACTTTTCCTATTTTATAGTTCCATACAGCTTTAAAATAGAATACCTAAACAATTTTTTACAGTGTTGGCCTCTTCTTGATTCCTGTCGTATCAATATATCACCAAGAAATATAAATGTGTGTGTGTGTGTGTGTGTGTGTATATATATATATATATATGTATATATATACACACACACACACACACATAATAGTATATAAGTATATAAAATGTCAGTATATCCTTTCCTGTACTGGCCTATTGTCACGAATGAGGACGTGAGGCGTACGAGTGCAAGTGGTTTATTCAAGCTCAGAGTCAAACAAGCAAAGTAGGTCGCCGGCAAACAGATTCAGTGGAGGCATATCCAGAGGCAGAAACGTATACAGAACAATGTTCAAATACCGTGAATCAGTCCAGGGGAAGAGACAGCTAGAACATCCAGGTACAGGCAGAACTTCGGCAACGAGTAAATCCAAACACAAACTAGGAACAAGAACATGAATGAACACGACTTGGATTGACTGCAATACATTGGACATACATTAGGGTTGGGTCGATAGTAGATGCCATCGTCCATCGCCGATGGCCCATAGACATCACGATGCTGAGCCGGCATCGCGATGCTCTGCCCCGCCGCAGCAGCAGCAACCAGCTCGTGGAAAACACGCTGAATTTATGGCGGCAAATCAATGCCATTAATAAGCGAACACACAACTGATGCTTTACATGCGAAGAAACGGGGCCGCAAGCTCATTTCAAACCCTTGTGCACGCTTGATATGTCATCCGCGCGCAATTCAAGCACTCGCGCTCCATCTTCTCTCATCTGCTCGCGCGAACACTGTTGTTTTTGTCAGTCGTGGGGCGGGGCTTGCTGTTTTAGTTACAACTAAACAACCCCCCCCCCCAACCGCCGCCTACGAAGACGATGCCATCGTCCATCGCGATGTTTCATGTTAGAGATCGTACGATGCCAAATCTGTCGACATCGCCCAACCGTAATATACATCGACAATGATCCGTGACTAGACTCAAACATAGGGAGGCTTTATACAGTGAGAACTAGGTCAGGGGGTGGAGACTAGCAATGAAGCACCATGACAACAGACCAGCGGGGTGGAGACATGAGTTAATTGATAAGAGTCCAAAGGTAAAAACAGACACAAACACATGCACAGTTAGTGGAGAGCTGGGGCCTGAACCATGATGGTGGCTAAACAAACTCAGAGTTACAGGATTAGTTTTGGGTTGACAAATCCAAACCGATTCAATCGGGCATTATTGGTACCATGATGAAGCTCATCATCTATCTTTGTTAACCCAGGCTTTATCCTGAGTTAATGTAGGACGTGCACATGAAAGTGTGACATCATCAATAAGCAGCCAATCACATGCTTTTAAACTTTCATTCACTTCTTGTGAGAGAGTCAGATTCACTACCAAAAATTAA
>JAUCMU010000063.1:4596397-4609004 GCA_032275025.1 Enteromius treurensis
ACCCTTATGTTACATTTAATGCTAAAGTATCATTAACGCCAATACAAACATTATTTTAGTGTGTTAGAGCAGAAAGAGGCAGCTCTGGTTAAACAGCTGGATGTTGGGTTGAAACGTTACCTGAATGCCGCGGGTGATCGTTTGTAATGTGTGTGTTCCTGGTTCTCGTCGATACGACGTATCGTTACACTCCTAAATGCACTCCTACACTCCTAACGCTAACCCATTTGGTTAGCGTTGTCTTCATTAGTAAAATGTATGTATAATACTACAAAATAAAATAAAAAGCTGTAAGTGCAACTTAAATGTAACTCGATGAAGTGCTTATTTATGAGCACTCAGAACACTTGCCTTACAAATCAGCAAACATGTTTGGTATCAGCATAGCAATATCATCACGTTAGTGAAGCAAACCCGTACAGGGTTGTTTATGCTTCATTCCCCCTCTCTCATGATCACTTGGGAATCTGAGAGGCTCGGGTCAGGCACAGGACTCCTCTCACTGTGGCTGTTTGGAGAACTCCAGCCAATCAGATGCCTTGCTATGATTCAGTTTGCTTTGCACTCTTATCTGAGCCAGTATTGGCTTGGCTGTAAAAAAAAAAACAAGACTAAGCGACAGCATCAATTCTGCAGCGGGTGACTTCAGAGGAAACACTGCTGTTAATCTACACAAGAAAGACTGAATGACAACAACAAACACTTCAAGTCTTTCTGAAGGGAGGCCTAGACTGCCTCCTTACTGCAATATTGTAAATGGAGTAGCCTCTATAGCAAATACTGTAGGGCTGCTCTTTTGATAGTTGATTTATTTATCACCTAGACTTCAGCTACATTTAAATGCTGCCGCTTCACACCGAAGTTACTTGTTGCTTTTGTTGAGCTCTTTTTCATCAACTGCTGACACAGCTGTTGACTCTGGCTCTATTATGTTACTCTGTTTTTCCCATGGCGCTTGGTCTTGCTTGTTTTGTTTAGATGTACTTTTATGTTTACGCTTCATAAAGTGCCTTCAGTACTGACTGAACTTTGCAGTATATCAAGTAAACACTCTTTCAACCGTATTGTTGATTATAAGGCAAAGCCTTTAATACAACTGAATTTATATTTAATACAATCACAGTTTAATAAAAAAAGACAAACATTTAAACTCACTTTCATTTAACGCTTTCATTTTCACAGCTATTCAAACAGTGGATAAATTCTAGAGCAAAATAAGCAAATAATATTTACACCAACAAAGAATATTATCACTGACGTAAGTCTAGTGCAAGATCGATTGCGTTAAAAACACACTCTCATTATAATATATATGTGAAGCTGTCTACACTGTACGATGAAGGAGAACTCAGACCACAGCAACACGTTGAAAAGATGAGAAAAGGAAATATGCATAGTGTACATTTAACACTGTAATTGAAATTTTTCATTTAATTTTAATCACTTTACTTGTGACAGCCACAATATATTTTTATTTAACTAAATCGCATGTGAGATCATCATTTTACTTATATTCCTCATGCTCACTGTTATGGAACAACCTCACACCCCTGTCCAAAGAAAAAAAAGCTCAAATATTGGTTTGACCAGCTGACCAAAAATGGATGTCAGCTGCTAACTGACAACAAGAATAAAGATGCTACAGAAGCAGCAAACTTTGCCGGTCCAACTGCTGTCCGGTGATGAACAACGTTCCTTATTAAGGAGCTCCTTGTTAGAATAAAAAAGTTGCTTCGGTCTCATTTATTTAATGCTTAAATGTTTACAGTCTGGTTTAAGGTTTAAAATCTCCAGGACTGACTTTATTAGCAGACTGCTGTAGAAATGTATCTCATATACATATATTATATAAACATTTATAAATCTCATAATTTAAAGTCATTTTTGTGTAAAGCAAAAAATAGACATTGCTTTAAAAAAAGTGGTTTGGGCAGCTCGTCGTCAGCGAACAACAGCTGTGTGTAATATATATACGGCTCAATGTGAAATCACGCACCTGATGAAATTTACAGCTGATTAGAGAACCGGCTTTACCGACAATATGCGCAAACATATCAGCTGATGATTATCGTGCATTCCTAATGCTAACAACGTTAAAAGAACAATTATGACATTTAAACATTGTGCTGTGTTCGTTGACACAGGAACATCCCAATAAGGAGATAAGGATGATCGCCATGATCTGGAAAATGACCATGAATCCAACACAGTCTCACTCCAACTAATCACATTTTGACGCTTGCTCAAGACACTTTTGCGTCACTTTTCGTCATAAGTGGTCCTCTATTGTTTTCAGTTGTGTTGCTTGATGTAATGGTTTGCATGCATATATAAATGTATTATATAATTTTTTCCTTTAACACCACCCCTGCCCTAAACCTACCCACCTCTGAACAATATAAACACACACACAGGCAAATGCAGTTCCTGTACAGGTATATATTGCACAAACTAATCATAAACGAGCATAACAAATACACTACAAACAAGTCATTTCACATTCCAAGTCTTCTGAAGCCATTTGAAGTCTTTATGTGAAGAAGAGAGTAAAACTAAGTTTTAAATAAAACGTTTTATTAAGTTTTAATGAATCAATAAATAACATCCAAGGCTGACTTTTCCAAAACACTTCTTTATTTGCTGCTAAGAAGAAACCCCAGACGTTATGTGAAGTATAGCTCGCTCCATTGTTGTTCAAAGTAAAAGAAAAGGGGGAAAAAACAAGGTTTTTTTTTATAAATGTTAGTTTTTATAAATTAAAATGTGAAAAAAAATCTAATACATTCTCTTTTTTTTTTGTATTTTTGCCGTATCGAAAACATACCGAACCGAACCATGATTTTTGTGAACCGTTACACCCCTAATAATAATAATAATAATGATGATTTAAATAGAAATAGAAAATGTAAAATTACAAAAGCACATAAAAATGACCTAAACGTAAACTAAAATAAAAAATAGTGTTAATAATAGCATATAAATAATAAAATAACGCTGAATAGCCCTGAATATAGGTTAAAAAAAAAATTTGGATTATCGATTTAACCAGCAAAAATTAAATGTTTTAATTTAACGTTTATATCAATTGATAAAATGTTTAGTATAACAATATAATGTCATGTTTTATTAAATGAATGGCCTTAAATTAGCCTCTAGATATTTCTTAAGTAAATATTTATTCATTATTAAGTCATTACATAACATTACACAACACTACTACTTTTGACATCCCTAATGCAAACCATTGATGTTTATATTCTTTATGTTGCGCCAGGAGGTCAATCCGTGACATTTAGTTCCTCTGCTGGTCAAATGTCACAGGTGTGCATTTATCAGCACTGTCCCGGCTTCAAACGAGACTCATCCAATCGAAAGAGTGGGAACTAATCTTTTTTTTTTTTTTTTTTGCCTCTCGGCCCACAGCCAAACCTCATTTGAGTTTTCCTGTCGAGTCTCTCCCAGAAGAATCGCCCAAGGTTATATCCTCTCCCGTGTCAACAATAGAACTCCACCTGCTCGTGAGAACAGGCCCAACTCAAACACACACATCATAGCGTCACGTCATATTTTATGTAATGATAAACTGGCCATTACCGGCGCAGATACTGTACACTACAGCACTGCGGTGACCACCGACCCCCCGGGGATAATGACAGGGTTCCTTAACTCCACCGAGCGTTGAGCTGAAATGCAAGACGTGTCATTTAGTGACAAACATCTTCATCTCTGTTTTGGATAGGAGATGTCCCGCGCTGTGAGGTGGAACTCTAAATCCTTATGGGCAATTTGCAGTCCTGTGTCTTTCTTTCTCAGTGAGGGAGCCATGGGGGTTCGCTTTGAGACAGACTGTAAATGGTTTCCGCCTACACGCGCTCCTGCTTTTCTCTCTCTCGCTTCATTCCTTGCTGTTTTTCTGATATTTCTCACATTAAACGCCACACATTCTCTCACATACACACACACACACTTGCATAAACATAGTCACGCACTCATAGTTGAGCCTGGGCAAATATCGTGCCTTCGTATATGGTGTCCTTGGATGCACAAAGCGCTTGCACTGGAGAGCGCTTCATTCTCATCTGAAAGTGAGGCGCGAGGGAGTGCGCACACACACACACACACACACACTATTCCTCCCCCTCTCGCATACACTCCCACGCTCACTGGTTTGTTTAGGATAATGATGCCCCTGTCACCACCTCCCACTCATACCCTCCCACCACCACATCTCTTTCTCTGTTTTGCTGCCTTCATTACATCACTGTGGCACGCTCTCACCCTTGCACAAGCAGACAGTGCTTGGACTGCACGTAGACGACACATCACAACACGGCTTACGCTTACACCGCATTTTCTCACCAGTGTTTTGGTGTTTCGTCACGATTAAAGGAGCGTTCTTGTGGAGAGAGATGAGAATAGTTTGTCTAAACATGAAAACGTACTCACCTTTAGGTTCTGGAAAGATGTTGGAGGAGTTTGTTTCTTCAAGGGATTTGGAGGAATGAATCATTAAATGATTGGGGGCCTCACAAAACATCACAATAATCCACATGAACCCGGTTCATTAAATATCATCTCGTGAAGTGAAAAGCTGCATAAAAAAGGTATCATTGAGGTTTTTTTGTTTTTTTTAAGTATTGTTTCTATTGAATCATGTAATTGTAATATTGCTTAAGACTGTGATACCGCCTACAAGCAAGGAATGATATTAGGGTGTACTCACACTACGATTGTCGATTGTCCCCACTCCCCCTCTGGCCTGCACTCACATAGGGCTTCAGCATTCGTGCCGGAGCACGCTTGCGTCATTATGGTGCAACGGTTTCAGGATAAACAGGAAGAGCGGCGCTCAGGAGTCCATCGTCCATCGTTTTGGAGCGTAGCAAAAACATGACTTCACGCGTCCTGTTCCGTGCTCCAGCACGGTTAGCCCTCACACTGCATGCAAGAGTCCAACTGAACCATGCTCTGGCACACCTCTTCCAAGCGGGCCAGGGACGGCTAAACGAACCGTCCCCGGGCACGGTTCAGAGCACTCACACTAGTCAAACGAACCGCGCTTTGGTGGTCAAACGCACTCGGGCACAGTCCCGACTGCCTAGTGTGAGTACACCCTTAAACAAATATATCAGCTGATTCCGATGTGAGAGGACAAAAGGGAGATGTACTTTTCCACTGGAGGAATAAAAAAAATCTTTTTATTATGATTTAAGTACTTCTTCTCCTCCCCCTTTCCTCCTTTTATGCATATTTATCTTTCTGCATAGGGGGGCTATGGAGCTAGAGTAGAATATAGTCAGAAATCAAGCCGGATCTGTTAACTACAAATGCTATGATTATATGGGCACACAACCCCGTGAAAATAACTGGCAAATTTGATGGAAAAGCCAGTGCTTTTGTTAAAGTGTTTGCTCCAATTATTCAGTGAAGTATGGCGCGCTTGTACGTTTAATGTATTTTAACAGTGTGTACTGCCTAGACCTGTGTACGTCCTGTGTGTACTTCATATAAAAACTGAGGGATGACATTTTAGTGCACAAATGTTGTTGACAGAGCTACACTCTTATTGAACCCGGAATGTTCCTAGAAATGAGTTTAATATGTGTCGTCTTGGATTTTATTATGGATGTTTGCAGTGGACCGTACTGTTGCCGCAAAGAAAAAAAAAAGAAGTAAAGTTTAAAATACAGCAAAGCAAGCAGCATCCCTCACTGCTTTAGTAAAGTTGCTAGTGAAACAGTTACTATGAGAACAAAGTGTGCTGAAATTTGCCTCTCGCTCTTTTATTCAGATCTGGATGTTGTTTTGATGTTAGGCTTCCGTTTGATGCGATAAATGAAATAATTATCCTTAGTGTCTATTCTTTTTAAATATTCAGTTTCAGTTTCCAGATAAATTATAACTGACTGATTTAATCAAATTTGTATTACGTTCTGCCTTGCACCGTGTCTACACAAGAGCCTGATGATGCATCACGTCACAGCATGCCACAACAGCTTGACGTCGTCCATATTGAAGGCACCACCACAGTGATACGTCTCTGAATATTTGCTTGCATTAACCTTCCTGCTGTAACGCCTGAGGACTCACTATGAGTATTTGATCATGTACAGTAGTATTGATTAAAAACCGAACAAAAAGAAGCCGTTCTGTTGATTTATCAATGGACTGAACAGTCGCGAGCCTTTAAGCCAATCGGAATGTCAGATGCCTTAATTAATATTCATGAGCTACTGTAACCTCGCCCTGACTCTTGCGCCAGACAGAACGACACTTCCTGAAGAGAGAAGACATGACTTAGAGAAGAAGAATAGCCTTTAGCAATGCTGTGCAAACTTTTTTCAAATGGAACTTTTAAGTAGAGCGACTGACATTTGTGAAAAGTTTCGTTTTTTTAATCTTTTCAATGGTTTCTTATATGAGTGTTTCTATGGCAACCAGATATTTCAAACCATGAAGTACCAGACACAGAACGAAAGTCCCACCTTTCATTTAAAAGAGCCTTAATAAAAGCACTGCCTTATTGCTGTCAAAGGTTTTAGCCGTAATTTCAGCTACATTTATAATACCGTTTTTATCGATGAGCTGAAGTATGACATAGACTAGATAGAAAATAGCTGTGTCAAGATGGCTGGCCGAGTGAAATTATCCCCAGAGCCAATTCTGCGCCCATTCCTATAATGGGGGAAACTGTTACATAATTGGGGCTCATCAGCATTTACGCCCCTCTGAGTGGCAAATGATGTGATGATATGTCGTTTCAATTTCCTGTTAGGTCTAAAGCACTTCCCCCAGTGGTTTAGGTCGAGTGGCCAGTGAAGTGGTTCAGAGATATCGTTCCAGAAGGAACTCTGTTACACATTTTGCTCCCCAGAGATCCTTGAACGCTGCCTGTTATTGCTTTGAGAAGATCGAGAATGCCTTTTATAGTAGTTGCTAAGGCTGGCATCTGTTACCTCAGAACAATTTGGCATCCGCCACCAAAATCCCTTTCAAGGCAACCCGGTTCACCAAAGTAAATCTTGGGAACAATTTAAGGTAACTACTGTATTTTCAGTCATGCAGTGGCAGTTCCTTCTGATACACTTTGCTTAATGGTTAAAGTAAATGATATTCATTAATTTGTGTGAAATGTTAAAAAACAATTTTTAAAAGTTTAATTTTAAAGCCCTATGAAATGTCTCTTCTCATTCAGTTTTATTTATTTATTTATTTTTACCAAATTCTGTATTCCATAATTTTTTCTAGGCTACATTTTAATGGTTTCAATAAATATTAATAATACCAATCAATTTTATATTTAATTGATTTTTATTTTATTAAATAAAAAAATAATAATAATTAATAATTATTGTAGTAGTAGTAATAGTGTCATTACATTAAGCACTATTTATGCCACATTTTCTTAAACTTAAACCGAACTTTTATTTTGACGGGTTGCTGTGAAGACCTTTAGGTGTGTATATGACAAGACTTTTTTCTCAAAAGAAACTGCAAAATGCAAACGATGTCGCTCTCAGAGCAGTTCTGGACATTGTTTATGTGTGTGTTCGATTTTTAATAACACAGTTATATTTCAAATAGCTTTCATTCCTACATATGTACTGTAAGTTTACCCTGGAAAGACTTGAAATGAATCCGTTAACGATTGACTCCATATTATTTAGAAGGCAAGAGACACCATATTGGCTTTTCCGATGTTTCCTGTTCGTTACATAAAAAAAATAAAATAAAATTGACCCATATGACTGGTTTTGTGGTCCTGGGTTACATATCAGTGGTCGGTGAACTTCTTTCTTTGGCATCATAGTCCCACAAAGAAACTTTAACATACTTGAAACGTTTTCATTCCACAAATGTTTTTTCCTCACACTTAAGAAACACTTAAGAACTGTTCACTGAAAGGTTCTTCTGGGGCACCACTGTATTACTTTGGAACCTGTATTTGTAAGATTTAAGCACTGCAAAAGCGATTAAGCTCTTGTAAGTATTAGTAATTTATGTCTTTAATGGTTCACATATATTAGAGAAGAAGCAGGCTAATGGCACGTACATGTATGCTAGCAAGCCTAGGAGGGTGGTTGTTTATTTAGGCGGGAAAGTGTTTTGCTCAGTCACTTCTTTTAATGGAACATAGACAGAGTCCTATGATAACTTCTGACAGCCCACCTCTCTCTCTCTCTCTCTCTCTCTCTCTCTCTCTCTCTCTCTCTCTCTCTCTCTCTCTCTCTCACCTGGGCCTGTCGGAATGAGAGCAGTGGAGCTCTTTTATTAGCCCTGTGCTTTGGTCCCAAGAGCCCTGCTTTCTCCTGCTCTATTTCTGAGAGCTGCAGTGCATGCTGGGAGAACGAGGGCCCACATGCGCTCCCTCACCTCGCCCTTGATTTGCTGTCTTGGCATATATGCACCGAGTGTCTTGATCCATGCTGTGTGTATGTTGCGTCTGGCACGGCTTTTATAAAGCTCAGAGCTGGAATAGTTAATAAGCTTCTGTAGCCCCCATGAAATTAGAGGCTTTCTGCTTTTCATCCCGTAGTGCTTTATTACAGAGATGGCTTCCTCTCAATTGCTGTTATTATAATATCTCCTTTCTTTTTTGTGCTTTCTTTCGTTTGCTTTTTTCTTATCACATCTTCGCTTCTTTTTTTAAAGAGGTCATATCATGGAAGACAGGAGGTTTTTCCTGCTTTTTAGCAAGCAAGTCAGCAGCATAGTCATCATTTATGAAAGCGATTTACTTTATATCAATGGTATAATATATATATTTTTTTTTTTACCTTCAGTAATCATTCTAATATGTAAATTTATTATCGATGTTGAAAACAAAACCAGTAATACTTCATAATTTCAGGACTATTTGATGAACAAAATCACATTTTTTTATCAAATGAACACATCTTAGTTTAATAAAAGTATTAATTTCGTTCGTAAAAGACACAAAAAAATGACTGACTTTTGAACAGTGCTGTATACTTTTTTCATTTTAAATGTTAAAAGCTGTTCTTTTCATTTACCAAAGAATCCTGGGGAAAGTATCTCGGTATCCAAAACAATATTAAGCAGCAAAATAGTAATAAATCAGAATATTAGAATGATTTCTGAAGGATCATGTGAGCTAATAATGGACTGAAGTAATGGTTGCTGAAAATTCTGCTTTGCATCACAGGAATAATTTGCATTTGAATGTATAACCATAAAGAAATCCGTCATTTTAAATTGCAATAATATTGTACCATTTTCTTCTGCATTTTTGATCCAATAAATGCCGCACTGATGAACTTCCTTAATGTCAGTAATGCAGTGCGATAGTAGAAACAGACTGTTTAAGGGTCAAAGGTTCGACAATATAAACCAAAGCGAAGCTAATTTCCATATTGTAAGTGGAGTTTAGAGAGAAAAGGATGAAATGCCACAGCCCTTGACCTTTAAACTGCGCTGTGTTGGTGTATTCCTGTCAAGACCGATCTGATGTCATCCGGATCAATCGCTTCTCTGCGTCACACACGTCACAGCAAGGCATGGAGAAGCCTCTGCAAAGTACAGGTGGATTGAGAGAATGAGAGTGTGTGTGTGTGTGTAGTTAGATGAAGCCGCTGGGTTTTGACGCTTATGTCTCTGGCTCGCTCCAGCGGGTGTATGTTCTTCTCTCTTGGTACCTCGCATTAGCCCTATCATAGCGTTTCCACCTCGCGTCAGCGGAGGAGCACAGGCTGTGCCGAGAGGATCCCTCGCACTTGCCCTTCACTGCCAAATCTGCCAAAAATTGCAGTTTGGAGTGTAAGCAGCATCCCTGTCAGCTCTAATGGCTACGTTCACACACTGTGTTGTCTGTCAGGATTACAGACTCTCTGATCTCCACCTCTTTCTTTTCCCTCTTTTTCCCCGTCGTCAAATCCTGAAGCGTCTTACGGTGAACGAAGCCGCGCACAAACAAACACAAAGATGTGCTCACAATCACAAAACCCTGGAATTTCATCCGCATTTCTGTTTTTGTTGAAATGAAATTGCATGTAGTGCATTATTTTCAAGCCATGGTACTGAATTGTTATATTCTTTGGATGTGGAATGAAGTACATACTTACATTAACTACATCTTCCACTATTCCCAATGTTTTATACTGTATAAGAGTGCATTGATCATTACAGAAAAACACTATAGTAGTTTTTTTCTCTAGCTGTGCGAGAGGCTGTTTTTCTGCTTTGAGATCGGGTTTTTGCTCCTCTCCTGGTTCGCTGGCTTCAGCTGAACTGTCATTGGAGAGTTCAGGGATCTGAGCACTGAAACTGTCCTACATGCTGAGGTGAAGAAGTCACGGCAGATTTTACTAGGTCAGTAGGACAGGATCCCTGACCTGACATGGCTGATCTCCAGCTATTTATATCATTTAACCACACTTCTCTTAGAGCTCTGTTTTTCTTAGGGTTATACACACACACACATATAGATATGTTCATGTTTTATGGGGACTTTCCATTGCTAACTTTATATTCTATCCCATATCTGTAATTTAGGCTTTTGCTGTTCTTGTGTAGACATTTATTCTCAAACACGTTTGGCTTCCATGATCTATCTGGATACAATGGGGCTAAAAGGTATTTAGTCAGCCACTAATTGTGCAAGTTCTCTCACTTAAAAAGATAAGAAAGAGGCCTGTCACACTATAAGATTTTAAGATTTTTAAAGACTTCATTTGCAAATTATGGTGGGAAATACTGTATTATTTTACTGTGTTACATACCTTTTGTTGGCAAACATTTTCTGTAAGTCTTCACAAGGTTTTCACACACTGTTGCTGGTATTTTGGCTCATTCCTCCATGCAGGTCTCCCCTAGATCAGTCATTTTTGGGGGCTTTATCCCCTTTTCTATCCCCTTTGCCCTGAACACACACCCCTTAAAGAAAACTCTCTACTGTTTTTTTAGATTTTGACAAAACTTAATTCTGTGTGATTTATAAGCATGGGAACCAAAAAAATGTCTCCACAAGATCAAAGTGTGGTCCCCATAATGTAGGGGATACCAGCACACACACACATGCTTGTAATTCTGTTGCCATCTTTTTGCAAAGATCTTAAAAGTGCTTTGGTATAACTGTGTTTTTTGGTTCCATGTTGATACTATAATATTCTTTGAAGTATCTTGTAATGATTACAATGTTATGACTACCATGGTCCGTGGAATATGACAGTGTTTTCTCAAAGTGAGAGTTTTGTTTTTTTTCATTCAGTCGGTATGTACCTGTAGATGGGGAAAAATATATACACGGTAAAAGACCTGTGCTATGAAATAGCAATACCTGTATGTACATGGTGTAATTATATTTACCTGTTTTGCTACTAAGAAATAATTAAGTATATCTGAAACTAGCTAAGATAGAAAAGGGATGATAAATGACATAAATAAGACAAGTTGTAATTCAAAAGCAGTATTTATCTGGTACAAAAAAACAAAACAATTGTTTTTAAATTAGGATCACTGCTCGACTTGAATACAGAAATGTATAAATTTGAAACAAAAGAACTCTTGTACAACTGGAGGCAAAATATTAAAAAACAGTGTTAGGTAACTAAACGTGTTTTATTTTTTTTACTGCAATAAGTTTTCTGCTAACACTGGTAATGATGACTGTGAATCTATTTTTTGAATTGGTTAATTAAAATGAATCATCCGTCCCAACAAACAGCCTCATTCAGATGATTCAGACTTCTCTACAATGCTGAGAGGATGTTCTAGAAGAGTGTGTTTGGTTGTTGTTGGCTGGTCTCACGCATCTCCAGTCCTGCAGGGCACCGTCCTGCACATTTACGCTTGGAAGTTTCTGGTGATCTTGAAAACCTTGATGAGCAGGTTCAGGTGTGTTTAATTGGGGCCTCAGCTAGTCTCCGCAGGAAGATGGGCCTTCAGGAGCAGGATTGGACACTCCTGAAGGGATATCAGCAGCAGGCTCGTGTTGTGCTTTCACTCTGATGCTGCGGGGAAGAGCTGCAGCTGTGTGCAGAAAATAACGGGATGCCTGTGTTTGGCTTCATTAATGTCTGCGTGGCAAAAGCTTGTGCTGACAAGTGGCATTTTCCCCATATATTTGACATGCTTGCCAGTTCAGTGTGCAGATTGTAGCAACATGGGTTTTAGCAATGAATCTACAGCATTACTGCAAATGCAAGACCGATCTGGATTGAAGCAACAAAGCACTGGAAAGTGTTCAAAGAAAAATGGTTGGGAAATCTAAATTTTAAGCAAATCAGACCACCAGTAGGAGTAAAGGTGTATTCACATTCTGTAGCGAAGTCAAGGAAAAACTGTGTGACTGGATCAAAAGTTCAAATCATGATAATTGCTAAAATTGTATATCAATATTGAATAACACTACATATACAGGCTAAATGGGCCACTTAATGGTAGTTAATGCATTACTTCAGCTAAAGATGACTAAATAAAATCAATATTTATTCATATTTGTTAAAGGTGCCATAGAATGCATTGAGAGAATATTTTAAATTGTTCTCTGATATGTACACAGAAGGTATGTGTCTTAGGTAAGGGGAAAAAATGCCCAGAAACGGTTTTACAGGTCCATTTACAACCCTAGAATTTGACCCTAGAATGA
>JAUCMU010000063.1:4628102-4638931 GCA_032275025.1 Enteromius treurensis
ATACATACATACATACATATATACATTCTAGGGCTGTTCATTTTAGATGAGCAGTTCGCTGGAATAGTTTTGAGGAGAGGAATTCAAGATAGCGTTGACAGTAACATAAGCATAACAATACCTGTGTCTGGAATTTCCCTGCGGTACATGTGCCTTTGGTTTCGCTTGTTAGAGAAATGTGCCTTGTGTCATAATAAACGTCACACTGGGCCGGTTCGACATTTCCCAGAATGCAACAATGCTGTTTTTAGTAAGTTTTTTTTTAAAGTAACATATTGTGTCCCTTTGGTTTGCATCCATGTCCTGATTTCTTTTTTCCAATCACACACACCAATGCAAAGTTTGTGGTCAGTAAATAGTTGTATGTATATATTAAATATATTTATATATAATCTAAATAATACCAAATATATACATGCTGTATGTATTTATGTATACAAACTAATACATGCACACACACACAAACTTGTCAACGCTGCCCCGTGAGTGTTATTAAATGAAAAAGACTAGAGTTATTCATATTTCTTCAGCAACAAGGTGGTAAACTCGTCTATTTTTGAAGTAACTAAACACTTGATTGTTTGTAGAGAGAAGGGACAGAAGCGGGTAATAACACACACACACACATCTTTCTCTCTCTCCCTCTAACAATCTAGAATTCATTCAAATAAATGTGAGCTCACCACACTATTTCTTCTGTGTCTGATTTGAAGCGGCCAGAGGGTTCATACCCTCCACATCGTCTTAGCTAACCGTTGATTATCCCTTACATTTATAAATGGTTGTTCTAGTAATACACTTGCTAATAAGCAACTAATAGGTGTAACTGTGAGTTACCAAAACTTTTATTTTGGAAACCTTTACAGTATGTTGTGTGGCAGCACTAGTATTAATATCATTCATATTTTAATTTTCCGTGAAATAATGATATCGTAGTTGCTGTAATGTAACACCAGTATAACCTTCCAGCCCCTCTTTCCACCATCTCCATTAATAACAAGAGGGTTTGTGCTAAAGCCACATGACCTGTGGAACGTCTTTCACAGCGGCTGATGGAGCAGGCCTGACAGCTTCCATATCTGAAACCAAGGGTCCTGCCTTCTCCATCCATCACTCCATCAGCACGCCTGTCACCCGCGTCATGACCTCTAATGCATCTTTTCATCAAACACTCGTTCCCCGTGTTCTTGATTTCCGTTGTGCTTTTCCTCATTTCACCTCCTCACCGTGTCTCTTTCACACTGCAGAACTCTATGACTCATAGTGGAGTTGTAGCTGTGTTTTTATTCTGGAGGGGAAATGAAAACACTCCGCTTTTATCTGCTCTGTAAAGGAAGTTTGTAACTCTGATTTGATATACATGTATTGTTCTGGAAGGCAGAATCTTGCTTTAAAGTCCCCAAAAAAATGACCCTTTCTTAATGCAGTTTTTGCTTTTGTGAGCTTGTTTCACAAGAAAATGTTAAGTTATTCAGATTTTTTTTGATGACATTTTGAGCACATTTTTTAAATGGATAATAGTAACTTTTGTCAACTTTTCGGATTACGTTAGCATATAAATGAACGATATGAACTAAAACCCTCAAAACCTACTCGTCGTCTGCAATTCAATCTTCTGTTTTACTGTAAACCAGTTGCCATCGGTGTAAAACTAGCGCCAACCTGTGGTTAAAACTTCAAACTGCATTGCACTCAATTCAATCAGGACCTTGTGTTTTGTTGTTGAGTCGTGAACAAAGGTTATGTTTTACCTCACGGATCTGTTAAATACTCTCTTCAGCAAGCTCTTGTTTGAGAAAGTTCAGTCTACAAGACCTAAAGTAGACAGAAGTCAATCAAATCTCCATAGAACTGCTCCAACTGGTTTTACAGCCCATTCATTTTACATCCCAAACTTCATTTCAAAGCAGCCGAGCTTTCGCCATGTGACCCTAGGAGATTTTCAGCTCCATTAGATTTCTGACTCTGACTTATTCTTCTGCATTCACTCCCTCTATAAATCTGTTTGATTTTTTTTTTTTTTTATTTAAAGTAGCTTCCATCATTGATTGTTGATGGTGTCTGAAGTGCTTTCCTCATTATGATGCTTTTTTCATTACTTGGCTCATCCGGGCCGATATAACCGAAATGCACAATAATACCAGCAGGCAACGGGGAGTCCCCCTCGTCCTGTTGTGGGTAAATTGGAATAGGGCACTAAAACACCTGGATGTGTTGAGATAATGAGTTCTGTAATGGTTCTGACATTTCCGGGAGCCGAGAGATCCCACTGGGGATGTGAGAGAGGGAGATGGCGAGGTGATTATGGGCCAATCAGCAGAGAGCTGCTAGAGAAAAGATCCTTTTAGTATTCATAAGTAAAACTATCGCGCAGACATCTAAAACACATTCATATATTCATAGCACTCCTACTCGGGGTTTAATCTGGAGTACAGTCACAGACGAAACAACACTAAAAAGCACTTATTTTGTAGCGCGATAATGCATGATTATGGTAATCACCGAGTCCCGTGGTAACACCGCAATTCTGTGACCAATTATTTACAAAAGTCTCTATTTTCTCTTAAAGTGTCCTGTCAGTAGCCTACTAAAAAGAGCATAACTGCCTTGTACTAAGCAAGAACATTTTTAAAGGGACAGTTAACCCACAAATGCACATTCTGTCATCATTTAGCCTATTTAATATATCTTTCCAAACTCCTTTGAAATCTTTTTTTTTTCTGTTGAGCACAAAAAGTGACGTTTTTAAGAAAATCCTTGCTGCTCTTTTTTTTTTTTTTTTTTTTTTTTTATGTAATGAAAAGTTAGCGAAATTTGGGGTATTTGGTTTTTGTTTGCATAATATGTGTCACGTGTGATTTATTATGTTTATATAAATATACACAAAGTGTTATATATTTTATATATATTATATATATTTTTTTAATAAAAAATTATTTACATGTTTTTCTATTTGCATAAATTATATTTTAAATAAATACATAAGCATAACATATTGTTTATGAAATATATACATGCATGTGTGTGTACTTATATAAACATAATAAATATAGACAGCACGCACGCACATCTGTTAAATATATGTAAATGTATATGCAGATGCTATTATAATATTACAAAAGATTTCCATTTTAGATAAATGCTATTTTATAGGCATCAAAGAATCCAGGAACAAAAAACAGCTTTCCACAGAAATATGAAGCAGCACAACTGTTTTTAGCATTGATAGTAATACGTTTCTCACGCAGGACATTTGCATATGAAAATGATTTCTGAAGGCCCATGTGACACTGAAAACTGGAGTAATGATGTTTTGCTTCAGAGAAATTGTAACAATATTTCCCAGTATTACTCTTTTTACTGTATCAAACAAATGTAGCCTATGTGAGCATAAGAGATTTTTTTTTAAAACATTTAAAAAATACCAACCTCAATTTTTATCGCCATATATTACCTTATAGCCAAACTAAAAACTATGAATACCAAAAATGGTTCTTATTGACGTTCAAAAGTGCCTTTACGCATGTATTCACAAGCTTTTCGCATGACTTAAACACAAGTTTTGTATGTAACTAATTCTTTTTCCTTTTGTCTTCCTCAGTACGTTGAGACCATCAGCAGTAAACAGAGCGAGCTGGATAGCTTCATTGCGGAGGGCTACAAAACAGCGCTTTCAGAGGAACGTAGGAGATACTGTTTCCTGGTGGACCGCCAGTGCGCCGTGGCCAAGAACAGCAGTGCTTACCATGGCAAGGTGAGACCCAGATGCTTTTTCCTTTGCTGTACAAGATAGACGGCATCACCACCGATGTACTTTCACAGTCTCTCCTTTAGTATGGTTGAAGACAGCAGCAGTTGCCATGGCAATCCCTAAAGATCAACCCTCACAACCATCTCCGTTGGGCACAGTTTGTTTGGGCTTATTGCAAAGATGAGATTTATTCTCCCCTGCAATTGTCTGTGTTCCAGGAGTGCCTGTGAAGTAATGCACGCCGTTTCTGACATATCAATTATCCGTAATAACAGAGCCGCATCCCCACGGTAAAACCACATCGTCGTAACTCCAGTCTACAAGCAGAGCAGTTATTAACATCAGCAGGTGTTCCCGACCCATACGCAATCTGCTTAAATGCGCCTTTTTACATCTGTGTACTTGTGTGTGTGAGCTGAAGGGAGGTTTGCACGTGGCTGTTTTCGGTCATTATATTAGTTGCTCGGACTTAAGCGTAAACCCTGACCGAGGACTAGACGTGTGGTGATGTCTTCAGGGAATGTAGTTGAGGCTGTAGGGAGGGGCGAAGAGAAGCAAGAACATCCTGTCCAGTAGCTAATCAGTATGGAGGCGTGTGTGGGAAGAGTTCAGAAAGGGCGCGCTGAAGAGGGAGAGAGAGCGAGTGTGGTAGAATCAGGAGCCGTGAGTGTGTTGTGTGCGTGAGTCACCAGGAGTGGGCGGTAGGACGGAGACGAAGGCCCCTCACCCACACTGCAGTGTGCTGTACTGTAAATGGTCCGAGATGTGAGAGACCTATTAGCAGTTGCTCAGAATGACCAACAGTCAGTCGCTATGAATGTGATGTAAGGTGAATTATATGTTGAAAGGATTGTGCCACGTTGAAAATCTAAAGCTAGACAAGAAGCTGTATGGAGAGCTAAAAGATAGATACATTTTGGCACATCCTTTCCCCCTACTGTTTGTAGTACTATGGATAACAATAAAACAGCTCATGCAATAAGGATATGTGCTATTACATTTGTTATCTACGGTGACCGGGAGGGGAGGTCTTCGGTTCACTTAGTTATTAACTCGTGGGAACGTGATATTATGTCGTGGCCACAAGATCGTTTTTTCGAGGTAACAACATCCAACATCCGAGTTTATTGCATAAACAAACCTGCGTGACCATAGCAACCCGGGATTATCAGAGATACATTTTTATTACATTAAACATTTTATTTACTATTTGTATAATCTTCTATTATATTAACTTGTTAGGGCTATATTTTTATATTTATTCCCGGAGTATAGGTGTATAAGAACGTAGAAATAAAATGAAATATATTCAATTCAAACCTCTAAACTCCATTTTAAATTCCAGTCGCTATAATCAAAGCTTTATTAGGCTACATTGTATTACATATATTTGTATTATATATTGTTGGATATTATATTAGAGTTATTAGAATATTAAAGTCAGAACGTTATGTAAAAAGATCGAAATTATACACCTATACTCCGGGAATAAATATAAAAATATAGCCCTAACAAGTTAATATAATAAAAGATTATACAAATAGTAAATTAAATGTTTAATGTAATAAAAATGTATCTCTGATAATCCCGGGTTGCTAGGGTCACGCAGGTTTGTTAATGCAATAAACTCGAACAAGAAATGGAAGTCGTTCCCTCACCATAGCATCTCGAGGCCCCGACATAAGGATGTTGTTACCTCGAAAAAATACGATCTCGTGACCATGACATAATATCACGTTCCCACGAGTTAATACTAAGTGAACCGAAGACCTCCCCTTCCGGTCACCGTAGTTCGTTATTTAAAGGATAAATATTTTAGTTTTCCCCAAAAATGGTAAAGAAAACTTCACACACACAAAAAAAAAGATCCTGTGTGATGAAGCTAGTGAAAATGTTTGCAGAACTGGCTCGACCGGGACACCCTGACTTACCTTGAGTCTGGAGCGTCTCTGTATCAACACCAGGAACAGTGTACAGACTATTTTTGGCCCTCTTCACTGTCCTCTATGTACAATCAGGAAGAACAAACGGTTAGACAAGAAAGTGAAAGAGGACTCATGGTCACAATGACAAAACTGAATTTAATTTCCTTAATAATATGCATTTTTAAAGACCTGCATAGCGGCTTTAATTAGCATCTCCAGCCTCTCATTATCAGGCAAAGACAGACTGATGGTTTCACACAGAGCTAAAAGACACAAAGAGAAGAGAACATCAACACAATCATAAATAACTCCAGCATGACATCCGGTGAAAGGGTCTTTGGTTTGGGCGCTCACGCTGTGAGGAGCAGGAGAAGGCCGGCAGAGAGCGTCTGCCTCTGGACGATCTCCTCCAGGATTTCCTCCGGGAGCGAGGGCTTCGTTCTGGAGCAGTAACGCTCATACTTTCCTTCATGCTCTCCTCAACAGAGCTCATCTTGGTGTCCTCCAGCCGCTCCTCCTCTCCCAAGTGCTGCATCGCTGCAGGAGACGTGCAAGGTGACTTCGGAGGAGGACCCGAGATGTGGCTACTGTCCAGAGGCCGTTTGACTCCATGAGACACCTCTGAGACCTAGTTGAGACAGACGAATCGGATATGCATCACAGCATTAGATATATATATATATATATATATATATGCTTGTCTATGCATTTGTCACATGACTAAATATACTGGAGGCATAATGACACTTTAAAAGCATAACTACGGAAGAAGCCAGTCTCAAAATCTAACAGCACTAAACAAGTTTTACATGTAAAATTACAGATACAAAAGATTAGTAATATAGTTTAAGTCCTTTATGCTGATCACAGTAAAACTGCGGTTTCATAGACATGACATTCAAGTAATTTTCATAAATGTGCCATAGGAAAATAAAAACATGACTAGAGTCCCTCTGGAAACAAAAGAAAGGCATTGCCCGTGAACCTTAATTTTGTGAAATACTAATTAAAACTAATTACAATAACGACAAAGCTGAATTGTAAAGGCATTAACCGTTACTTCAGTTTCAATTTCCCATAATCCTTCAGAAATTGTTTATGATAATTTGATAAATAAAAGAATTGCAAAATTATCCCAGAAGTTTGAAAGGTACGTTTAAAAACAACAGAAAACAGATTTACCCTGGTATTGATGTTGCTGGCTTGACATCTGTGAGGGAGATTATTTGGTCATGTAAGTTAAACTTGTTTTGCAACAAATCTCATATTGTTGTTCGGTAACGTTAGTTAACTTACATCCAATATATTGCAATGTATTTTAAACAACAGTTTAAACATCTGTGTTTGTCCATTAACAAACCAAAAGTCTTCTTCATACAGAAATCATCATCAAACGTCAACGGGAAACCTTTAATACATATTTTCCCCAAGTTGTAAATAACAAAACACTCACGGATCCATCTCTTCAGTCTGAAACGCCGCCATTTTCTTTCAAAGACCGCGCGCGCAGTGTCATACATGCCCCGCCCACTTTCAACTCGCCGCGAGGGTTTATGGGAACTGTAGTTGGTTTACGGAAACACGCAAATTACTGTAGCGTGTCCTTACACGTTCATCCGACGATTCAAATGTTTTGATTTGTGATAACCATTACAAAAAGACTAATAAGGTATTATCTAATGAGCTTGGTTTGGTCAAACAAATATTTGATCTCATTTATTGTTTTCTTTAAAACAAGTCTAGCTTGCTTCTCCTGAATAATGCTTTCTTTTAAAGTAGTGTGGCGATACACGGGCCGACTTTATTTTCAGATTAAAATATTATGAATTCAAAATGGTATATTCTTATTTAAGACATAAAATAAATTTATTAGCAAATAAATAAATAAAATCCATCTTTTTCACCTCAGAAAAGTGTGAAAAGTTGATTACATTCATAAGTGTTTGTTTATATAATATATATATATATATATATATATCTATATATATCAGAAATGTGAATATATTCAAACTAGTTAAAAAACACAGATTAATGGCACATAAATAGTCCTTCCTTGCACTCCATTTTGGCATTATTATTTTTATTTGTATTTTTTATTATTGCATTTATATATGAAAATGAGAAAAATAAAATAAATAAAATAAAAAATATATACATATTTGGTGTGATCAACATTTTCTGAAAGTAAAATACCTACTTTCCCCTGAATTTTTTTTTTAACTTTTATTCTTAATATTATATATATATATATATATATATATATATATATATTAATCTAAAAAATAACCTAGGCTCAGATACCACTTTGTGCCTGAAATATTGATATAAAAAAAAAAAAATTTAACTGCTACACAGTATTTAATAACATCACACCATGTTGAGCAATCGCATGTCCTTATATTCATTCCTACATGTGCTTAAAAAAATAATAAAATAAAGTATTTACATCTTGCTTTTCTGATTTTTACATAATCACATACTGCAGTAAAAAAAATGTAATTAGCTTGTTCTCTAAAATGTAAATCTTAATAAGGTAATAAAGAACGGAAATAAAGAACACAACGACAGCTTTTTTTTTTTGGTCATTTATAAGTCTTTCTGAGATTTGTCTTTTTACAAAATGATGAAAAAAAACAACAAACAAACAAACACTTCTTCAGAACGCCCGTCACAGTCGTGTGCCTCAACCGCACTCAAACACACTCTCACCCTTAACACAATACTGTAGTTTTCTTGGCCTTCGGAGCAGAGGGGGTGGTTAAAGATGTCAGTAGAAGGAAAATGAAGCTAAAGTATTAAGACAGAGCAAAGACAGAGACAGGGAGGAAAAGGAAACACTGGGGTGTGTACAGTATTGAGTTTCACGCCCATCCTTTCGCATCTCGCAGAGTTTGCCACCAGTCAAGTACCGTGTTCCTGTAAAGCCCGTTCACAGTCAGGTCACGAGGGGGCAGCAGCTGCTTTGGTGACTGTTGGCAATAACAGTTCATTTCGGCAACCTCACGGTTCCTTTGCCCAGCAGGAACTGCAAGACTCGGTCCACCAGCAGGGCGGCGACAAAATCCAAAACTAGGACCTGGGCTATTATTAACTTAAACTGCAAAGAGAAGGAATATAAAACACACACATTATTAATCATAAATAGATACACATGTCTTGGACGCTATAAAAGGGTTATATAATAATAGTTATCGCTCTAGGTGTGAACAAGCCTATTATGTGAATAATGCGGAGTATTGAGCTCATACCTCAGTAGGAATATCCACTAAGGCGAACTGCTCATTGAATTCAGGTGAGGATCCCGTCAGCAGCCCTACTATGGCGAGCCCTGATATACCGATGCTCCACAGCAAGGGCCGATTCTCAGTGAGAGACTCCATGAATGGATGACCCTGAACAAGACAGTGTGTTGAGTCTTAGGCTGCTTGTCTCCAGTCTCATCTGTGCTTACAGCGTTGTTATTGTTAACTAAAATTATTAAAGGGATAGTTGACCCAAAAATGAAAATTACACCATGATTTACTCACCCTCAAGCCACACTAGGTATAGGACGGGCTTTATAATGGCAGTGAACTTTGTTTGACACCCAACAAAGTGCATCCATGCATCATAAAAAGTGCTCCACACAGCTCCCTTTGAAGCGAAGAGATGTGTGGTAAGGGATAATGAAACGTTTGCCGTGCATGAAAAGATTTTAAATTTGCCGGACACAGGAATGAAATTGCAGTAAACGTTGATGTGAATGAATAATTGATCGAGGGAGAGCGTGAGAGAGAAAGTTAAGCCTTAAGTTACCTGCGTGCTACATTTCCAAGTCTCTCTACCAACAATTTCTTCAACAGCGACAGCAATTTCAACACCTTGCTGCTGGGAAATATTACGGAGCAATCTAGTATCAAGGCTATTTAATTAAATGAGGATTTGTAAAGAATCTCAAGAGGATTTCGAGTCAAAAGCTGGCCGGTTGTACCTTGTTAGGCTAGCATATTCTCACCGGAGCTCTTTACACACACAAGACCTTTATTAACCCCTCAGAGTTGTGTGGAACACTTTTATGATGGATGGATGCACTTTTGGGCTTCCTGAGCCCCATTCACTGCCATTATAAAGCTTGGAAAGCCAGGGCATTTTTAAATATAAATCCAACTGGATTCATCTGAAAGAAGAAAGTCATATATATATATATATATATACACACACACACACCTAGAATGGCTCGAGGGTGAGTTAATCATCAGGCGATTTTTGGGTGAACTATCCCTTTAAATGCTACAGAGCATCATTATATTTGATCGATAGCAAACTAACAAAGTACCTTATAATTAATGGCAAATGTGGCCATTTGCATGGCCATAGACATGATGTATACAGTACTGTTAATGAGAGTGGGCTCAAACTCTTTGTACAGGTCCACAAACTGATCAGCCCTACAGGAGAGAGAGTAAAAAAAGGATAAAAGAGAGAGAGGTGAAACGTGAGGCCAGATTGCAAATGTTATGTAAATCAAACACAAATGTGAACGATGACATCACATGTAAGGAATGCCTGGTTCAGACCGAACAGCCTAAAAAAAGTGACATACAACAACCCTGAGTACATTCATTTTAAAGACAATGAGATAATAATAGTAAAAATGTTTCTACAGCAGCCAATCAGCACAGAGTGATTTCTGAACGTTCTTCTGACACTGAAGACTGGAGTAATGACGCTTAGTAAAGATATCGGGAAATCCCCAATAATATTTACATTCATACCTGGGCGGGCTTCTGCTCTGAGCCCCTCTGTACAGGTACACTAGACTGCAGAAGTGGACTGCGAACTGCAGCAGCACAGTGAGGACAGTGTACAGGTTGAAGATGTTCGGTAAAGGCCGCTCTTTGGACAGAGACTTTAACGGCTGAAGTGGAAAGAAAAACAGGCAAAGAATTTTATTTATATAGCACCTTTACAGTAGTCAAGCAAAAAAACGTGGGATGGACACCAGGCCAAGTTCAGAAGATCTAAGGGTGCTTTCAAACCTGCCTCATTTAGTTCGGTTGAATCACACTACAGTTCGTTTTCCTACTTGGTGCGGTTCGTTTGGGCAGGTGTGAATGTAACAATCGCACTCGAGTGCGCACCAAAAGCGGACCAAAAAAGCGTACCGAGACCTC
>JAUCMU010000063.1:4642043-4665938 GCA_032275025.1 Enteromius treurensis
AGCTCTCCAGGAGCAGGGTTGGTGACCTCTAGAATAAAGGGTTAAATTCAACACAGCAATAGACTAGCCAGATACAAAACACACGTTAATGGCAGGTGTAAAGATGACTGATTGACTGACCTTCATCCTGTAGTCTTCACCATGGGAAGAGCAGCAGCACAGGAAACCTGCTGGAGAGAGAGGACATGTCCTTGCCCATGCCTGACTATGGTCTGACTGCCCGACTGTTGGCACAGAGCCTAACACAGACTCGACCTCGTCCCTACAGCATGGCAGGCTTCGCACAGGTACACACACACACACACACACACATCAGCATTAGACAGGAATCTCTCAGTAATGTCTCCTTTCTTGGGTTTTTTTCTCTTTTGACTGCTCAGAGCTTAATCTATGCGTCAGCTCTTCTTTAATCTGCTCTGTGAGGATTTCTGCATGGGGGTTTCTATTAACATGCATGATTTTCTTATAAAATGGATAGCTCATCCTAAAATTAAATTCAGTTATCGTTTACTCAAACATATGACGTTTCGTCAGTGGAATGCAAAAGCTGCTTGCTCAGTCGCTCAGCTGGTACATAAGTGCATATCCCATGTGGACAGTTTGGACGCAAGTCCAGTGAAATAAGTCCAAAGCCTTGTAGAAGCAAGATAAAATGGCAAGGTGACTCAAGCAAATGTGTTTTCCCACCATGTTTGCTTTTTGTTAACGGTATCGGTTAGGATTAGAGTAGGGTTTAGGTGGACATTATTCTCCAAACAAGACTCCCAGTGGCCACGATATGCACAACAACTAAGTGAAAGCGTTGCCAGATTTGAATAAAACTGAATGCACTTAGCACCACTCACTGGACATTTTAGATACAGTAGTACGGACAAGATCGTATCATTTTGCAGAAATGGGTGGATTCCTGCCTGGGTTGTTTTTTTTTTTTTTTTTTATTAAAAGCAATGCACAAAGCTATTGTATGGCTTAAAGTAGAATTGAAACATTATTCCATTTGGAGCGATATGAGAGTGAGTAAATGAGGGCAGGGTTAGTGTTTTGTGTGAACTGTCCCTTTAATACACTGTTGATGCTGGAAATAAGCTTCTAAGCCGCACTGAAATGTTGTTTTTTTTACGAATTCCAGCCAGCGCTAGAGGATTATGACAGTCAGTTTGCCACAAGGTAAGATCGGCTCTTAATGAACAGAAACGACAACACTGAATAAAGAATCCGTTTTATGAATTTATCCCAAAATGCCAAAGCTGTAGTGCTAATTATACCTCTGTTAGTGAATAGTAGTTAATATCTGTGTTTTTTCCCTTTCTTAGCTCTTTCTTGCTTATGCTAAATGTGCAATGTAGTGCTGATATTTGTTGGGAGACTAACCCTGTTTTATCAGAGAATTGTAAATGGTTTGACAAGAGAAGGTTGTGTGTCTGTCTGTGAGTGGAGCGAATGAGCTGTTGAATTGTGAGATGCATCGTTGTTGACCTCACTGTAACCTCATTGTGTTTGTGTGTGTGTGTGTGTGTGTGTGTGTGTGTGTGTGTGTGTGTGTGATCGATCCATTAAGGTCAGGATCAGAGCTGCTCATAGTCTGTGTACCCTGAACTCATTGTCTGTAGAGTCCTCTAGTTGAGATTCAGTACACTTGTAATAACGTTTCAGGTTCAGCACACTTGAAAATTTATGGAGAGCAGACGACAGCTTCGTATCAATTGGTCAGTTTATAAAAACTGTGTACAGTAATGCACTTACAATGAAAATGTGTTCAGTACAAGGGTTTAAACATAGAAATGTGAGTCTTACAGATAAATTACATTAAAGCTAAATTGTGTGCATCTATGTTTTTGCAGTGAGAGTACTATTTGAAATGCATTATCATTCATACTCCTGTTGAGTCATTGCTCTCTATTAAACAGCCCTTACTAACCCAACTTGGGGCCTGTTCCATAAAACAAGTCACCAAATAAACCAGGCTTATTTCAGTTAGTCTGACTTATTTTGTTACAAATCTACTGACAATAAGCCTGACTAACTAAAATAAGCCTGGCTTGTACAGTGTACTCTAATCGTGTTTTATGGAACAGGCCACAGGTAGCAGAATCTACAGGGTTAATGTTTTTTTCAGTGTCATAAGGTTTTTTAATTTTTATTTTATTTTTTTGAAGGAATTAATACATTCAGCAAGGACAAATTAAATTGATGAAAAGTGACTATAATGAGATTTATAATGTTACCAAGATTTCTATTTCAGATAAATGCACTTCTTTGATGACAAATGCTTAAATATATATTATGGTTTTCATTAATATATATATATGAGGATCTTAAATCACTTTAATAATTATATATAATATATATATATATTATTATGATCCATGTGACACAATGCTTGAATTATGGCCACTGAAAATTCAGCTTTCCAAGACAGAAATCTTTTTTTTAATTTTTTTTTTTATCAATATATTGAAATAGAATACAATTATTTAGAGTTGTAATATTTCACAATATTTCAGTTTTTTAGTTTTTTAATAAATGCAAAACTGGTGAGTATAAGAGACTTTTCAAAGACATTAAAAAAATAAAAGAAGCCAACTTTTTAAACGACAGCGTATTACTATAACTTTGCATAAATGCCATTATGTAATGTTTCTATATTTTTGTTAAAGTCTGTGTGAACTGCAGTGTCCTGCCTTATAAATGGCGATTGTCAGTGCATTACTGTGAACCTGATTTAAGGAACAACCCGAACGATTTATGTGGTACATTATAAATTGTATTCAAGATCAGATTATTTCTAGATGTCATTTAGATCGATCTTGACCTGACCTTTTACCAATTTTGTTCCTTTGTCTTTTCAATTTGATCGTTGTCAATTGAAAAGGGCACTTTAATGTCTCATGGCACATTCAGTAGCTGTGTAGTTTGATGTTAGACAGGATGAGGAATAAGCCCCTCCCCTACAGCCTTCACTCCTGCCCAGTTGTGGCTGTCTTGTCTTTTCTTCATTTCTCTCTGAATGTGTCCGACCTGGCAAGCTTCCTTCTCTCTTTGTTCCACAGTTCCGATGGCAAATTGATTTCGACAGTGTGAACACAGACAGACTATCAGACACAGATCCGGATAGCACAGGGGCCACGCCCCTACTTCCCTTAGCCCCTCCCCTCTTAAGCCCTGCCTCCACACACTCCTCCTCCAATGGAAGGGGCCAGTCTCATCCCTCCTTTCTGTCCTCTCTTCCTCCCTGCGTCTTGCCGGGGCGATAGTGACGGTCGCGTGTGGTGGGTCGGGGGGGAACTCTGAGAAGAACGACCGGAACGCAGTCCAACTGCTCGCCTCGCTGCTTTACGGACTCTGATTCGCCTGTAGTGACGCCGCTATGACATCGCTGTGGACTCCAAAGAGACTGCTTACCACTTCCCGTCTTTCATGCATGAGCACAAGTTTTGCTGTGTGGTTGTTTTTTTTAAAAAAATGACACCCTCATGTAAAAGTGCCAAAAGAAAAGCAAATTTGGTCTTTTGGAGCAGCTCTCCTCATTCCGAAGCTCTTGCTGAGTGTTTTTCTAAGCAGATGTAATGGGAGCCTCATGCCAAATGAGGAATGTTTTTTTATTTTATTTTTTTATTCTTCTCTGTGGTTTAGTTGTGCAGAGTGTATTCTCTCTCTGTGTTTTTGAAGAGCATTTGCGTTTTGTGAATCCCTCATGTATTACCTGGTGCTCCTCTGGTCCAGAGGCTGTGTCGCTTTGTGCCGCAACAAGCTTAGATTTTCCTCCGATTCACCCACGACATTGGAATGATTGGAAGGAAAATCAAATTTTTCCCTCATTAAACAAGTGCCAAATGAGAGTGGGCCTACCAAACTGGAGTGAAGGTCGCACGAGCTTCAAAATCCTCGGGTGGGACTGTGCTGTTCGTCCAGACCGGCACGTGTCCGATCACCCTACATGCATGAAAGAAAAGTGCTCTGAGCAGAAACCTTTTCCCCAAAAAAACATCCTGTTATCCTGCCTCAGACACCTTGAAGTATGGGATCAGAATAGTATTAAAAGGAGTATTTTGACAGTATGATACACAAATGTGAGACCACAAAATTTGTTTCCCAAATGTCGTTGTGTTCACAAATTGTGAAACTTATGAACTGATGAATAACTCTGAATTTAATTGCTGGTGTATTCTATTCTGAAAGGTTTTGAGTAAAATTCAAAAATAGTATTTTGCCTAAAAATATCAAAATTCACGATTTGGTGAAATGTTAATTGAGAGTTGTTTTTTTTTTTTTTTTTAAATCTGATTTTTGATAAAATACTGATTGAGGTTTTGATTTAAAAACGTTTTATTTATTTATATACTATATCAAGTACATCCTCTTCAGCTAATAAAGTGAAAGTTCAATGCATTGGACAACACTGAAATGAAATGCAATGTGAAAGGGTCTTAATGACTCTCATCTCCTCATGTTGTTCTAAATCCTTTACTTTGGTTAATCAAACATTAAGACCACTTTAAGGAATCCTGAGAGGTCTTATGGTTTAAATAAGTAAATAATGACAGTTTTCATTTTATGCCTTTGTGAATATATGATTTTTATTTTGTGAATATCAATCAGGTTACGCATTTCTGCATCATGCCATGTGAATATATTCACTTTAGCCTATTCTGAGCCCATACAGAAGTGCCACCAGCCCATGTCTCTAAAACATTCCCGTTGTAGTATGTTTCCATGCAGTTTTAGGATGCTGACTGACAGATCCTCTGGAGCTGTGGTGTAGTCCCCGCTGTGTTGATGTTCTTTTGTTTCTTCTTGTTTCTTTCTTTCTTTTTTTTTTTTTCTTGGAAAATAGACAAACTAGGAAAAATGCACAAGAATTCAGTGTAACAATCACAATATGCATGCTGAGGAGGAACATAGTGAACATTGACCTTGAATGTATGGTGACTTTTTACGAAAGGAATAAATAAATATCTATATATTAATAAAACATTTGTTCAAATGAGCTTCTGATGATTTTTAATTTGTCATGTTGCATTGAGCTTCAACGGGTGCTGAGCGGAAAAGACATCGCATTACAAGATGTTATTTACTGATATATTATTCGATTAAAATCTATACATTTAGAATAAACCAAATAAATATGGCATGAGCAATTTTGCGACCGTAATATTATTATTTTTTTGACTTTCTCACTTGCACCCACATGCTCACCTGGGTTGACCACAGATAAAATCTTGTTGTTTTGAGACCAACTTCTGACCAACGTTTCACGAACCTGAAGAGCACACAGTTCTAATCTGTACTTGTGCAACATGACGTCATGTCTGTATGAATATGTGTCCGTGTTTCTGTGTCTGTGCTTGCCTGCTCGCCTTTTTTCTTCTTCTTATCTTCTAAAATCTGATCTATATAGGATGTATAAGACATGTCAGTTTTTTGTAAGCATGCATCTTCTATAAAGAACTGTGAATGATTTGAAATTGACATGTGCTCTTCAAGAGTTCATTGTTTTCCATGCACATCTACTAATTGGAGCTCCTAACCAAACTGCTATGGGCAGACTTTTCATTTTGCACTATATTTTGAACCCATTTCATTTCTTGAAGTGCGTTATTGACTCATCTACAAACATAATACTGTGACGTCATCCATAAGCAGTCCAACAGCAACAACAACAACAAAAAAAAGCGCCATGTCACAGAGCAAGTAACCTACTGTACGGCCGTCGAATGCAACACTAACAGTCATGTGAATGCGGTGGTGGAAAAGTAGCCATGCATAGCCTCGGTCTGAGCTGAGCTCTCAGGTACAAACCCCTGGACTCTCTTTACTTTCCAGTTTGGGTCCTGAATTGTCCCGGTTCTGAGTGTTGCAGGACCTCCGTAAGTCACCTGCCTCCATCGCTGCTCAGCCAAACCAATCATGCCCTTTCTTTTCATTTTGGTTTTGTTTTTCGACTCTCATTCGCTGTGCAGCTTAAACGGGCAGTAGGGCTTCACAACTGTTTCGTCTAATGCCGCCACCTGCCTCTCTGGTTGGTCCTTGGCTTTTTTTTGTGCGTGAGCTGTAGTTCGCACCAGCCAGAGAGGTCACAGGTTGCCAGGAAATGGTGTTGGCGCTGGAGGTAACCCCCAATCTAACTCTTGCATGCATCTATCAATGCTGACAGAAGTAACTACAGTATGTCTTGATCCATTTGCATGCCTGCTCCAAACCTGTTCATAAGTATATGTCAAATGAATCACCTTATGCCTTTCAGCAGTGCCTATCTTCTGTATCCCAAATCAAAGTGCAGTAGAGCTGTTTATGTGTCGTAGAGTTCAGTGGGTCACTAGCGTGGGCCGTGTTGTGGAAGTACTGACCGTGTTTGTTCTCCACCCCCTCTCCATCTAGTGACCGTTCCCTGGAGGTCTACCTCAGGCCAAGCATCATGGACGACCGATCCGCTCCTCTCTACTACTAGAGGGGCCATGCAGTGGCCTGTGCACTATGTCGCCCTCTTCTGTTCTGCCTGTGTCATTGCAACAGCATGCGGCGGCAGAGCACTTGCATTCCCCGCAGGGCACGGAGGATAGAGCTGGTTGTGTTCTTAAAGGATTAGAATAAAAGATCTTATCTCTGTATGTAGCTACATAATTAACGGCATTTGTATCCACCGATTCACGTATTTGTCAAACGACAACAGCTTCTCTTAATGGTTTTCTTTAACAAATCAGGCACATCCTGAAATGATGACAGTGTGCTTTTTTGTTTTTGTTTTTATTGAGGGAAAGTGTAACCCTGATTGTTTAAACATGAGATCTTTTATTTGAATGAATGTGAAAATGTAAAAAAAAAAAGTGAGTAATTTGGTAGATATTATTTCTATAAATGCAGTTCTATAGGGAAGCCTTTCTTTTTCTGTCGATTATCTATGTTTTTGTGGCACACGCCTCTATCACTCATTTCAGAAAGCTGATGAAACCTCTTCGCAGGGATCTTGATGCTGTGGTCGCTTCATATTAAACAGACCACTGTGCTTTGCTAAAGTTCTAGTGATGCCTCTGTGAATTCTCTGTCTTTGCAGAGATCTGTACAGTTAATATTAGATGCAATATATAGTGCAATTTTTCATGCAAGCGGCACAGACACAGGAACTGTGCCTTTTTCCTGCTGTTTTGTGCTTAACGCGGTTCTGATTGTCTGTAACTCCACTGCTGTAAGTAAAGGGAAATGCTTTATGTGATATTTTGTTCCATTTGATTTTTGTACCTTTATTTGCATCTACTGTACCTTTTCGTTGTTGTTGTTGTTGTTTTTTTTTTTTAGAAATTTCAATGACTGTTATAGATATATAAGGGGGTTTATTTGTCTTCACCTGTTGCTTTTGCTTTTCCACATACTGAGCAATACTGCTTATTAAATATCAAAAATAGACTCGCTGAATAATAGTGCAAATATTAAATCGCAGGTTCTGTAAATATACTTTTTGGTTTGTTTCCGCTTGAGGGACTGAAAAGTACTAGAGCAGTGTATATAACCGCTGATTTTTTGGAAGTGTTACCGGAAAATACAATGTCAGCTAGTTTATATACTGTAGTGCTATGAATTGCGTGTTTTATATATTAGGGCATCTACCGTGGATCATGTGAGGAAGGTGGGACCGTTGTGTGATTCTTTGATGGAATGGACGATTTTGTGTCTGATCTGCTTTAAAACCAATTTTATAATGTTTTCTTTTTGTTTTGGCTCTTCTGTTTATTCTTATTTATGGAGAACTGCAAATGTATGTGAACAGCCTTGTCTTTTCTGAAATAAAAAAGCAAATGTTAACTACCACGCTTCCAGGTTATGCAAATGGCTGAGATCTTCCAGCAGGCACGCAACGTAATAAGACGTTGATATTTAGTAAAATTTTGGTTGCAAGGCCAGGTGACCAAAATCCAACGCAAATTCAACGTCTGATGTTAAAGTGACGTCCAATACCGACGTCATCCGACGTTTTTAGGTTGTGTAACCAAAATCCAACAGTAAGTGAATGTCAAATTGACTGCAAATACTGACGTCAACCCGATTTTAATTTTTAACCGAAATGCAACGTGTTTCCGACGTCAATCTAACGTTATATGGACGTCCAGTGCCTGGTGGGAGGATTTTAAGGCCCTTTCACAATCGCGTGTGGCTGCCGCTTTCTCTGGAAGCATTTTTTGCAGTTGAGACGGTGCTGGCGTTCCTAAATGAATACAATTTATCATTTTTCTGGGAGCGTTTACTAGCTTCTATCAGAGAGACTATTTTCCCTAACAAACTTGCGGCAAGATTTTGGGTGCACGAGCACCGCTTGCACTCCCCCTCTGTGCCGCCAGCAAAACCTCCCGAGTTTTGCCGCTTGTGGCATCTCCTCCACTGAAAATGAACTAGACACTCGCAACTGCCGTGTCCCGTGTGAAAGGGCCTTAAAAAATTACATTTTCTTCCATTTTACCTCAAGCTGTTCTTTGGATCATCTCAAAACATGCTGGAGAACATCACCGACAGGTGATCTCCAACTATGATCAATCTTTAATAACCGTCACACACACAAGGACAAACTATAGTTTGGTTTATTTTTAGAGTAGTACAGTAGGCATGAGTCGTGAGGACATACGGTTCGACGTCTATGGGGCAGCAACAACAGACTTCTCCCTTCAACGCTACATTCAACATTCAGTTCACTTTCATTTGACCTTTCTTTGGCAGCCACAACCAGTCGAATGAAGCACTGATGTTCTAAATGAGAAAAAGTACCTACTGCCGCAAGGTTTAGCACAGTATAAAACTCTTGAAAGGCATACAGCGAGAAAGCGAGGGTACAAGTGCAGTGATTGTGACTTACAGCATTGGCACAAATGTGTATGGGCTCCAGTGATTCAAGGCAGAGCATGACAGGTACAGCTGTACGTTACATTTAAACAGATCGTCGTGTAAAACAGGTCATCGTTTTTCTCAGTGTTACACCTCAGATCATATAAGGGACAAAAGACAAAATATATCGAGAGAAACTTGTAGAAACACATGAGGCCCACATGCCGTCTGGACCATCTGAATTATTTTTGTAGTATATTTTTGAACATCTATTTGTTATTGGATTTAACAAAAATAACACTTCTGAGACAAGGCATCATCAGACAGAGGATCAGATCTGCAGGAGCTGCCGTTATTGTTCGTAAAACATTTTGTTCACAGACGAGATGGTCACTCTTCTCTCTTTAACTTGGTTATGTGTCTTTGAGTACCACATTAGTGAAGCATGTGACTTTGATAACCCGCTGGTTTATTCTGAAATCAGTTCCTGTAGCTCTCGGATTCAACGCAAAAGTTACTTATGCCCAAGACTGATTGCTGATGAACTTGCTAAAACTCTGATCCTGATAAGCACAAATAAACGTATGACCATCAGTTCCTCCAGGGTCATTCCTCTTAGACTTCCTCTTATTTTCATGCCCCTATCATTTACCGGATGATATATTAAATTCAAGTTTTGGAACACAAACAATTGAATGTCTGAGCTACAGCTCCAAGTATGGCAAAGCACCGTAGATGTATCATAAATTTAGCTTATTTAATTTATCCAAAGTCATACAGTAGCTTTATGTGATGAACAGACTGAAATTTTAATTTGGTATTGTAGTTGCTTGATAATTATAAACATAACAGTGAAATCTTGCACTCGTGTAAACATTCGAAAGTTGCTGTCAAGAAGCGTTATGACTGTGTTATGCCGATGTTTCTTTTTAAATGACAATTTAATTTCTTCTATTTCTCACATAAAGTTACTGACTTCAGAGCACATAGAATGTAGCACATGAGGTGTTTAAGTGCCTTATATTTCTGCAAGTTTGAATTGCTGCATAACAGGAATGACCCATATGTGAGCTATCATATACAGTATATGCATGCGCCCATAATAGTTGAGAAAAAATAGCTGGTTTATTATCTGTTCTCCTGCAATACTCTCATTGCTTCTCAGCACAAACAAGTATAGTAATATATTACTGTCATTTATAAATATTTTTGACGTTTTGATCTATGGACTTAAAGATCTAACCAGAGAAGAAGTGTTAATGAGTTAGTGATTACACTGCACTTTTAATAAGATATAAGTAAGATCTTGATTTTGATGAAGTACTTGATTACGGGGTAAGAGATGTATAAAGATATCTTCTAGTAATTAATGAAAAGTGCAGGTAGTTGTTGTATGAAAGTTCTTCAGCATTAAAAATAAAGCTGCTTAAGACTGTATGAAGATGTTTAAGTGTGATGGTTTATATTGTTAATATATCTACTTTTGTACCATACCCTTAACACCCCTGAGCTAACGTTTAGTTAAAAGTGGTCAAATATATAGAAAACATCACTTTTGAGCAGCTTGTAGTGAGGGGCTCAGTGTATATAATTTTTTGCACCCTCAATAATAAACATGGGTCTTTCTTTTATGAGGGCAGAACATCTATTTTTATGCAGCTCATTGGGTCAACCTGAACAATGTAAAGCACTCACAGATCTTTCAGATTCTCTTAACCACATATTCACAATATGGGGCATGTCAAAGCAAATGATGAGAGCAGCCTTGTGTCTATATTGTTTCCTACAAGTTATTTGTAAAAAATGATGATTTCAGCATGATACTGATACTGAATTGTGCAAATAAGTTATAATCTTCATACCTCATGTTCTAATACATAGATAATAAATATGTTGTTATACAGATCTCTTCTTCTGTTTTTACAACTGTTGTCCTCCAAAAACTGTCACTCATCCACCATCTGTCTAGGAACACAAAGGAAGGGCTGGCTAATCCACTACAATATGAGGCACTGTGTCCAAACAGCATATCAGGTTGACAGGACCCTTTTGTCAAACACGTTGAAAAGAACAAAAATATAGAGCGATAAAGGAGAGCCCACAGTCCGATGAGACCAAATCAAACCATACGGGTACTAAACACCTTTTTTAATTAAAAGGGTTAATGAACCCTTCACTCCTGGGACCCATTCTCACTGTTACCTGTGTGACAAAAAGAGAGAGCTAGTTAACGTTCAATGTCAGCCCTGCATACAGCAACAAACTCAAATGTAATAGCATTAGATCTAGCACCTAATGTTCCTAAACTGTATCAACCATGTCTCTATGGCTTAGTGCTCAATTTCCATTTGTACTCAGATTGAGAGATTTATTTATAGTGTGATCTGCTGCAAAAGCCAGGGAAATTTTGTGCAGGCAATATAAAAAAAAAAATAAAGAGAAGGATGTGTCAAGAGAGAGCAGAGATTTAAAAATGTTATGCTACGAGCCTTCATTTTCTTACATGTATATAGAGTTGTAATACTTTTTTGACACATCCAACTTCCAGTGATTACCTTTCGCAAATGTCTTGATAACATTGTAAAGTAAAATCTTTGAAATGTCTCCCATCAACGTGGAATTATGGCAAATGTTAATCTAGTGACATAAAATCGCATGAATTCCGACATGCGGTTGCAATTGGAAAACATATGAACTGTATCGGATTTAGCACCACGAAACTGAAAAAATCTGAATCCATGTGGTTTGCGCTGTTTACACTGTCATGACAAAAACACATCACACAAGCAAAAAAATGATTCAGGCCAAATTTGCATGCAATGTGAAATTCGCCTTGGTTAACAGAACTGACCTCCAATGGAGTCCATGTCAGAGTCAGACACATGCGTAATGGAAAATCGAGAGACACTAAATCGGGAAAACGGTGGTGCTGGTTTTTCATCTGGAGACTTGACGGGAGAGTTGGGTGGTGTCATGATCTCTTCAGATTCAGGTTCAGATGTTGAAGGGCTTTGAATCAATGGAAAATCATCTTGCCACTGAAATGCCCTACCTGTTTAGGGGGAGAGGCTTGTGAAATGTCACTAAACGAAAAGTAATTGCCAGGAATTGTTGTTAAACAATTAAACAATTAAGTTAAACTCACTTTCTTCTGAGCCATCCATTCCTGGTGAGTCCTCAGGGGTAGTGACCCTATCCTGGGGTCGTGGCATCTCCACCTCTGAAGCCTGGCCATTGGTTTCTTGCTCCACAGGAAAACTGTAGTCCCCAAGCTCACCTGTGGGGCTCTCCTGAATTGATAGCAAGATACAAGTTGTGAGTCATATTAGCAATGCACAAATCAACGTATTTTTCTGAAATGAAAACAACATGCTACTTAAAGCACTACCTCAGTACTGCAAGAGATAATTGTACAAACCTGATCAAACAGAAACACCGTGACATCATCAAAGAATGACACAGCTTTTTTCTTGCTCTCCAGCTCATCGCAGAAGGACTGCGTAAGTATGGAGGGCATCTTAAGGAGGCTGCGTAGATGCCGTGCACTGTTGCGATCGCTCACAACGACAGGCACCACAGGGAACTCTTCATCGCTCTCATCACTCTGCTCCTGTATGTTGTAGCTACGAAGTTCTTCATCAGACTCATCACTATCCTCTGAATCCTCCTCATCGGCTTCCTCTCCATTGCCCAGTGGAGCTGGAACATCTAGATCTTCTGGCAAGGCTGGAAGAATGTTCTCCAAGGATTCATCACGCTTTGGTTTTGAAAGTGCTGAACCTATGCCACCTTCTTCCACTGAATCTTCCATTTCCTTGTTGTTTCTTTCTCTTGGAAGCTCCGGATTGTCGATTTTGTTACAGGCCTCTTGCTCCTCTGCTTGGATTATCTCCCCACTGAAGTCTACTATGGTAGAGTCTGAACCTAGTGACTCTGCTGAGGAAAAATCTCTGGTGTCTCCATTAGCCTGTTCCTCCACACCTGAGGCCTCTTGTGTTGAGGAAGAGCCTTCGGACACTGTAGAAGAGTAGCAGTCGGAGTTTGGTTCCTCTCCAGAGTGATCAGATTCCAGAATGCCATCATCTGGAGTTGTCTCCTTGGTCAAACAACCCCCCATCTCTGGAGGCAAGGGCGAAAGCATAGATATCATTGGAACGGATGCAGATGATGGACAGAGATTTGGGCTTGTCTTTTTAAGACACAATTGTTTACCAAGAAGGGCAGCACTGTTGTCCTTTGGCACAGATATGTAATTTCCCTTCTCACTCTCCCTGTTATGTCCTTCTCTCCCAAATGTCTTTTCTGAGATTTCCTTTTCTGCTTTGAGATCAAAGGCATCATCCTCATCTTGGCGATTGAAGAACATGTGGACCCCTTCACTGGGGCTCTTGTCATTCTCCATGTCATAGTCAGAAAAATAAGCAGAGTCTCTGTACTGATTCCTCTCACCAAGGCTAATCAGCGGTAGATGGCTGCTGGATGGATGCAGGATGATTACATCTTCATCTAGGTCCATCTGGAGCAACATGTCACACTCGTCAGATTCAACACTAGTGCTAAGGGCTGGATTCCCATCAAGTTCTTTCAGGATAAATTCTGGAGACTCATTATTCTCTGTGTCATAGCCACTGTCTAAGGATTTCGGCTGAATGGACGTGTGGTAACTATCAGGGCTAAAGGCCTCACATGGACTGCTGCTAGAGCCAAGATTAATTGTGTCCTCACAGTGTCTGGAACCAGTCTCTCTCTGCCGTGTTCTATGAGCAAGGTCAATATTGCCTACCTCTGCATAGCCCAAGCTATAATCTGTTAATACTCCAGAGGGGATGTCCATGCAGTCATCACTGCAGTCATTAATTTCCACTAGACTTATACTGGAGTTGTCATGCACCATTCTGCTGTCTGTCAAATGGCTACTCTCTGAGATGGTCTTAGATAGATCTGTAGAGCATGACACCATTTTTACACAAACTCCAGCTGAACCATCTGTCCCGAGTTTCAGTTTTTGCGCAGGGGATATCCTTGTCTCAAGCAACACGTTTTCTTTAGTCACTACCAGCTCTGATGGAAGAGTTGATGGATTCATTCTGCTGCAACCTCCTACATGGAAGTCTGATGTATTGTTTTTGATATGTTTATGAACAATGTTCTTCTCCCTTGTATGATGAGGCTGACTTTCTGTGATACAATGACATTTGGAAGATGATTGAACATCCTGAGTACTTTCAGGGCTTAGATGTAGGTATTCACCACCCTCTAAGTCAGCGTGAGGTCTACTAGCGGTGAGCATACTATCCGTGGCTTCCATGTATGAGTGGACTTTGAGAGAATCCATAGCATTATATGTGCAATTGTTGCTTGTCTCCAGTCCTCTCGATTTCAAATTCCCGACTTGAGAAGAGGGTGTCAGATGACGTAAATCAAGATATGCATCTCGAAAACCCACAGCTTGTGTACGATCATTTAAACTGTTGTTGTTTGCTGAGTGGTTGGAGTTCCAATTAGTTAACATGTTTTGAGAAAACAGATCATCATCATCCTCTTCTGAATCAGCACTCCCCCTGCCCAAAAGAAGGCCATCACCGGCATCAATATCAATGCTCATGTAGTGGGGTCTGGACACACTCTTTTGTAAGGGGCCCATCAAGTCATAATAGGCCTTATTGGCCATACTTCTTTCTACAGTTCTCTGGTTGGACTCAAGGTATGGGTCACAATGTGCCAAGCTGGGACTACTAAGAGAGACTGAAACTCCAAGTGGGCTTTGCTTTACCTCCTCCAGTCTATGGCAGAGGCTTCCCGACCCTCTTCTCTGTTGATAAGAGTCTGAACCATTTCCTCTTATCAAATGAACATCTGACCCTGCTTGAGGTGACTGTTCGCATTGTAAATTATGCATGTTATTGGAAGAAAAATAAACTTCTGACTGGTCTATCTCTACCGAGCTTGGAACTCTTCTTTGGAGTGGCTCCATGGTTAGGCTACTATCTGAATCATAATCATTACTGTTGGGTTTTTTAGCTGCTGACCAGTAGGTGTTTGTCTGAGACTCAATGGGGCTCCTCCTGCCTGTAGAGGACAAGCTACTGTTGCTGGCTTCAAGTCTTGGGCTGTAATCAAGATTGGTGTCTTTTAAGTTGATGATGCACTCCACTGGCTCCTCAATGCGGATGTAGTACTCACTACTTACTGAGGGGCTGTGTGCACTTAGCACTGGAACCACACCTGGATGGTCTGACTCATAGTAGGATGGAGAAACCCCAAGAGGGAGGCTCTCACCCTTGCAGCTACTCGTGGAATTGCCAAGAGGGTAATACACATCCTGGTAATGTGGATTATTCTTTCCCAGTGGTCCACTAGCTGAAGAGGAGCAGTAGGGCTGCTCAGCTTGTGCCTGCTCCCATTTATACTCAAAGTTGAGTCCCTGGCTTGTCTCAGTTACTGTCAATATGTCATCCCCATTCTCAGACTGGAAGCTGTCTGCCAAAGCGAAGTGTTCAAGTAGAGGAAATGAAGAAGTAGAAGAGGCTACTTCAGGTGCAGGTGTCCTGTGAGAGCTGCTGGAGCCCAGACTGGGCCTGAGAGAGTTCCAGCGCTTCTCAAAGACTTCCTCAGCCTCAGTCGCACCCTTAGCACACAGGTAGCTTAGCAGGAGATGGACTTCCTCCACAACAGGCCTCTGCTCAGGTTGCAGCCAACAGAACTGCATTACTTCATACCTGCGCACACAAACAACAGAAAAGCAAATATTTTAGACCAGTGCTTCCCAAATCTGTCCTGGAGGACCCCCCAGCCCTGCACCTTTTGTATGTTTCACTCATCTAACACACTCGATTTCACTCATCAGCTCGTTAGTAGAGACTGCAAGACCTGAATTGTGTTTTGATTTGGGAGACATACAAAATGTGCTGAGCTTGGGGTCCTCCAGGACAGGTTTGGGAAACACTTTTTTTAGACTAGAAACTAATATTTATGAGAAGCAATATTGGTTGACCTGTAAAGTATTATAATATAATAGGGACAAAAACTATGGTTTAGTATATTATTTATAAGCGGGTTTCCAACCCTGCTCCTGGAAAGCTACATAGAGGCTTACATGACAATTACAGGCAAGTATATTGGGACAGAGTTGGAAATGACATCTGCAGGACAGTAGCTCTACAGGGGCAAGCCCTATTGGGGGAAAAAAACTGCATATGCTGGTTAGGCACGTTTTGAAGCATGGCTGTTGGTTTGAGCGGGTTTAAGCTGGTCCTTAGCAGTATTAATTTTGACAGCAAATTTTGATTTAGTTTTAGTCATAGTCTTATGACTAAAATGTAATTTAGTTTTAGTCATATTTTAGTCATCTGAATTTTTTAGTCTGCTGAAATCTAATGGGTTTAGTAATGCATTAATTAAGCATTTTTGTAAAATGTCCAAGCTCATTATGTTTGACAGTAAGGTTGTATCATAATAGACACTGATTTAACTGTGGAGACACACAACATGCCATTATGTTAAAATTAAATATAAATACTTAAATACTTTCATAAAGTACAAGAACATGGTCTTCTTTTCAATGACATACCAATGGTTATATAGGCTAATTATGCATTCTTTTTAACCATATTATTCATTCTTTCAATCAGACACTTATTTCTATAAATACATTTACATTAAACATTAGGACTACTAAGTTCAAAGTGATTCAGTCAAGAGCAGTGATTTTGCTTTTGTTGCTTGATTGACATCAGTGACTTGGACAATAGGAACTAAATTAGGTTGCCATCACTGCATCGTCAAATTTATCCATATGCCTGCTCTTCTCTTAATCCCACATATTGACATTTTTTTTTTATGTTTTATGAGACTTGCAGCAAGTGTATATTAGCTTATGTCCCGCAGGATAGATCAATAGGCTATGATAGAGTTTATTGTAGGCCAAACCACGCAGCGAATTCGTTCTGAAGCAATCTCTTCCCAAATCATCCCTAACATTTTCGTTATAGTTTTTTAATTTAAAATTAGTTTTCATTAGTTATTGTTTCGTTTTCATCTGTGCAAAAAAATTAAGCGGGTCATGCTTCAAAACATACCTAACCTGTTTTTTTCAACAAGGCGTTGGAGACCCTAGCTCTACTATAACTGCTCTATCACTTTATTGTTGAGTACTTTAAAATGGATGCTAGTGTGGATGATACCCAGAAACCCATTTGTGATGATTTGAAATACGGACAGTTTACCATGATAGTAGGGTCATTGATTGTTTGGTATCCTGTGGGGAATGGAGTGGTATACTTCGTACGCTTGACTGCTCTTGATTAAATGGACAATGATTGGAGTGTGTGGGGGTAAAATTAATGACTGTGCTTCCACAACTGGATAAATGTATGATGGCCTTAGAGGGGGTAATTAATATTTGACCACACTGGATTTGAGGAGTATTGATTTGTTGGTCCTGCCAGAGGAAACGTCAATGACTGGTGGAGGCACGGAAGATATTGATTGCTTTACATGTATTTAAAAGAAAAGTGATTGGTGGGTGTGTCTCTGGAGGGGAACACTGATTGGTTTGGATGTAGGGATTGTGACTGGCAGGTGTAAGGGGATGGGTGGCTCATAATGATGATTTGGACTTGTGAGACCACTCACCAGCGTTCACACAGAGGCACTTTCAGCAGGGGCTTTGGCAGTTTGAGCTGCTGTTCCTTTACAGCGTATGTTAAAACCTGCCTGTCAGAATAGTGCCTGTAAGGCTGGTTACCCAGTTCAAACAACTCCCATATCGTCACACCTAGTGACCTGCAGAGTAAAAAAAAAAAAAAGAATTAGAACATAGAAAACTAGAACATAGAAAACTGGAGTTTCACAGGGCAGTGGTTCTCAAGCTTTTTTTGCTGATTATGCCTTTTTCATTCCAACGTTTGTGGGAATTTAACAGAGAATTAAGGAATACACGTCAGGATATTGTGCGTTGCAAATTTTGATGAACTTTTTTAAAGGTGCTGAGCTTGTGTTTTGTGCTGAAGCTTGTCAAAGCACAACATTATCCTTGAAAGCATCTCCTCTTATGTTCCACATGCTAATTCTGCATTCACCATTTGCAAAATCTGCAACATACTGATTGTTTTAGTGAGTTCATCTTTGCGCTTAGGTGATGTTTTAGCACTTATATTTCATGGCATAATTTATACATAGGTATATCCTCCTGTAAATGTTATGCAAAAAATCTTAATGCAATAAAGATTAAAATGTAATACAGTACAAAGATTCAGAACCTCTGCCGTGGTGTTTTTCTCACCAGACGTTGCTGGTCTTGGTTTGGTCCACTACTAAGAGATTGCCATGGACTTCATCAATAAGTTCTGGGGCAATCCAACGTAGAGGAACCCATATTTGATCTGCTGTCACGTAATAGTCATCCTAACAAGGGGAAAGGATGCACTGATATTCAGTAAGAAGAAATACTGAGACAACATAAACCATGATACTAGCCTTCAAAGACTCACCTTGTATTTGCTGTGGCTGAGACCATAGTCCCCAATTTTCAACGCCAGCTCTGAGGTCAACAGGCAGTTCCTTAGGGCCAGGTCACTGAAAACAGGATAGAGTGGAGCAATGTTTGCTTCATTTATAGTTCCTGTCATTGGCAAACTTTCATGACAAAGGAGGTCTGCAGTGTCATCTCACATTTTCTTCACGGGTGACTTACAAATTATTGAAGATGTGTGTAGAGCAAGGGGTTTTCCCCCAGCAACAAAATCACTGATGCTGGAGTCTGTGACATGTACTCAGGCAGCACCAGGATATTGTTGCCAGGAGACACCAAAGCTGGACGTCCAGAGAGCGGCGGCGTGAAAAATAACCAAGAGAATCAATATGCGGGGAAAAGGCCAAAGGTTAGTGATCCTCACCTGTGAATGTAATTGTGTTTGTGAAGGTACAGAAGACCAGAAGCAATATCGCATGCCATCCGCTGAAGGATCATAGGGTCAGGGGTCATTGAGTCTGCTGCCCGACAGCTACGGAGGTATCCTTTAACATCACCCTGTATAAAGTAAACAGCATTCTTAAGAACAGCACAAAAGGACTTATTTGTGTTATAGTGAGCAACTGTTATTGTGGTAGCACTGTATCAGTTCGTAACTGTGCAGCTGCACAATTTCTAATATGACCAGCAGAGGGAGTATTAAGCTGTTTAATTAGCCCTATGCTGAGCTAAATCCCACTTGGATGCTCAGACCAAACAAAACCTTATTTTACCTAGTGCTAAATTTTCATGACTAACCAATCAGATTTGAATAACCAGTTTATTGTTTTTGGGAAGCTTAGCCTTACTGAATCATTTATCTATCATTTCCTCTGATTTTAGGGATTACGCACGGGTAAGTTTAGGTTTTATAAAATGTTACAAATCTGTGAAACCAGAATCAAGACGATCTAAAAAAAAAAAACTAATTTGATGAGCTATTTTTAGTGTTAAAGCAACATCCTCCATCAGTCATGGTACTGTAAAATCATTAGTTATCATTACTTATAGTTCATATTGAACAATTTAAAAAATTACATTGAAGGAAAGGTATTAATATTACTTGGAGAAAATGTAGATGTTCTTATAGATTTTGTATGTCATTTGTGAATGTGGGTGACCGTCTAATACCCAGCATGACAGTGGCAAAATAATGTAATGCATGCATTATCTCTGTGTTCCTTATGTCACTATTATACTGAAGGTGACCTGGCAACTTTAATTTTGTAATATCTTGAATTTAGAAACTACCCAAAGCCACAGATTCTTCATAGACTTACACGAGAAAAGAACAAATGTCTGATTATACTCTATGCCAAGAGTTGCTAATCTCAGATTGGTCAGCATTTTGAAGGCGTGGCTTAAAGAAGGGTCAACTGAACACAGCCACTTGGTCTCAAATTCTCATGCGGGTCGTAGTTTCTTGTTCTCAAAACTATACTTAGTAAATAAAAGGGGATGCTACTTCAGTACACTGTGTAACGATGGCTATATTGTAAAATGCCACTTCATGTCAAAAAGATTGCTGACTGCTAGTATAGACTCTAAAGGGTCTTTAGACCAACTCAGAGTATGTAATGAAGATGCTGAGCAAAGCGGCTGGTACTCAGTGGCTTACCAGGGGGCAGTGCTCCATAACCAGCAGGTAGGGTGTGACTTCTGAACACTGGGACAGACACTGCAGGAGGGCTGGATGCTGGAGCACCCTGCGGGATCCACACACTCAGACTTCAAAACAATGCTCATATGAGAAGCCATTTAGTTACACACTGCAAATAAGAACTATCGTTAATGTATGTGCCAAAAGGCATATATTTTAGCATGAAGCATTTACAAAAAAAAGGGATAAAAGGAAAGGTGTGTACCGGTAAGGCTGGACCTCTTCCAGGAACTGCATCTGCTCCTGTACACTGGCACTTGCCTTTAGCTCCTTAACCACCACCTGTGTGGTACTGAGTCCAGCATTCACCTCCCCCAGCAAAACCTGAAAGCCAGCCAAACCGCACATTAACATGGCTCACACCTGCCACCTGTGAAACTGGCAGCACCGATTTAAAGAGAGCGAACACTTGGTGTGCAATTTCTCTGTTAAGTGTTTGTTAAGCAGTGGCTCATAATAAGATTACAACAACATTTTAAGTACAGTGTACTGTGTGCAATATCAACCCCATCAAAAAACACAGCCATTTTCTTATTGCCACATTACGGTATTATTTGTGTTATAAAAGGCCTCACCTTGCCGAACCAGCCCTGTCCCATTTCTTTGATGTAGAGAAGGCTGTGGCGTCCCAGATCTGTAGACTTCAGCAGCTGAACTGAGAGAAACAGAGAGAAAACAAACATTCAGAGCTGGCGTACAAATAGATGAACTGATCGTACAAGTGGGTGCAACCACCTCAAACCTCATCTAAGATTTAAAGAAATCTGACACAAACTTAAGACAATCTCTGGTCCCACCTCGAACCATCATAACTCAGCAGATAAGCTCGGCTGTTGAAGATACAGACGAAGAGCAGCTTTCTTTGTCTGGCAAGAAACCGTAGGATGAAGGTTCAACGACGCAGTGGAATGAAGGAGCCGTTCTTCTCCGGTTCTCCATGTCTCCATTCACACGCCAGGGGTTTAACCCTCCAAGCCCTTGGACAGCTGAGAAAGCAACCCTGTCTGTCTTCCTTCCCAGAGATGGAGCGCATCTCCTGAGATACTGCGTCCCACAACATTCCCATAATGCACCCGACTGGAACTCACAGCTGGAGCCAACTCAACTCGAAGCTGCTGTAAACCTGGCCGGCTCCTGCTGAGAAGTGCCAAGTGTCCCACCAAGGATCAGGACGTATGTCCGCAGCACAGCTCGGCACATGCCAAATGTGTCTGCTCACGCAAGCAATGCCATGAGCACATAATAACCCTCGCTCCTCTGCCCCCTTCCCTCTATCTGTCTCAGCAAGACTATGGGGGCAATTGTAAACAAATAAAGCACTGTGAGCAGCAAAAAGACCTCTGTCATTAACACGAGCCCCCCACACACCTCCTCCTGCGCTACCAGCAGGTCTCACAGTGTGCGTGTGTGCGCCTCACAGACCCATCCCTGTATTAATGCACTAAACTGTTCTCCTCCTCTGCAGCGTTCCAGAAGCTTCTCATTCCAGCCCCTCACACTCCCCGCCACAGTTACATTGTGGCTTTTGTCCGCAGAGCAGCAGCGCCTGGTACCCCAGTACCAGCCCAGACACAAGGCCCATTCTCTGCCTCTCAGAGCCAGGATTGTCACAGCATTGACAGCCCCCCCCCACACACACCCTTCCTGACACACAACTATCTCTCTTTTCTTCAGTGGACTTGAACTAGCCTTTTATATGATTTCTGTGGAATCTGTGAGTTGTGCATTCCCGTCCCACTCCTGGCATTCCCAGAGCAGCCGTGGGCCATGTTAAAAATGCATTAAAGCGGAGCACAATTGCACGAGAAAGCCAACACTGGTCTACGATCTCATATTAAGTAGAAGAGAAATTCTACTTAATATGTCAACAAAAGACAAAAAGGTGCAGACTTAAATGGATAAGGGGATTTCAAAAGTTAAGATGGATTGTATTATGGCCTTAGAAACATGTCAGATTTTACTACATCATTTATATGTATTAGGAAGGATTTTATGTATTATTTACATTTAAGAAGGGAGATAATGAACATTAGTGGAGAAGTCAAGATGAGTGTGTATTTTTTATTAGAGAGAGCTGTGTGGCACAACGCTGAGCTATTTTAACAGCTTCAAATTTGTCCAATAAGAATTTAGTGATGCAACTATATGATAAAGTTTTGAGAGGTTTGTTTTTAGAGCTGTTTTTTTGAACAGATGACGTTTATAATCATCTTTTGTCCATCAAGTTCTAGATATCTTAATCTAAACAAATGCAGTAGCTTTAAAATACGAGTATTTAATTTGCTAAATTACAACAAATTGGCAGTACCACAGAATTAAGATCTCGGCGATTAGTAAAAAGGTAGTGATCAAACAGTCAGTTCCCACATTTTTTTGTTCTGAATCGAGAAACAATTTCACACAGATGTACATCACCACAATGAGGAACAGAAGTTACAGTTTCCATTTTATGTTGACTTCATATTAGGATGTTTACATTTATGGTGATATGAAGTGACGGAGTGATATTATCATCATCATAAACTTTATTTTACAAGGAAAAGAAAGCACATTAAGATAAAAAAAAATCTGTTTTTCAAGCATGTCCTGGCCAAGATTGACACATTACATCCATATTTGCACAAACATACATGCAAACAAGAATATCAATACTCAACCAGTCAAAACATCTACAGTACAGCCCAATGTTTCCATCTCCAAATTATTTTAAAAACCCTTAAAAAAACGAATGAAACCAGCTCCTTAAACTATAATTTAGTTTGCAAATTATTCCAAGCAAATGGAGCAGCAAATTCCAAATGCCTTTTTCCCTAGTTCAGTACGTACCACTGGAACAGGACAATAAGCCTGTGAGAAATCTGCATTAAACACTCTGTAAGCTGCTTTGAATAAAAATCTCCTCGACATGAATAAGCACAATGTAAATGTCTACAGTAGGCATTTTAGGACCAAAAATGTGCTCCTCCCTTTCTCTGATTCTCCAAGCTCGACCTTTTCCAGACTGAAGCTTATGTCGCAGTCAATGAAAACCTGTAAGTGAAGTCTGGGAGTGAAAAAACACTGGGGACATTGGTATGTGGGGTTTTTATTCTATTGCATTCAGTCAAGTGTTAATTTCCGGCTCTGTGCATTAATACAACATGCAGGAGGATGAAGAGGTGGAGGACGGAAAGGGAGCGGTTCAACCATGACCGAGCCCTTCTCAGTATCACGAGGGACTCTGTGCTACCCTCTCGCTCTGCAACACCTGGACCAATCGCATGGCCGTAACCATGGGCGACGAATAGTCCACAGGCTATTGGCTGGCTCCTAAAACTCTTTCATCCAATCCGTGCCTGAGTTTCAAGTCAGCATGCCGCTGTCTCCCCCACCCTCCCCTGATGCTCTACGCAGACACAGCGTGTGAGTCACAGGGAGAAAACCTGACTTCAGCTTCTCCCACAGTCAACCACCAAGTGACTGGATTTGACTTAATGCAAAATCAAATGTATCCATATCATAGTACTGAGACCGCTCTAATTAGAAATACAATTGACCTGCTTCTATCATCTGATTGTGGTTGTATCTCATTATTAGTGCTATTGGATCTCAGCGCTACTTTTTTGACACTATTGACCACAACATTCTCTTGAATAGACAACAAACTCTGCTGGCATTAGTGGAAGTGCCTTAGCATGGCTCAAATCATACTTATCTGACCGCTATCAGTTTGTAGCAGTGATTGAAGACGCAATATGGAGTACCTCAAAGCAGAAATGTTAGTTCATGCGTTTATGACCTCGAGGATAGATTATTGTTATGCTTTATTGGGTGGTTGTTCTGCACGCTTAATAAATAGTCTACAGCTGGTTCAAAATGCAGCAGCTAGGGTCCTTACTAGAACCAGGAAGTATGAGCATATTAGCCCGGTTCTGTC
>JAUCMU010000063.1:4689189-4700514 GCA_032275025.1 Enteromius treurensis
CCTCCGTGTCCTGCCTGCCGTGCCTTGCTCGCCGAGGAAGCGAGAGCGCGAGCTCTCCACGCGCCGTTGCGTGACAACAACCTGTTTATAATTTGTCTCTGTTGAATTATAGAGTTCAAATCCCTTTGTTAACCGTTTTTCAATTAGGAGAGCTGTAAAGATGTGAACACCATTTTCTTTTGCAAATTTTTTTCTCCTGTTTTTGGTCAGTTAGGGAAAGAGGTAAAAGTTATGTTGTTTATTTGTCTTTTCTTTTCTCAGGTAAGTTAGAGTAATTCTCCAAAAGTTAAGACTTATTTTGTTTGTTGTTTTGGTCCGGTCCCCTCTTAAAGTTTTGTGCTTCCCTCTTTTTGTTGAGATCAGAATCAATGAAAGAAAACAATTGTAGTCTAAATCTCTGTGGTGTTTGGTGGCTGGGACAGGAGTGACGAACCCTTTTTTTTGTTTTTAGCCACTAGACAGGAGAAAATGTAACAACACATGAAACAAATGCTCATGCTTAGCTTCACATCGAAAGAACTATTCTGTTTTGCAAATGTGTCATCCTAAAAAAAAAAGGGATTGAATCAATCTGTAATTATTCTACTGTATATACAGTTCAGAGTCTTAAACTTCAGAATCAAACTATCATAATGTATAATATTAACCACTTCATCTTTCGACATGTTGAACTGCAGAACTGCATCATATGCTTTCTTAACTGCTTCTTTCTCACCACTGTCATTGTTTTTATGTGTTTTTTTTAGAGGAAACTGTATAGCATGCATTTGTATATTTAACATTTGTATGTGCTGTGCCTTCATATATTTTGTCATTTAGCTAGCTCAGCAACATGCATATTACACAAACTAGTGAAAAGAATTGTGAGACGAGTTTCCCATGCAGTGCTATTTGTATGACACAGAGTCAGTAATGCATGCAATTATCAATAATGCTTTACGCTCCGCTCCGTTTAACACATTTTATCATATTTGCACACATTTCTCGCCACAGTAACAGCAGAACATGCAAAAAAGCATAGCGATCCCAAAAAGGCCTTATCATGGCCTATGCAGAAATGCACACAAACACACAAGTAAAAAAACAAAAAAACATCCTTTCATTAAACAGTCAATGCTGAATCGGTGGAAAAGTGCTGTGGCCTGTTCACTGCCCGAGAGAAAAATTGATGCTGAGAGCTGCCTTCTGTCAACCACTGAGTGAGTGAGACGACAAAACCACAGAGAGAGGGAGAGAGAGATATTGCCAAATTGCTATTGGGTGTTGAAGCGGCTGAAAGAATGAAGACATTGAACCATGTGGTGATTCGGAGAAGGAATGTTTCTTGGTGAAGGTTGAATGAGGGTGGATGGTAAGCAGCAAGTGGCTCTTTTCATTGCATGTAAAGGGCAGAAGCACTGGTTCGGCATAGATGGCAACCCATAGTTGTCGTAACCACAGTAATCAGTGGGGCTTGACTGGTGATGGGGACCAAGCAATCTTAAATGCCTCTTCACAGAAGCTTTACTTCTGGAGCTGTTTACATGGTTGTGAATGAATTATTGTAAATAAGGCCAACAAGTATAGAATAAAGCACTATGGGAGTCAATGGCTACCATCAACCACTGGTTAACAAAGTTCTCCAAGATATCTTACATAGGGTTAAGATAAAAAACAGACTCAACAAGACTCAAGTTTAATCCAAATTCCATATTTGCAATGCCTCTGAGGCAGCTATTTTAGACATGCAAGTCCAGCTTCTTTCTAATAGAATTAAAAAATATTAAAATATTAGAAGCCACGCTCACATGTAAATAATACATTTTGGATCTGATATCATAAATGTTGTTACTTATGTTGTAGCTTTTGGCTTTTTTTTTTAGAAGGCAGGACTTATTACGATATATTGCGCATTGCACTAAATAATAACTATTAACAAATTTTTTATATTTAAGCATTAAACTGCATAGAAAACAAATACCGGATAAAATAGTATATTTAACATTTGATTTAGGTTTTTTTTAATCAATAGGTTTTTGGTATGTAGTTAATTGTAAATAATGAATTTCTCTCTTTTTGGTCCATTGAATCTTCTCCATGAATGACACATGCCATGTTGCCTTATAATATGGTAAAAGTTATCTAATAAAGCAATGTAAGTATTTTGCTTATCCTTTGAAACGGTCTTTGTGTCAGAAACACGTATATAATGCCTTAAAATGCTGTTTACGTAACAACTCACTAGGTTTTGGAATAGATCCTTTGACCAGAACCCCAGCTTTGTTGGGCTGTCTCCATCCCTAGATAATTCATAATTAATTACTCAAAGTCATTTATTTTTAGTGCAGGGTATCTTTGTATTAATGTTTATTTCATTACCCCACAGAAACACTGAGAACGCTAAATTTGTGTGTGTGAAGACATTCAGGAAGAAGGCACGCAATGTGTTTTTGTGTGACCATTGCCTCTCAGGAACAACATGTGTGACACAGATAAGAAAACAACATCCAAAGAAAACACACACACACACACACATAATACTACTACTACATAACACTTAATACTTCAGCACAAACTAATTAAAACAAACCAATACAAAACTATATTCCATCAAAAAAGATGAAGCACACACTTACTTTTCTTCTAAAAAGCCTGAAGATCATACAAACATCATACAAGGAAACCCTCAGTCACCACCACAGATAAGACTAGCATTGAATAAGAACATAATGATCTCTCTTATCCAGCTGCCTGTTTACATGCTTTCCTGTGTAGTTTCTTATTTTATCGAATGACAGTTCTTCTCTCACGCACTAAGCTCATATGCTCAGCGTATGCTACAAGACTAAAGCCTGAACTGACTGGAAAGGCAGATTCTGTTTCTTACAAAGAACTCGAACAAAATTACCTTGACTAACCTTGACTGTTATTAAATGTTACACCTACACTGTACCTGATCATACAGTAGATGTTTCATTTGTTCTTGTTCTGAATTCTCCTCATAAATCTCTCCTTTTGAAAGACATCAACCCACTGCAGTCTTCTTCCAGGCCGCCTCACATGGTATGCAGCACTCAGACGAGGTCAGGATGAGGTGGTGCAATAAATACTGCATGAACTCTTTTGTCAGTATGAGGCAGTCGAGTGAATTCGACTATAATTCGTGTGTGTTTGGGAAGGGAGAAAGCAGTATGTACAAAATCTGATGAGACGAACAAGGTTTAAAAAAAAAAAAAGTATACTCAAATGCAATGCACTGAGAATATTGCTCTCTTCTTTTATAACGGAAATTACTTAAAGGCAAATCTTAACAGAAATGAAATCTGAAAATGGTGTCTGGGCCGGATTAAAGTGTTGTTGTTTGACTAGCGCCTCAGAGGCTTGTGTTACTTGGCTTTAAGTTTGATTTATGAAATCTGTTCAGCACTGTCAGGAAACAATATCGGCATAAGCCAGAAGGACAGTGAAGGCAGCATGCTTTCTTCCTGAACTACTCCTTAAGAGAGCTAGCTATGTTTTTTTCTCCAGATAATATCACATTTCTACCGCACATGAAAGCAATGTGTTTCTTAAGATATCTATCTTTGTGCCAGTGCTCAAAAAAAAAAAAAATACAGATTTTCTGATAATTCTGGCAGATACAGATAAGATGAGAATTTTTCATGGTTATTACTGATAACCAATAAATGTTGGATATATATATATATATATATATATATATATATATATATATTAGACTATGCTGTCAAAGTAGATTAAAACTAAATCAGTTGTTGAATTGTGAATGTTGAATTAAGGCATCCCAAGTGATAATGCTCAGCAGTATTGTCAAAAGTAACTACTTCAGGACCAGTCACCTTCAAACTTTAGATTGGGGAATATTATATCAACTATTAACTAAGAGTTTTCCCTCAGTAAACACAAATTTGCTGGTTACTAATTTGCAGTAATATTACTAATAGTAATTGTTAATTATGGCGTAGGATTAAGGGATCTAGTATGGTCATGGGGAATAAGGCATTCATACTGTATGTGCTTTCTTAGTATTTGTAAATAGTTAATATGCTAGTAATATGCATGCTAATAAACAACTAGTTAATAGTGAAAATTGGTCTTTAAAGTAATGTGTTAAGTTTCCATAGTTTTTTCTCTTCTCTGAAAAAAAACAAAAAAAAAACTTCTTGTATAATATAAAAGTAGAGTGGGACTTGATTTTGTTCCTCAGATACTGATTGGATTAATCGTTTACATTTTCTATTGCTGCAATCTCATGAGTGACAGGTTGTCCCAGCAAACAAGACATCAGAGAAAAGAGAAAGGGGAATTTTTGTATTAAAAATCAAAAGGGCACATATATTTGTAATAGAATGATGTGCACATATAAATCACTAAATACATATGCCGAAGTTCCATTTAAAAATAAGAATTGTCAGATTTGATTTTAACAAACCTACATTTTTAAAAGCGTGGAAAGAATTAGTTCAGGTAAGCCCTGGTTGTAAATCTTGTGTTTCTGAAGAGGCCTGGAACACGGCTTTGAGCGTTTGAATTGCATACTGTTGAGTTTCTGAACTTCAGCAATTCGTCATGACTTTCAATAAAATCTGGAATCAAGACACAACCCTGTCCATGGTGCTGATTCTGAGCACAGGTGCAAAAGCCAGTCACCTTCAGTCGCCATGTTACTAAAGCCTGAATAGGTATTTCATCCGCAAAGAAACAGAAGATGTAGACTGCAGTCTAAAGAACAGTGTGCTTAAACAGCTTCCTGATGCACACAATTAATAGCTCTATCAACTCAGCATCGATCTGTCGGCAAAAGTAGCATGTTCGTAACAAAGAACACTCAAACCTAAATATCATGAGAGAAAAGAGAACAAAATATATAGAATAAATACTCAGCAAACTGCATCCACCTTGAAAATAATAAGAACATTTTGATGGAATAAGCACCGGTTGAAATCATTGATTCTATATTAATGCACTGGCAGACGTAAATATGTCTGTAAAACACAAAGCTTTTCAATACATAAGACATTCATTGATGGACTGGAGTTGTGTGGATTACTTGTGGATTACTGTGATGTTGTTATCAACAACTGTGTTGTTATGCAAATGATGTTATGCTAAATTTCTCCAAATCCATTCTGATAAAGAAACAAACTCATCTACATCTGGGATGCCCCATAAGGGTGAGTAAAATCTGAGCAAATCTTATTTTTATCTGAATTATTCCTTTGAGACCCTCATTAGACACTTCTCAAAAGTGCTATTTGTCCGACAAAGCCGCTTATTACCATTTATGTGTGCAATGGGGTATTTATTTGTTAATCATCTAAACAAAAACAAAAAAGCAAGTCTTCAAAGCGAATTGGAATCAGACAGAGTCTGGGATTAAACAAAACCCTCATAAACTTACAGAAAACTGTAGTAAACAGTCACAGCCGCAGACAGGCCTTGAAGTATTGTGCAATCCTCGTCTAAATGAGGATGAGGATTGTGGTGTTGTGACCAGGGAGCAGTAAAGTCCAGATCACAGACAGTTCCAGACCAACCACATCCATGATGCATGTGGCTTTATAGGACACATGAATAGAGAGTCCAGCATGCAGCAAAGCTACAAATTCTGACAAAAGCGAGAAGTCTTGCTCTAACAGACCACTTTTGGATGCTTTGATGTGGTTCTTCTTAGAGTCATCCATAAATTATCTTTGCGAACAACCCTAAACACAGGAATGGGTATAGTAAGGAATGTGTAGGCTGTGGTTCTGATTTCAATTCAGCATAACAATTATGGTATTATGATCCCATTTTTAAATAAAGTTATTACAAAATTGGTATTTGTATTATAACAGCTCGCTAAGGCTGCATTATTTGATATAAAATATAGTCCAACAGCAACATAGTGAAATATTATTACATTGAAAATAAGTTGTTTAACATATTTTAAAATGTAATTTATTCCTGTGATGGTAAAGCTGATTTTTCGGCATCATTACTCTAGTCTTTAGTGTCACATGACCCTTCAGGGTTCAGAAAATTACTGACTCCAAACTAAATGGTAGTTTAAGTTTCTAATTTCTCAGCTCAAGTCAAGATGATAAAGGTAGAGTAATAATGGCTTAAGGTTCAGAGAACAAATTGCTTCAATTCAGTGATGGAGTGAATTGTCACAGTGAATCAAACTAAGGCTAAAGATTAATTTTGTTGAATTTTTCTGACTAAATTTTAAACATCTTATTATAGTTCATTTATAAATGAATCATATAAAAAAGATAAGATGGAATAGATGAAAACAAGTTCTTATCCAATCCCCAACCCCATACATTAAACTAATACAGTCCTAACCTTAAAACAGCACTTGGCATTCAAACTGCTCTAATGTGATGAAGCAAACTGCCCTTTGCTATTATAATCCACATGACTTTGCCACGTCCTTGTGTACGTCCAAGATACTGAGGGTGGGAGACTGATTAGTCTCCTGTCACACGCCACACCATCCATTGCCACTGAAACATTGATTCTCAATCCCATTACTTGGCCAGTCAGAGTAACAGATTGCTGCTGACTCCAGCCCGTTATAGTGCATGTATATCACCCAGGCAGCCTACAGTCAGTCACCCTAAATACGTCCTCATAAAGCAAGAGAGAATCTTTGCAGGCTTATCCAATGCCCTTTCCGCACTACTACTATCGTCTCAAACCAGGGTGGAATGATGTGAATCAAAAATGGAACTGATATGCTTATTTCATCTTATATAAAGGTTCTTTATTGACATCAATGGTTCCATAAAGAACCTTTTACCTTTCATAACATGAAAGGTTCCTTAAAGGCTCTTTAGCTCATTAAAATGTTCTTCACATTGGCTCTTTAAAGAACTGTCCACTTAAACGTTCTATTCAAGCATTTATTTTAAAGAGTACTGAGCTGGATCTGATTTCCTTTCATTGGACAAAAAAGAGAAATGAGGGAAGTTATGGTTAGCGGAAGTTCACTTGGAAAGCAGGAATGCAAAAGTGCAATTGAATCAAGCCCAGGACTGTGCAGCGGTCAAGGCATCTTTTCAGATATAATTCCTTGGCCGTGATTGGGAGTGTCCATGGCCCTCATATGGCTCAATCTAATTACAGCAGTGGGCGTTGCATAATAGTTTGTTACAGCTTCCCAATCAGTGAGCCATTCAAACGCTGATTTGCATGCGAAGGGCATATCTAGAGTGCCTGGTAAAAACACAGACAGTGAAAACCAAGAGCGACGGAGAAGAAGCTGACCCCCTCCGCACCCCAGATTCAGAGGCAGCTGAACAGTAGCTGATTTATTAGTATGCTGCACATCACCTCGGCCAGGGATGCTTTTGGCTCCATTTACAGCCGTACTTATTCTTTCCTCACCTATGTCACCCTAATTCATGCCGCTCAGCTTTCTACGGTCTATGCACGCACACTGGTGCTGTATACATTGCACTTAATGAACGTGTGAGCCGACTGCAGACATGCAGCCTCTCTCACCAGGCTGCAGGGCATGCATGAAGAGCAAGCTTGATGCCACAAGAGAGGGTGAAACTCAGTGTCACAGGTCGGCCCCCAACCACAAAGCACGGTCACCGAGAGAGACACCACAGGCTGCTGACTTCTCGAGGAAGTAAACAGCACTTCTCAGATATGTCAAACACACAGACGTTATGCAACGAAACTGCCTTGGGAACACAGGACACACAAGAAGAGGAACACAACAGTTCTGGCTGACTAATGCCAAGTCAGCTCCGTTTGACTGCAAATGTGCAAAACACACTCTACCTCTGTAGTGCATAATGCATGCTTGTGCAAGCGCACAAACACATAGGATGTCTTTTGATAAATGCATTACTCACAAACAAATAAATATATATTTTATCATATTTTTCTATATTTATTTGCATCAAAACGTTTAAGAATGCTATTTAATGCCATACAAAAATATGTAGCAATTGCAGCACGTAAATAATAATAAAACAATTTTTTTTTTAAACATACAATTAGGCCTTTTTTATGTGTTTATACAATGCTTTAACCAAAACATGCACGTTGCTGTTTCGCCATGGCAAATATAACGTCTAATTAAATTGTTTTCATCTCATTTGGTGGCGTTTAGATTAGCGCATATTTAATGAATAATAAACGGTTGCGGTTCAGAATATGTTATGGTTTTACTCACCTGGGTCGAAATGCGAACTGAAGGCAAAACTGGGATTAAATAAAAACGAGGACATGACCGCGACAAATACCGACGCTTTCATCCTCCTCACAAGGCTTCAGATTTACTGCAGGACACAGCGATTGTACATTAAATAAAGAAAAGAAATCGCTTCATAAAAGAAAATTAGGCATAAGGGTGCTCCGATGCATCATGAAACACAGCAGCTCGCGCGTCGCGTCATCTCTGCCTCACTTCAGATGAGTCGGATTAAGAAACAGATGCTGAGAAACATTTCCGCTCGTGTATGTGCTGCGTTTCAAGCGCTTTTCAATGTAAACAGCGCGGTGTCTCCTAGTCCATCAGGCTGTTTACTAAAGGCTCCTCGGGATAGACCACCTACTAGTGTCGCCTTTTCTCCCTGTGCATGTTATGCACCAAGATTTTGGGGTCTGGCAGCTGTCCAGTATCATTCCTGCAAATGTTTTGCTCTGCCTGCAGCTGTGTCCTTCGGACACGGCGTGTTTGATATATACTTAGAGCTCTGGGCAGTTTATTTCGGCGTGTATGATGGACTGTGTAGAAGAGGATTATTAATGCAGCAGCGGCACTGACAGAGCGCGCTCGAGCGAGCGCCGTCACACAGCAGCACTGTGACGGGTTTAGTCGAGGGGGAAAAAAACAGTCGGTGTGTACAGTACTGGTGTTTCCTTTAGAAAATAACAGTCTGAACCATCTTATTTGCCGGTCTTAGTTTAAGATAGTCTCCCAATCTTGAAAAAACAGCATGTGATGGTTAGGTATGTTTTGAAGCTGCATGGGATGTTGGTTTGAGCTGGGTTAAACTGGTTCTTGGCTGGTCATGTGCCAGCAAAGTACCAACTTTAACCAGCAAAGGACTAGCTTAAACCAGGATCCCAGCTTCAAACATACCTAACCAGCATATACTGTACCTTTTTTTTTTCACATGGTTGACCACCAGCAAAAGTGACAGAAATCCCCTAAAACCAGCTACATACAACATCTAAGACTGGGAGATAAACAAAACATCAAGAAATATCTTTAAGGATGTATTACCATCCTGCTGGTCAATGAATGTGGGTAGAAAAAGAAACTAAATGGCACACTGTGGTGTTGGTAGAACACGATTTTTGGCTAAAAAGATTTGTCAAACTCAGCCTTGTGAATTTGTGTTTACGCTGCTGAGAGATTCAAAGGTTTCTGTTTACAACTGTTTTTAGCCAATCAGAGAGATGTCTGTTGATTTCTTGAACACAACAGCCAATCAGAGGTTTGTAATTTACTCAGAATCTACTCATCACTTAAAACGCTAGTGCTTTGTTTAGTGCCATGTGAAGTTGAGATTTTAATAGCCAGTTCCTTCTTGAGCATGACTGAGCTAGCTTTGGTTGTAATTAAATGTAAAACTGAGCAGGAGTTTGATTGACAGGCAAACATGTCTGACCAAACATAATGCCAAATCTGCAATTTTGTCCAACAATCAAACAATTCTTCCTTGAATAAAATACTTCCGTAAGGTCATGTTAGTCACCACCTAAATGGAAATAAAATCAAATGATTCTTCTATTGCAAGTAGGGCTGATCGATCTGGACTGACTTTACAAGCTATAATCTGACCTTGAGCACAGTTCCAGGAGTTATTTTCAATTAGGAGGTGGGATAGTTCCAAGTTATGAATTTTTTTGGAAGATAGCATGATGTATGTTGAGAAAACTAAGCATTAGCATACCCATTCTCTTAAAGGCAGCTGCTGAGTTACACAAATTGGATGCTGACATCTTTCCTTTATTTAAGTGACTGATCACTCTGCAAAATGAGATGCTAATAAATAGGGGCTAACCAGCCAAAACATAGGATATTTTGTACCCATATTCATATGTGTGAAAGGAAAAAACAGTACATTATGAGATCTCTCTTATTAATGATGTGAACTGATTGTTAGTCACTGAAGGGTTAAAGGATGTGAGGCGCATACAGAAATGTCTAGGGTCATACAATGCCCCCATCAGGCAACAGCAAATAAGGCAAGATGAAAATTGCAAATTCCGTTTTTCTCCCCAAGTGATTTCTAAGCAACTACTCAGTACACAACAAAAATTTTGTAGGCAATCGCTAAGACTGGTGATGTTGCACAACAGTTGACTGGACATGAAAACAGCACACCTGTGTCAGACTGAAAGGTTATATTTACCAGCCAGTTACAAGCAGTTACTCGCAGTCTTTTTATTCAAGTGAATCTATACAGGTTAAAGATACCACCTGTTTGATATGCAGCTTTTTTTTATAAGGTAATGGCAGGTAATTTGGTCATTTGAATGTTAAAGTCCAGTGTAATTTAATTACTTGCTTATAAATCTGGGACATTAACAGGAAATAGCTTTCTTTTGCATTGAAAGTAATGTAGTGTAATAGTACTATAAGAGATGTGATCATGCCAAACAAACAGTCACCGGAATAATTAAGATCTGCCCAGATAAGTAGTTTTTAAGCATCTTCAAGTCAAGTCAAGTCGGCTTTATTGTCATTCCGCTACATGTGTGGACATACAGTGGAACGAAATGTCGTGTCTCGCAGGACCACGGTGTTACATAAATAAACGTAAACATAAATATGAACTTAAATACTCTAGATGTAGAAATGTACTTTTTTTCAGCAAGTGTGGTGCCTTTCTTTGTAAAACAGGGTAGGATTACAGTATTACAGAGTTCAAATGAAAGTGGGAGAAATGAGATGTGCAAAAAAAAAAGAAGAGAAGAAATAAACATTGTGGCAGTTTCTCCATTAGGACGATCGGGCGACGCACCATCTAAGCGCAAAATTAAGGGATTATTTTTCTTTCACAATCAATCAGTGTTAGGCGAGCTTTCACTCTTTTGCTGTTTGTTCTGCCTCTGAACATACAGTCATGCAAATATATTTTTTTTTATCAAACTGCAATGCAATTTCTATGAGTTTTGGCACGGATAGCACTATGGCTCCGGCACTAATGTACTTTCGTCATCATGCGTGGCCTTAACTTGTCGGAACAAACGGAAATATGACGTACTGGTCTGCATCATGGGCTGAGTAAAACCAAAGTTACCCTTTCAGTCGAATCACTTCGACTTTACATATGGGAACTCGCCAGAGAGACCGATTTGCCTTTGAGCTTT
>JAUCMU010000063.1:4725781-4736635 GCA_032275025.1 Enteromius treurensis
ATTTGTGTTCACAACAATTTGTTGTCTGTCGTGCTCTCTAGCGCCAGGATCACAATATATATATATATATATATATATATATATATATTGTGGCGAGATGAGGAACTACACAACCAGCGCTTGAGTGAAAAGTCCCCGGAGGGTGGATTTATTGAACAGAAATAGCAGATAGAAACCGGTGAAGGGCTGTGGAAGTGGTGCTCGATCCTAGTGCTCCGTGCTTCGTGTCCGTCTCTGTGAGTGTCCAGTGAGTCCAGGGCTGAAGTCCAGGGGAGAGTGTGTCGATCAGTCACGGCTGCTGTCTGAAACAAAAGAAGAGGTATTTCCATTTTCGTGAAAAAGGCGTGTACCTGGGACTTTGTAGTTGGTTGAGGGGCTGAGAGGATCGCTTCCACTTTCTTCGGTTGGGGCCGAATGAGTCCACGGCCTACACAGAACCCCAGGTACTGCGCCTCAGCGAGAGCTAGATGACATTTTCTGGGGTTGGCGGTTAGTCCAGCCCCCGTTGGGTGTCGAGAAGGCAGTCTTCTCCTTGGCCGCTGTTGTGAGGGGGACTTGCCAGTACCCTTTTGTCAGGTCCAGGGTGGTGATAAACCGGGCCCTCCCCAGCCGTTCCAGCAGTTCGTCAACCCGTGGCATTGGGTATCCGTCAAACTCTGAGACCTGGTTGAGTCGGCGAAAGTCGTTACAAAAGCGGAGGGTGCCATCTGGCTTTGGTACCATCACGATGGGGCTGGACCAGGCCGCTGCCTGACTATTACTCCTGGTGGCGTGCGGATGTCATGTTTGATGACGTCGGTCTTCCCGGGTAGGTGGGAGAACACGTTGGAGAACTGACTGAACAGATGTTGTAGCTCCACCATCTGGGCGGCCGACAGATGTTCGCCCATGTCCACAACCACGGGATCAGAACGGACCATTGCACACAGCTGCTCACGGGTCCCCACCCATCTCTTCAGAAGGTTGACATGGTATAACTGTTCCTCTCTGCGCTTCCCAGTTTGGCGGAGCCGGTAGTTCACTGGGCCTACCCTTTCGACGATGGTGTACGGGCCCTGCCACGTAGCTAGAAATTTACAGGCCAAAGTGGGGACCAGCAGCATCACGTTGTCGCCTGTGTTTGAGACGATCATCTTCCCCCTGGGCCCTGGCAAAAGATCCCCCTCCCATCACCTGCTGAAACACATCAAAGAAGGGGTTAGAACATTGGGAGGGGGACTCACCATCTCTCCCGCTGTCCAAGGCTATTATGGCAGGCTGTGGAGGCCGTTTCCTGGGCCGGCGATGGCGGCTCCCGGCAGGGCTGACTGGCTGTGAGGATGGGGTGAGCAGCTGATCGAAGCCGGGGAAATCCCGCCCCAAGAGGACTGGAACCGGTAGGTCCTTCACAATGCCGACTTCCAGTTGCCAAACGCCCGAGTCGGTAGAGACAGTTACCCGGCGTGTGGGAACGTGCTGTGTATCCCCATGTACGCACATAATGGGAAGCCGGCTCCTGATTGCTTTTTTGGGGGGGGGGAATGAGAGCGGCCTGCACCAAGCTGACGGAGCTCCCGGAGTCTAATAGGGCTAAGGCAACACGTCCATTGACTTTCACTGTGACTTTAGGGTCTCCATGGGGCAGCTCACGGTGGATGCCGCAGCCAGCCAGCCAGGTGCGCGCATGTGGGAGCCTGTGACTGTGTAGCGAGGTGCCCTCCGGCGGCCGTCGCTCCTGGACCACCCGCCTCCGCTAACTCGATGGCCTCCACCAGTTCGGCCATTGCGGTGGGGTTTCTCATCCACACTGCCTGTCGTGTGGAAGGCGGCAGCACCCACAGCATTCGATCTACGGTGACGCGCACCGCTAACTCATCTGCGATCGGGTTACAGTCTAGGAGCCAGTGGCGGGAAAGACAGGTGAGCTCGGCGGCCTGGGCACGGGCTGGGCAGCGGGGCTGGTACTCCCAGCTGTGAAAGAGTTGTGCCGCACTGATCGATGACAAGCCAAGCCGGCCGAGAACCTCTCGTTTCAGAGCATCATAGCTGTCGGCCTCCGCTTGAGGCAGGGTGAAGTAAGCGCGCTGAGCTTCTTCCGTCAGAAGGGGGGCCAGCATCCGTGCCCAATCAGGCCGATCCCAGCCCTCGCGGCCAGCAAGGGTTTCGAACATCTGGAAATACAGTTCCTCGTCGTCATGGCTGGTGAGCTTAGGTAGGAGCTGGGCAGCCTGAATCCTGGGGTCAGGCAAAGGAGCGTGTTGGGCAGCCGCAAAGCGGAGGGCCGTCAGGTCTTCTTCCACCCAAACCTGTCGGAATGCAATGTGTTTGACAATCTGGTGTTGGCGTATACTCACTTCGGAGAGGCATTTTAAGAGTTCCTCCATTTTGGAAAGGAGCGCCGTCCAGAGTCCCGGGAATACTGAATGGGAAAACGAAAGGAGAACCGATATCACCAAAAAGGATTTTTTTTGTTGATATTGTTGTGTTGGTAATTCCTCAAACTTCCCGCATTCTCCACCACTTGTGGCGAGATGAGGAACTACAAAACCAGCGTTTGAGTGAAAAGTCCCCGGAGGGTGGATTTATTGAACAGAAATAGCAGATAGAAACCAGTGAAGGGCTGTGGAGGTGGTGCTCGATCCTAGTGCTCCGTGCTTCGTGTCCGTCTCCGTGAGTGTCCAGTGAGTCCAGTGCTGAAGTCCAGGGGAGAGTGTGTCGATCAGTCACGGCTGCTGTCTGAAACAAAAGAAGAGGTATAAGCGTTTCCGTAGAGCGGAAAAGCCTTCTCAACCATGCCTGTCTGGCGTGCAGCTTATAAAGCCTGTACTTAATATATATATAAGTATATATGTATTCAGTTAATAAATTAAATTATTAAATTAAATTATTAGATTAAATTATTGAAACCCTGAAATAACAAATTGTTAATTTTGATCTACTACTTATTTATAATTATAACTTATTTATTAGTTTGTTTTTAATTTGAAGAAACAGAAGTTTTAACAAGTGCTTAAATGTATAGTGACTTTACAACAGTTACGGTTGCTAACATTTAGATATAAGGCTAGATATAAAGTTCATAATATATTTTATTATGTACATTTGTTTTCTAAGGTAAATACCTAATCAAATTCTAATGCTCCAGTTTGGTGAATCAGTTTATTATGAACACGAGTTCAGTTCTTGAGGGCTGCATCGGGATTGGGACCCAATGCAAATCTCGCGGGAGCGGGCGGTTTGAACTTTGCTGCGGGCGGGAATGGGCGGGATTGGGAGGTCGCATAGCGACATGATATCATTGTCAACAAGATAACCCAGACCCAGACTCCAAGGTGGAAGTATAACAAAGAGCGCTTCCCAGCGCTACCAAACCTGGTACGTTTCATCTTTAGTATCCCCGCATCCAGTGCGCCTTCAGAGCGCGCCTTTAATGCCTGTGGCCGCGTCTTGGAAGAGAGACGCACGGGATTGGGACCGCAGTCAATCAGGAACATTCTTTTCCTCCACAGCAATATTGCAAAGTGATTCATTTGTTAAATTCATTCGTTAACATTGTTTATTTTATGTTATTTATTTGTGTTGTTTTTTGAGCACAGCCTCTCGGCAGGAGCGAAGAAATCAGTCCCGCGCAGGGCTCTGCACCGGCACTCCAGGACTGAGTTAGGTGACCCCATGATTCACTACAGAATAGAATTGAAACTCGTTCTGATTCAGTCATCATGAAAATCACCTTCATGCTCCTGAAACAAGCACATTTCCTTCATGCTGAATATTCTTCAGATCTTTTTCTTGAGGTGTGTATGTGTGTGATGCTGAGCAGCAGCTGCGGCGCGTCTCTGAAGCTGCTGACATTTAATACACGCAGCAGATGGACACACACATGCAGCATCACTGTCTGCTATTGTTAAATGAGCCAATGGGATGTGTGTGTGTGTGTGTGTGTGTTCATCTCAAAGTCCATCGACTCTCACCCGCTGCTCAGGTAACACACATTCACTCTCACTGGGTGTCCGAGTGTGTTTAAGCTAATGTGAATGAATGACCCACGATGCCTTTGGCCGGAGACGACCAGCTCTGCCCCAAGTTCCAGCCCAACATCTTCGACTCCACCCGCTGCCACGACTGCTTGCGGCAGAAACACCTGCACCACACCTGCGCCGAGCGCGTCCCCGAGCAGAGCGCTTCCGTGGCCGCGCGCAGTGATGACAAGGACACCAGCGCCAAGGTGAGACCGTGACCCCTCCATCAGCAGAGAGCAGCGGTGCCGTGTGTGCTTACAGCTTGTTTAGTTCTCTCAGGGTCATAAAAAGCGACAGATGCGTTCAGACCGACGGGAATCATCAGCTGTGGGAAGCTTTTACAGATTAAAGTAATATAAGTGTGTGTGTGAGAGAAAGAGAGAGCGTGTGCACATTCTCATTACTAATGAATGAAGGCGGATCATTTTCTTCTCTTTGTGGCATCAGAGGAACACAATACATCCACAGATAGACTTCAACCGCTGAGATCTGAACCAAAGCTGAAATGGTTCTTATGATAGTGAAGACTCATAATTGTCCCTTTATAAAACAGAGAAAGAAAGAGCTGAGCGTTTGTCCATCCTGCACCATGTGGTTACTAAGGTGTTCTGAGTCATATTTACCAGGTGACCAGTTCAGATGGTGGCTAGGACCACATAGGTTCTGTTCAGTTGCTACTCTGGGTTCTGGATCTAGTGTTTTTGCATAAATTATTAAATGGTTACTTCTGGGTGGTTGCTATGTTCATTTGAGTAGTTAATCTGAGTTTAAGGTGGTTGCTAGGGTGTTTGGATTAGTTGCTAGGATCTGTTGAGTGGTTAATCAGAGTTCTGAGTCGTTGCTAGGTTCTGTTGAGTGTTTTTAGGGTGTTTAAAGTAGTTTCTAAGGTCTGATGAATAGTTGCTTGGTTGTTTTGAGTCATGTTTAACAGGTTACCATTTCATTTGGTTGGTAGAGTAATCAGGGTGGTTGCTAGGGTGTCTGGATTAGTTTCTAAGGTCTCATGGGTTAGTTTACCAGATGATTGAGATGGTTGATAGGGTCATCCGGGGGTGCTTTTGGTAAAAACTATGATCTTCTGGGTGGTTGTTGGGGCTTTATGATGGGTTGCTATGGTGTTCTGTTTGTTGCTAGGTGTTTTCTTCCTGTTTGGTGTGAAGTGTGTGTCTGTGATCTTCTAGTCACAAACACACTCAGCTTTAACATTCTCTGCTAGTTTCTTCAGCACGGCATCACAACTGACTTTGAGCCACTGGAGATGTACATTAATAAGAAGTGCCAGTCAGAAAAGAGTTAGGTTGTTACAATTTTCTTAAAATACCTAACTGTTCATCTCTGTTTGATGAATACTGATATTTCAGCTTATGATTCTTTGCTGATCTGAAATAATGATGAGACTAAAAGCCACAAACCGGACCGAGTTACAGCTGTGAAACCCTAAACCAATACAGTGTGTGTGAGAGAGACTGCATGTGAAGTGCCATTTTAGTTGCTTCATTTCCTCAGAAAAATCTAGTTAACAAGCTTGAAATATGCTATAACTTCATTTGGAATAGGAAATAAGTACAAATAATGAAAAACTGTGTTATTTTGTTATAAATTTGCATAATCCCTGACTTTACTAATGTAGAAACCCAGCTTTAGTATAAGACGTTCACGGTTAATGAATCTTTAAAAGTGCAGTATCCTTCTATTCTGATGCCTCAGCGTTCCATGAGAACACAGATCAGTTCAGTTGTATGTGCTTCTCACTGATTGGCCACCTGTGTTCTGTCCACCAATCAGGACGACTCAGATGTGCTGTCAGTGGTTAGCAGCTACTGTGATGTCAGCAGAGCGGGGCGGGGCTTTGAGGACAGCTCCTTCTGCATCTTGAGCCCGGACTGTGACCTCTACCTGTGTGACGGAGACGACGACCAAAGCTCGGACAGGTAAGAATGCTTAAGAGCCTCTGCTCGTTATTTTTCGCTTCTTATTCTTCACTCTTATTGGCATGTTGAGTCTGTGCTGTTGTTATAGTGTTTATCTTATATTAAATTACTTTAATTACAAACTTTACTCTAAGCATGTGTTTTGGGGCTGAGCTCCATCCATTTGCACTCCGTAAGTTGTATTATCATATCCTAGTCTTCCCTTATACATCTTTAATCCCAGTCAGGGTGACGATTCCATCTACAGCAGCTCTGCTGGAACAGAGGAATACTCCAGCATCCTTCATCATCCTTTATCTTGCCATAGAATGACCCGCTTGGATCCGCCACCATACCGGGTGAGCCCGCGAGGATGGACAGAGGTGTCCCAGAGTCGCCGTGATGGTCTTGGGCAGTTCAGTGTTTCTCAAGGTGAGGAAAACACCAATATCGGGTTACCAATCAAGCAGCCTGTGGTGTTGTTCTGATGTTTAGAGTGGCAGTTTGAGGTGTCAGTTGGTGTTGGGTTGCACTGGGCTTTTCCTGAGCACTGCGTTACGGTGCACAAGTGCAGTATCATTTCACGTATTAACACAGGTCATGATCTTGTCTCTCTGTCCGCAGGCAGCCAAAAGGAACGGAGGGAACGGGAGAGTGGATATTTCTCTCTTGGAAAAGCTGCAGGCAACAGAGCCTTCCGTGATCAAAGTCCCCCCTATAGGCATTCAGAGAGAGGACATCCCCTGCCAAGCAACAAAAGCCCAGAACCCAAAGCCACCATTCCATTTCGAAATCCGGGTCTGGGCGTCCCTTCAGAAAGGAGGACCTCTGAGTTTCAGAATGATGAGGAAATTGAAGAAAACTATCCCCCGGAGCCACTGGATCTCAGCCTGGAAGTCGAGGCCCTTGCCGGGCCCCGTGCCCTGAGTCCCACCCCTTTCAGACAAGCAGAATCGCTCAGTGGCTCCAGTCGAAGAACTGGACGGAGTACCCACACGTCTCCCATACGGCTGTCGGGAATGCTCGACTCTTCACAAAGAGGATCTGTCCTGTCCCGTTCCTCCTCTCCCTCCCCGTTCAGACGGGCCGAGTCTAGCTCCTCTCTTAACACGGTTGGCTTTCGGTCGGGCGGAGTTTCCCACACACAAGATCGGGCATCGGTCAATCCATCACGGAACAGCTACTCCGGAAACCTCCACTCATTTGCAAGCACCGCAGGCACTGTCAGTAGCATCAATAAGTCTCTCTCTCACATGGATCTGAGGGGCACTTTACGGAAACCCGAGACAAACAGTTCCTTCCCAGAGAACCGTGGAAGCTCGCCCCCTTCCAGACGGAGTTATGAAGGTCCTGCCGTGAGGAAAACTGAAACAAAAAGCCCTGGTCATGACAGACAGAGTTCCTTTTCCTCTGTGGGACGCTATGATTCCCGAAGCCAGTCCCCTTCCAGACAAAGTTCTGATAGGAAAACCGAATCAAAAAGCCCTTCATATGAGCGTGGTCCTGGTAGACAGGGATTCTCCTCCTCTTCCTCCTTGAAGAGCCGATTTGATTCCCGAAGCCAGTCCCCTTCCAGACAAAGGTCTGATAGGAAAACCGAATCAAAAAGCCCTTCATATGAGCGTGGTCCTGGTAGACAGGGATTTTCCTCCTCTTCCTCCTTGAAGAGCCAATTTGATTCCCGAAGCCAGTCCCCTTCCAGGCGAAGTTCTGATAGGAAAACCGAAACAAAAAGCCCTTCATATGAGCGTGGTCCTGATAGACAGGGATTCTCCTCCTCTTCCTTCTCGAAGAGCCGAATTGATTCCCGAAGCCAGTCCCCTATTGGGAGGATGGAGACCAATGGCGTATCAAGTCAGATTCAAGAGGGTCGACGAAGTGCTTCTCCCGTCAGAAAGGGCTATGGAACACTAAGTCAATCAGATCGAAGGTCAATGTCTAATGGGTGGAGTCATGAGAGAAAAAGTCCCTCCCCATCTAGAAAAAGCTATGAAACACAAAGCCAAGCTACAGTGAAGAAACCGGAAGCAATGAGTTCACTTAACTGCTACAGCCAAGAGACTCGACACAGTTCCCCAGATAGAGGCCATCACCAAAACCCATCATCGCTTCGGAAGTCTGCAACAACCCACTCTTTGTCAAACCGTGGCTCCGAAAGCCGCAGTCCCTCCCCTTTAGCTCATAGCCAATCTCCTCCTCGCAAATCAGAAAGTGGGCGGAGACCCTCTTTGTCTACATTAAGGTGTGAGATTGCAGACCACGCCCCTCTGAGAAACACTGTGAGTGGCTCCGCCTCTTTTGTAAGAAACACCACAAATAGCCAATCACAGCATGATTCATCGGACCGCTGGAGAGGCTCTGCCCACTCTCTCCATAACCAGTCAGTCTCACGAAACTCCTCCCCCTCACGCCATAGCGGTGAGAAGAAACCAATCGGCTCCTGTATGAAATCTGCCTCGGAAACTCCTCGAGACGGAAGCAAGAGCGTAAGGCAGAACCTAGAAGCACAGAGCTCCACGTCTGACAACCGACGACACAGAAGCCCCTCGCCTCCGGTCCAAAGACACACATCTTCTCAGAGCTCCATGGACTCTGAGTCCAGTCAACTCTCCGCCGGGTCGTCGGGTCTCAACCGGGAGGAGTATGCCATGATGGCTGACCTTCCCAAGGTCAAAACAGTCTTTCAGAGGGAGGGTCCGGGCCACCTGAGGAAGATGGAGAACAGACAGAAACGAGAGCTTTCCCGCTACAAACCAGCCAGGTGGACAGAAACTGTCTGATTAATGTTCAACACAAAATAAAAAAGAGGGTGTATTTAGCAAGGTTCTCCTAATTAACTCATAACAGATCTCAAAGGCAGGTATCAAATTGTACCAAATATGAAATAAACATACATATATCAGGCTAGAGACTACGACAAAAATGCCACCAAAAACGTCCACTAAACATGGATTGGAAGTCAATGTGATATGCAAAAAACACAAACACAAAACAAAAATGTATTTATATTGTTTACTGTATATTGATATTATTAATCATTATTACAAAGCAATAATCTACAATAATGATGTCATAATATTGCAGCCCTTTTGTAAATCTATAATTAGATAGATTTAGGCTACAATTTGGCTAAATTCAATTATTTGACATTCAGTATAAAATAGTATGGTTGTTATAATAATAATGTTATTATAAAAAAAAATGGCCTCACAAATGTAAAAAACAAAAAAGCGCCTGCAAATCAATTATTGGGGCTAATATTGTCCCTTAATAGAAAAGTTAATTTCTGACTCTGCTGTGAACAATGCCAGATTTCATAAAGGTGTACTGATATCTTTAGATGAGGGTTATACCTGGGTAAGCTGAAGCTGTGTTTGTGTGTTTTTAGTCACTCCCAGAGCAAAGCTCCTTCTGAATGGGATGAACTGGAGGATGACAGAGACAGTGGTACACTATCGAGGGCTCACTCGTCCAGCTCCCTACACATACAGGTAAATAAACACATACACGTCCTGCAGCATTCAGTTCGGTTCTTAGTAAGTAATGCTTATATGTAACCATCCTGCTGCCTGTATATGACATTACACTGAAAAACGATACACCATTCTTGAACAGTTCACTCCAGCCACAATGAGAGTATCTTATCCTGAAACACATCACACTGTGTGTCTCGTGTTTACACACACACCCGTCGAGGTCCGGGAGCGTTAACCTGTGTGTCAGCCGCTCTGGTCATGTATTTCACCTGTGTTTGTGACAGAGAGCGAGCAGTCCGGCTGTGGATCAGACACAGTCCAGCAGAAACCCGTCCAGAGCGCCAGGACAGAACCAGGTACAGTAATACCTCTGTGCTCCTGCAGAGGTGCTGTCATCCCGACCCCGCTCACCAGGTGTGTGTTTGCTTCGCAGAAAGCACACAGGCCGTCTGTGTATTTCTCCTGCAGCGTGGAGCAGACCGATGAAGAACCAATGCAACAGGCACGTCATGAACACTCTCACGATTCAGCTAATTAATACCTCTGTCATCATTTAGTCACCATTGTTGTGCTAAACCTGTATAGGGATCGTTCTGCCTGAGTACGCTGCAAAAAACAAACAAACAAACAAACAAAAACATTTTATTAGGATGTTTGTCTTGTTTTCTAGTATAAATATCTGAACATTCTTAAATCTGAATGTATTTTTTGACTGGCAAAAATAAAAAAAGAACAAAACATTTCAATAGAGCATAAAAAACAATCTTGTTTATCCATAAATGAATATTCAATAAATCTGGAATTAAGTTTTAGACTTTAGAGAGCTTAGAACTAAAGTACGGTTCTAATTGGCTACCGCGCTGCCTAGGGTGGTTCCGATTGGTTGCTCTGTTGCGGTGGGCGGTTCTGATTGGCCGCTCTCTTCCGCCGAGCTCTAATCAGGCTCCGCCTCGGCAGCAGCGCGAGTTCCGTCAAACTCGCTCCGATCTGTCGATCCAGAGGATAATAGAGCGATTAAACATGACGATCTCCAGCTTTAGCGCGGCTTGAGTGCTCTGAAGCCCCTCAGGTGCGGTGTATTTGATCAGTGCTCGTGCTTGTGTTTATGCTGCGGCTGGATCGGACATCATGACGGTCAGTTTCAGTTTGATTCGCGGTAATAACCGTCGCTCTGAGTGTAAACACGACGCTAGCTTGATCCTGTTGTGTGAGAACTTCTGCCGCATTTCTGTCTGTGTGTGTGTGCGTGCTGCTTTCTTGTGTTTGCGTACTCTCTCTCTCTCTCTCTGTGTGTGTGTGTGTGGTTTGGGGGGGGGTTCTTGAGCAAACACAACTTGTTTTTATATTTGTGTGTTTCTGGGCGCGCAACACGCCCCACGCGGTGCACGCGCATTTCTCAGAGCTGGTTTGTAGTTGATGTAAATTCACACAAACTCAGTAAAGCGGAGATAAATAGAGTTAAATACACTA
>JAUCMU010000063.1:4802071-4814420 GCA_032275025.1 Enteromius treurensis
GCATTAATCAAAAGGTCTTAGCGAATGTGCAAACCGCTCCGTTCAGTCCCAAGCCTTCAGTGTGTCATTATCCTGGTTGTAGAATTATGTGCACAAAAGAGTCCTCTCAATCTACGGGTCATAATGGATTTCAGCACTCTTAAATGAATCAAGAAATAATGTTTATTTTATACGTCAGGTAAAATTATATCAAACAAATTACATAATTAGACAATGAGCATCCAATTCAATTTCAATTTAGAAGAATACATAACCTCAATGAATCAAAAAGGCATACCTGACTTTCAAGGATGAGAGTATGAGAGGTATCTGAGGGATTAGCCCCAGAAGTCTGGCTACAGAGTTCCCCCCTTGCTGATTCACCCTGTTCCTTATATACCCAGACCAACCAAAACAAATCTCTCTATCAGTTGTAAACACAAAAGGCCTTTTGTTTGTCAGCAGTCCAACACAGTTAAATATAACGTTACCCAAAACGAATTGTGCCCCACGTCAGAGCCAGTGGTAAACGTCAGAGGGAGTAGAGGCTTGAGGCTGCTCTGAACGGATTACATGAGCACTGAGCGTCCGGTGATCGCCTGGAGCTACCAAATCAGCTTACCAAATAGATGCCATCTTTATAAATAAACGGCGGATTTGAGTTTTAAACAACTACATTGTCACATGAAAATCTTCATAACACAACAACATTATGAACAGTTGTGTGTTGTTGGGCAATGGTGTTTCACAAGTCCACAAGAATGGGGAAAACTGCATATTAAGAAACATCTATTGTGGAAAATAATACACTCTGATGTAAATAAACTCATGGACCGCAGAGCAGAACGAGTGAATGGGGTCCCTTTGTATCAAGCAAAAATGATGATTCTAGTCACCAATCATGGTTCTTCAGTGAGTTTATCTTCCCCTTTTCAGTAGCCTTCACTGTGCTAGGTACACTTACAAAAGGGTACCAAAAAGTGGTACAGTACCATTGGCTATTTTGGTACTATTGACAATGGAAATGAGCCATAAGAGTAAGACTTTCCTAAACATTGTGCTTTTGTGCTGCTAAAAAAAAAGGAAACAAACAGGATGTCACTTTCTCAAGAGGGCATTAGCCCTCATGCACTGTTCGAAATCAGGGCCTGTTTCTCAAAGGAGGTTAAGTGAAAACTCTGAGTTAGTTAACCCTGAGATAAGAGAAACTCTGGGTTTTCCGTTTCTAAAAGGCAGGTTTGTCAAACCCGAGAAAGCAGGGTAACTCAAACCTGTTTCTGAAAGAGAGGTAACTATTACTCAGAGTCAGTTACCGTGGTTACTCACTCTGAAACTAACCTGGTCGGGAGCCGTTTTATTCTCTAAACTCTGAGTTTCTGTCGGTCTCCTCCCCTTTTTTAAAGACGAAGCGGTATTTCTCGCCTAAGTCTTTCAATGCCCACATTTCAGACACAAACAGACAAGAAAGTTAAGGTAATGGCTCGTCCTTTTTTGGAGGATCCCATAGATGAAGAGGCTCACTATACTCTCGATGTTGATTTGGTGAGTGAAGCATGTCTCGGACCACATAAGGGGCCGGCTGTTTCATCTTTTAGCAAAAACATGGACATTTAAACCAAAGGAGCAAATTAATAATGAAAGATGTATTGTGAGTCATATTCAACACCTCTGTAACTGAATGAGATGGTGATTGAGTTAGATGCTCTGAGTGATATAACCTTACTGTTTTAATTAGCGTCTCAGCCTTACAAATGTGTCTTAAGCTCTTTCTTTTGCAGCGAGAACTATATTCTCCTCAGTTCAACAAGTCAATATTTTCTTCTTTCATATTTGCAGCACAAAATAAATATGATTAAATAATTGAATGGGAAAAAATCAGAGCAGTTTAATACAAGTGAACGTGTCGTGAAATCAATCTATTACAGTATTAAAAGATGTCCAGAAGATGTTTCAGTGCTGTGTGACACACATTACACATTAATTAAACGCTATATAGCAGGATTTTATTATCAGAACTGTGACTTTATTCTTAGAATATTATCAGAATTATTCAGTTATTTTTCAGCATGCAAACACAATCTCAGCAAATACTCATTTTTTAATCTGTACCATTGTACCGTCTGATAATAATTGTGTAAATGGGTCTCTGTCACACTACAGTGAATAAAAAATGCTAAACTAAATCCACAGAGGGTCCATAAACCACGAGGACCTGAAGAGATGGACACCAGATCAGGTAGGATGAGTAAAAACTAAATATAACTCAAATATTAATTATTAATACATATTAGCCACTATATTAAGTTATATTTATTTCTATTGAGCTTTATACAAAGCAGATAGATTCAACGCAGCTGTACATTAATAAACAGAGAATAACTAGTGTATAATTTCAGATACAGGAGACCACACATCATTGTGCCAAATCCACTGGAAAATATTACAAGTAAAAAGGCCCAAAGGTGTCAATGATAAGAGAACTTCATTTATTTGAAGAGGAAGGAAAGCTCACATTCGTTACTCTTTCTCTCTATATGTATTAGTTCTTTGCACCTGTGTCTGTTTTGTTCAGTATGTTAAATAACATCCTAGATAAAAAGCCCAGAGCTGACGTCACCGCACAGTCACGTGACGGAGAGAGGAGTCACGTGGTGCCGGAAGTGAAGTGCGCAGCTGTTTATCGAGGATCTGTTCAGCACTGATCACGGATTAAAACCCCTGAGATTAACTTCTGATTCACTCCAGTGTTGATCGACATGACGCTGAACAGAAACCATCACCCTAACGGAGGAGTCCTGATTCAGGCCGGGGAGAGGTACTAACTACACCAGCACTACCACCACAACAACTAACGTTAACTAACGAGCGCTGAACCACGATAATAACACCGCGTCTGATGTCTAACACGACACGAGAACATCCCGTCACCTCACACACTCTTCATCTACTCTATCACACGTGTTATTCCAGTAATATACTCATCTGTGAGGAAATATTGAGCTGTGTGTGTTCTCCTTACTGAGCTGAGCTGTCATGATGGCTTGTAGTTCACTCAGTCAATGGAAAAGGGTTCGTGTTGTATTTAGTTTGGATTCTGATTTAAAGAGAGAGCTCATCCAAACACAAACATTGTGTCAATAATTTCTCATCTTCCCATTGTCCCAATACCGTAAGGCCTTTGTTCATCTCCAGAGCATTACTATTAAAACAGTGGTCCAGCTTTAATTTAATGATGAGTTAACATTTTAACTAACATTATTCAACCATCTCTTCTTTCATTGTGAGAATTCATGTCATGTCCAGCTGTTTTTCATGGCTTATTAACTGTTAAAAGAAGGGTTGTTTGATTGGTTATCAGTTATTTTAATGTCTTAGCCCTGGAGTAGCTTATCTTTAGCTTGATATCTTGGTTTGTGTTCTGAAGCTGAACAAGGGTCGTGCGAGTGTGAGGAGTGAAGTCCTCTTCACAGACAGACGTGTGGGTGATTTCTGAAGGAACCGTGTTTGTTCACATGTGTTGAGAAACTCTGTGGTGATGTTCTGGGAACAGATGTTTGCTTGACTATCCAGTGTGACCTCACTTCCTGTTTTCATCCTGTGCTTTCAGCATCTTACGAGAATGCAAGAACGTCGAACTTTCCTTCAGTGACATCACGCCCAAAAATGACCTGTTCAAGGGGACCAAGAAGGGTTCTGTGTACCTCACCCAATACAGGGTAACTATCAAACACATTAACTGACATCAGTAAATCAGAACCAGATTATAACCCACCCAAACACATCCATAAACTGTCCAAATATTAACTAACCTACAATCTGCTCAAATACATGTTTAAATATTCAAGTACAAGTTTACTGATCTAAGACCCACCTAGCCCACACCTTAACTAATCCATATCCCATTCAAACCCATTTTAACTAACCGATCAAATCACACATAAGCCACCCAAACTAGGGTTAACTAATCCATAACACACCCAAACACAGGTTAACTGATACCTAACCCACCCAAACATGGGTTAACCAATACATAATTGCACTCAGACACGGGTTAACCGATCCGTAGCTCGTGTGAACTGGTCCTGCGCAGACAGGGGTTAACCAGTTAATGTGTTCCAGATGGTGTTCATCAGCAGCACGATGAAAGAGAAGTTCTGCTCCCTCATGTTCCCGTATTACCTGATGAAGAACTGCAGCATCGAGCAGCCTGTGTTCGCCGCGAACTACATCCAGGGGCTGATCAAAGCCGAGGCCGGAGGTACGCCACATTACCCAGCATGCACCTGCTGCCTGTCGCTTCCTGTGTTTGGCTCACATTCGTGTCTCTCTCTCTCTCAGGTGGATGGGAAGGTCAGGCCAACTTCAAGATGTGTTTCCCCAGCGGAGGAGCCATCGAGCTGGGACAGCACCTCTTCAAACTGGCCACCAACGGTGCGTCACTGAACACAATCACTAGTTCACTAATCAGTGTCCCTGAGGTACTGCCTGCATCCCAGTGTGCATCGATGCATCCTACATCCTCGGTGATGTTAGTGATCAGCACTATTGAGGGTGGATGGTATGCACACTGGGACTGAAGCAGTGTTCATTGAGCAGTGCTGGACTGCTTCTGACACCTGAGGAAGTCTTTATGAGTGTGTGTGTGTGTGCAGCGTCTCGAGCTCCTCCGGCTCAGAACGGAGCGTTTGGATTGGCTGCAGGGATGAACGGATACGCCAGTCCAGCCATGCCACAGACGTACCCGTACCCATATCCCAGCGTACCACAGGCCGGGTACAACCCCTACCCACAACCCCCTGCTGCAGGTAGAGTAAGAGTGTGTGAGCTGGAGAATCACACGCATGTCTTCAGAAGGGATGAACTGAATCTGTGTGTGTGTGTGTAGGTGTGTATCCCAGCGCTCCGATGTATATGGCTCCTCCTCCTCCATACCCCGGACCTCCTCAGAATTGGTGTCCTCCTCCAGGTAAACACACACACACACACACACGTTATGACCAGGTCTGTGGCTCTGGTCACATGATCTCCACCTGTCTCTGTTTCTCAGTGGCTCCTGGAAACCCTAAAGCAGCAGAAGCAGCCAGCAGCGCCTTCTACAATCCCAGCAACCCTCACAGCGTCTACATGCCCATGGTGAGACACACACACACACACACACTTTCTACAGAGTGTCTGGTCAGTATATCAGGTGTGTGTGTGTGTCTGTGGAAGTGTAGGTTCGTGTTGATGTGTTTCTGTTGTTGATTCAGGATCAGCCTCCTCCATATTACCCTCCTGAGAACCCGGAGAAGAAGAACAACTGAAGGACTGGGACCCGGACTCCTCTGGATGATGCAGTGACTGGCTCGAGCGCTGGATGACTCTTTCTGATCGACTCGGTGTGCTTCTCTCCAGCAGAGCTGAGGCAGACGACTCATGTTTGCACAGATCTAATTAACACTTCTGTTTCTGCCGACTCAGTTTTTAATCCTGCTGTGTGTGTGTGTGTGTGTGTGTGCGCGTGTGATGCTGAACTCTTCTGTAAATTCCTTTTGATAATATTCTATGATAACTCGTAGCTGACCGTGGGTGAGGCCTGATGGAGGTGCTGTAGAAGGTTAATAAAGCTCTATATTCTGTCAGTGCTCTTGTGTTTCTGTCCAGACTCTCTCCAGATCATCTTTAACACAACAGCGGTTCACTGTGAGATGACCACGACCAGACCAATCGATTCTCCAGTTTGGCAGTGACTGCTGCTGAGATCTGCGTGAATGCTACCAGAACATGTTTTACAAGCGTTAACCAGAGCTCATAAACAGATCATAAACACTGAGAACACACACAAACGTGATACAAAGTGTTATTATTACATCATCATGGTGCTTGTTAGATTATTCGAGAGGGTTTTCATCTTTAGAGCATGCTGTTTGAGTCGATCAAACCTCTGAAAACACAGAGCTTCACCAGACACAAACCCCCAGAAACATGTTCCTGCCGGAAAACAACCGCTAGAGTCAACACTGCTAGTAAAAACCATGAATTAGTTAACGGCACGTTGCCCTACCATATACCATACCACCGACATTAGATGGATGTTTACATGAAGAGACAGGTTGGGGAGTGAAAACGGTTTCATTTACTGTGGAAAACAAAAAGAAATCGGCATTCCCATAATTCCCTGCGTCACAATTCACGTTTGATGTATTTTTATTAAAGTGGCTAAATAAATTATGGGTCTGTCACTTTTAAAATATTAAGGTGATAATGTATATTTTATTAAAAACTGTGGTTCAGATAACCTTTCACCAATATCACCGAGAGATATGTCTTTTCAATTCTCTTAAAAATGTCAAGTTTATAATATTTTCTTTGTAAACTACGAAACGTTAAATAAAACAAACACTGTGCTAGCTAACCGTGTGCTGACTAGCATCTTAACATCCAGAAGTGTCCTCCCCCAAACAGTCACAGCTGAAGAAGACTGTAAACACACAATTCTTTATTTGGGTGAAATAAACACAGTTTCACTACATTTAGGGAGAATTTAAGGAGAGAAAATATTAACTGCACAATTACTCGAAATATGTACCTTGGAATTCATACAGTTAGCATACATGCTCATTTATTTTAGAAAAATACATTTCTTCAAGACATTTTTGTTCGGACCAAACTGATTTCAGTACTTTCAAAGGTTGGTAAATGAACATTATCTCACTTCGTGAAATACTTTAGGGTAAAAATCTGGCAACCCAGTTCTTCAACCTAGATCTAAAAAGTCTAGTCCAGTTTTTTCCAGTAAATTTGACAGATCTGTTTGTGTTTATAGTGCAGGAAAACAAATCTTTAGTTACGACCCTACAGCAGATCTACATGAAGAAGAAACAAGACAGGGTAGATGAGTCGCTAGCGGTCACAGGCTTCAGAACAGCAGATAAAGGAAGCTATATAGTGAAATATATCTACTATTTAAAACCACTGCGTTCTATTTGAATATATACGTGTGATGTACTTCTGTGATGTTCAGCATCATCACTCCAGTCTTCAGTGTCACGTGATCTTCAGAAACCATCATAACACACTGATTTACTGCTCAACACACACTTCTGAGTATGATCGGTGTTATTATTATCAATATTTGAGTACGTACAGTTTGTTTCAGGATTCTCTGATGAATAGAAAGATCAGTATTAATCTGATCAATCCTTTTAAAAACTTCAGAATAATAATCAGTATCATTTTTATTTTACTTTGTAAATTAGTGAAATTAATAGTGTTGTCTTTAATTTATAAACCAGTGTGTATTAAAATAACATGATGACGTCAAGCTGATCTCACACAGCTAAACCCTAAACACACAAATACATGGCTGCACTAGAAATCAGGACTTCATCTGCTGCCTCGCGTTCCTCTGCGCTCTACCAGAACCAAAGAGTATAGAAGCACCAAGAGGTGAAACTCTGACCTGATATAGGTAATAGTCTATAGACGGTGCTGCGGCCATTCTGGACTGACACCTGCTGACAGGCGCTGGAAGATAGATAGAACAAACACAAGCAGCTGTACTGCAATAAACTTGATGGAGGTTGACAGAGAAGTGCAGGAAAGGTGTGTAGCAAGGAGGAATGCAAGAGATCACTTGTGTACTTATATTGCGCACCCAGAACCCACGCATCTCTCAGCCTCATCAAGAAAAATAGCTCATCAGTAAATCCTGGACACTTCCATACTCCTCTCTTATGTCTTACAATCTCTTTTAGATTTTTTTCTTCCACTTTATTCTTTATTATTTACAGTTTAGTTAAACGTGTACACTTGACAGAAATAGTGGACTATCTGTTATAACACAACTACTGCTGATGCTTTTAATCTCTGATTTGATTTTGATCTATTCTACTATTTTCAGTTAAATGTGTGCACTTGAACAGAAATGACAGAAACCTTACAATAGTCTCTGGAGTTTATATATATACACACACACACCTAACCCTACAATGTGTGTGTTAACCATATATTCAATGTATTTTTTAATTAAAAAATTAAACCATTGTAAATGAATATACGACTGTGTCTGCTTCTATTAAATCAATACTGAGCATCATATGTGGTACTTTCATGACCTTAAGTTTTTGATTTAACAAGGAAAATGTCCGACAGAACACAGATAAGGGTAAGTAAAGGGTTTGCAGTCATTTTAGTTTTCTACTAGTCAAACCGTACGCAGTGTGTAGTCAGTAGTGGACAGAATCTTTATATTTACTTTTTTCTCTGATAAATCATGAAAAATAATCTCGTGATAAATCCGTATTTATAGACAGGTAAGTGAATCGTTTCGTTTAACAAGTTACTTCAAAGCGCATTTCGCGAATCATTTGATTCAAAACGGGACTCATACCCTGTTTCGTGAATAATTTCTTCTCCACTGGGAATTAAAAAAATCCAGCCAAGGCAGGGATGCATAAACCAGAAGGGGATTAATACAAAGTGCTCCCTGTAAATATAAGCCTATGTGTTATTATCAGTTCGTCGAGCGTGATATTATTAGATGGCGCTTCTGTGTAGGTGTCAGTCCAAAATGGCGGCGGCTCGGTCAGCTTATGGTCAGAACGGTTCCTATGGAGCGTTCTATTGAGTTTCGCCTCTTGGTACTTCTATACTCTTTTCTAGAACTCAACACGTCACAAAAGGATCATGGGTAATCTGAGGCGCACAGTCTCAGGGCTCGTCCTGCAGGAACCACACCTCATTACGCCGGCCGTACGGTTTGATGGGCGGGTCGTAGATGCAGCACAGGTACTGTTTGCGCTGGAAGGGGGCGGAGTCTCCGAGCGTACACGTCAGTCGTGACGCTTCCGCACGAAACTCGCTCTCGCCCGGAAAACCCCCGAACCGCCTGCAGGGGGAGACAGAGCTCAGTCAGTGGGGCTGCCAAACACACGGTTCACCGCAAAATCTAAATTCTGTCGTTGAATACTCGCAACAATTCTTCACCCGAGTTACTGTTTTCTGCTGGTTTGGACCGCACCATGGTGTGTGCTTCCTCCAGAGCGGGATCAATTTAATCAGTGCTGATTTGTTCTTGAGAAAGTGCACACATCTTGAACATAAACAATGCTGATTACATTGTTTACATTCTCCACATCTATGGAGGGTCAGAGAGCTCTCAGATGTCATCAACAAGCAGATGAACAAAGGTCTTACGAGTTTGGAACGACATGAGGATGAGTAATTAATGACAGAATTCGATTTTTTGGTGAAAATATCCCTTTAACATGTGTTTACACCTAGGACAATAACTATGAAGATATTATATTATTGTGTGGTAAAAATGTCTTGGTCACATTTGAAGTTTTCACAAAAATGAGCTTATTAAGCTCTTATTATGAGTGATTTAACTTTGTGTGCTATTCCAACAAGTCATCTTATATCATTGTGAAGGTATCTTAAAACAAAAATAACTACTTTCGCTTTGATTGGCTCTTTGTTTGTTTGAACATGAGATCTGTGACATCTGTTTGTAGCGAGTTATGATTGGCTGTGTGTCTGTTTGCAGTGCTTTGATTGGCTGCAAGACTGTCTGCAGGGTTCTGATTGGTTTTACAGTTCTTAGTTCTGGTTGTTGGTGTGGGTGGGGCTTGACTGTGTGCAGACGTACAGGACGTATACGGTCATGCCGGGCCGCTCCTCGATGCGAACGGACGAGTCAGTCGGGCTGGGTGGGCTGATCTGAAAGGATAAGGGGATGCGCAGAGCAGCGACCAGCCGGCGGTTTAACGAGCCGTCATCACGCGGGAACACAGTGAAGATGACGGGGACGGGTGTGTTCATCACCTCACCTACACACACACAGATCACGACACACACGAGCGTTCATTAGAATTTTACAGTCAAATATGAGAAAATGACCTGTTTTACCCATGGGTCTTAAAAGGGTTCATCTGGTACGCTCTGAATGTCTGTTTGCAGTGCTCTGATTGGCTGTGAATTTGTTTGCAGTGCTCTGATTGGCTCACCTTGTTCGTTGTCGCCGCTCATGTAGGCCAGAAGCTTCCTCTGAAGATCACCTGACACCTGATCGAAGCTCCGCCCCTCCAGACTCACACACACGTGCTTACACGCATCATAGCGGCGCACCTCGTAACTCACCCCATCCTGACAGAGAGAGAGATTTCACTTTATTAGATTATAATCTGCTCTACAGATTGGCCCGCTGTGTGTGAAGCTGAGGATGTATTAATACTATTACATGCAAATAAGCATGCAGTGCAACATATGACAAACCTTGGAGGAACGAATCAAAGTTGGCAGAAAATCTACCAAAAACATGGAAGGCAAGGAATTTTGTCCAATGGCACTCAAATAAAATAAATATGAGGGTGGATTTCACATACACTGTTGTATAGGACAGAAGATGATGATACACCCGGAGCAGGGGGCAGCCAGTGCTGCGGGGAGCAGTTGGGGGAACGGTGCCTTGCTGAAGGGTCTCTCCTCAGTCGTGGTATCAAAGGTGGAGACAGTGCTGGTTATTCACTCCCACCACCCACAATCCCTGCCGGACCTGGGACTCTTACCCACGACCTTTGGGTTACAAGTCCAACTCCCTACCCATTAGGCCACGACTGCCCAATACCTCATTATCATCAGGGTAGGTACTCCACCAGCCGAAAACAAAGAAGACCATATATGCCCAGTCCCCAAACTGGAGACCGATTTCCTTACATGGATAAACACAAGAGGTTTGTGTTGAAGACACACGCTAACACTTCTGAAAGAGTGTAAAAGTATGTTAATCTGTCTAAACACACGGAGACAGACACAACGACCAGCCACGGCCCACGTGTTATGAGCAGACGTGTCAGAAGCACTCGATCAAGCTGACTTCTTCAGCATTTAACAGCTCTTCACCTCCGTCCACAGTCAGTGTGTACTGCTCCGAACAAGCCACCGCCAACTGAACACAAGACACGGCCCAGAATCCTCATCAACCATCAGCTTCGAAACCTCCCGACACACGGCACAACAAAAGCTGATTTCTGACTGGCCTCGGTTGTTTCACGATGACAGTGTTCCTTCTGCGACAGCTGAAGACCGCTCCGTGTGTCTCGGGCTTCAGGAAGCGGAGTACTTTGATATTATTAGTCTGATACTTCAGACATTCCCATAGCTTTGTAAAAACAAGAATCAGTAAAACCCTTGGTTTGAGCCTAGCTGTGACATTATTCTACATTCTCTTCTGCTGAAGACAAGAGAGAGACATCGTGAGTCAGATCCAGCAGAAGAAATGCCTTCAGCCACATAAACACACACACACACACAGGAACACTGCGTGTGTGTGTGTGAGCTGTAATTATCATCTGTCTAGGTGTCAGCTGAACTCTGTAATTAATGCTGCTATGCCAATATTAGCTCATGTGTTTAATTATTCATATTTGACCGTGCGTAATGCAGACCTCGCGCGCGCGTGTGTGTGTGTGTGTGTCAGTGTAATTAAGAGTGTTTTAACGGCTCAGATCTCACGACTGTGTGACATTTCAGGTCAATCTCTGAGATTCATCTTGACGTGACACGGCACAAGAGAATCACGCAAACACAAGCAGGACATCAGGATCATTAGTACGGTTTTCTGCAGTATTTTACAGACCTTCATCTCGTAACGTTACTGTCACAATCTCAGTCACCTCCTGACAGAATAACACTAGCTGATTCAACACTACCACGCTATACTCACAACTCTACTCTTAACTTCTTCACATGACGGATCTGACCGAGTGTTTAACCTCACATCAGAAGACAGATCCCTAACTCACAGCTTGATTCTGGAGCTCTGTGATGAAATAAGAGCCACGCGTAATCTCAGACTGATAAGAAAACAGACGCACAAGTGAACAGAGTTAGTGAAGCTGTAGAGAGAGACGTGAACTAACGATCACCTTAATCAATCAGACAGTTCTTACAGTGTGTGTGTGTGTGTGTGTGTGTTACCTTGCACTCGGTGCTCAGCAGTTTATACTCGCTCTCTTCGGTGGCTCCAAGCAGCCAGTTTTTGATCATGACAAACATGCTGAACGCAGCTGAAGAATCAAGCCTCTGTCAGGTGTGTGTGTGTGTGTGTGTGTGTGTCTCCTCCCTCCTGCTTCATCTGTCATCACAGAGCAGCCCGGATCACTGCGCTTACAGAGTCCAGAGACTCACAGAGACGAGACACAGCATCCCCAGCTCCAGCCTGAGGACAAGACATGCCACAATCACTCACACTCACACACACACACAACACACTCACACACACACTCTCTCTCTCGCACACACACACACACACTCTCGCTCGCACACACACACACACCACACTCTCTCTCGCACACACACACACACACACACACCGACACACACACAC
>JAUCMU010000063.1:4877979-4889882 GCA_032275025.1 Enteromius treurensis
TCTGGGGTCTCTCTCTTCATAGGTGTAATGGTGTTTCTACTGTACAGACTGTATGTGGTATTGTCCTACACCTAAACATACCCCTTACTTTGGCAGTGTCCTGACAGACCACCTACTGTACATATCGTAATAGCTATGTCATACCCATGTCCTCATAAACCACACACACACTCAGTCACTGTATGTCTATGAGTGTGTGTAGCTTGTTCTCTCTCTCTCTCTCTCTCTCTCTCTCTCATGGCGATGGTTTCCATAGTGACACAGGGGAGTAGTTTGGAAGCTGCAGTGGTTGTGGTTGCCATAACAACACAACACATATGTCATACAATGAAAGCATTAAAACAGCAATAAGTGCTGATAGACAGATGACAACAGTTTGTTTTGCTTCCTATTGTTTGTCGTATCTTAATAGTTGTACTTTTCTCTGATTTCTTCTCTCGATTCTGTGTAAACTCTTTTTAATTCTTATTTATTTCCTATTTTGTCTTCATCGTTAGTATTGTTGTTTAGATTATTTAGTGGTTCTTTATAGTGTTATTCATATCTGTGGGCAGCAGTGTTCATGCAGTGTGTGTTTCTCAGGTATCTGATGAACGTGACGTTCGAGGGCCGCAATCTCTCCTTCAGTGAGGATGGCTATCAGATGCACCCCAAACTGGTGATCATCCTGCTGAACAAGGACAGACAGTGGGACAGAGTAAGAGCCGTGTCCATGTGATCGAGCAGCAGACGCTCAGCAGTGCAGTGTGACCAACTCCTGAAGTGTGTGTGTGTGCAGGTGGGTAAGTGGGAGAACGGCTCTCTGTCGATGAAGTTTCACGTGTGGCCCCGCTTCGAGCTGTACTCCGGGACGGAGAGCCGCGAGGACGATCACCTGTCCATCGTGACGCTGGAGGAGGCTCCGTTCGTGATGGTGGAGGACGTGGATCCGCTGAGCGGCACCTGCATGAGGAACACGGTTCCCTGCCGCAAGCAGCTCAAATCACTGTAAACACGCTTTCGCTGATCGATCACAAACTCTCTGCGCTACTTGCTGTTGGCCAACATGGAAAAAAGAGAAATAATAATCTGATCTGAAGTAAAAAATATAGCAAATGTATTTAAAATTCTTTGAATGATGGCAGATTTGTTCTACCTTGTGGAAAAACTCCTCTGTAATAGCATAGTGTAGCCGTTAGATGCTACTGTATATATATTGAGTTACTGAGCGGTGCTGGTCTCACCCCTTCGCTGCTGTGCACTTTCTTCTGTATTGTGCTTGGTTAGTAGATGCGTTTTTGCATATTTCCCATGCAGTTCTGACCATGAACTTTTTTTTAATAACCATTTAGCTTTTTTGAATCAAGCCCACCCTTTTTGGAGGGGTCACATAGGCGTCACTGAGTCTCATGCCATTGTGATGAAGAATGAATCCTGTCTCTCTGGCAGGAATCAGACGGGGGATTCTGCCGTCTACATCAAGCGCTGCTGTAAGGGCTTCTGCATCGACATCCTGAAGAAGATCGCCAAGTCTGTGAAGTTCACCTACGACCTTTATCTGGTCACCAACGGCAAACACGGCAAGAAGATCAACGGCACGTGGAACGGGATGGTGGGAGAGGTACGGCTTATTAACGGCAGTCTGCGAGGGTCTGTGTGTGTTCATGTTCAGAGGTTTATAATTAGCTCTCTATAAAACAATCAAAGTCTTTATGGAGTGTGCAGTGTCCTCATTTAAACAGCTGTGTGTGTCTTTATGCTAAAAATGCTCATGGTTTCAATCTACGTTTCTCACACTGCCATCCAATCGTAACACACACACACACACACACACTGTCGTGTCCCAGTTTAGTCGTGTGAAGCGAAGTTCAGGTATTTAGAGCTAAAATTACCAGCAGAGAGAGCGAGAGACAGTGTGATAACCCACTTTCTGTCTGTTGTTGATCTAGAATCTCTTGTCTTATGTCTGCTGTGTGCGTCTCCCTATCTGTCCTCATGTCAACACAGTGCAACTATGAATGCTGGGAATGAAGCTAGCCTACCTCTCTGAGTACGCTTGAACTGTACTGATGTGATATTTTATAGTGTTCACATATAGAGGCGACAATAAACTGCTAGAAAAATTGGACAACTGCTGACATTTTGGGTCTGTCTCTCACCTGTCCCTCTCTCTGTCCTTTTCTTACCTCTCCGTCTGCAGGTGGTGTTGAAGAACGCACACATGGCTGTCGGTTCACTGACCATCAATGAGGAGAGGTCAGAGGTCATTGATTTCTCCGTGCCCTTCATAGAGACGGGCATCAGCGTCATGGTGTCTCGAAGCAATGGGACCGTGTCTCCATCTGCGTTCCTTGGTGAGCCGCTCTACTCTGTCTGTCTCTTCCTCTAAACGTCCTGTAACCGCTAACAGGCGTATCCGCTAATCTGCCTCCACAGAGCCGTTCAGTGCAGACGTCTGGATCATGATGTTTGTCATGCTGTTGCTGGTTTGTGCCGTCGCCGTGTTCATCTTTGAGTACTTCAGTCCCGTGGGCTACAATCGCCGCCTCATCGACGGCAGAGGTACAGAACAGTGCATCCGCTCACATGAGCTCATCTGCATGACAAATACTGCTGCTGTTTCCTGGGAGTCATTCATTATTGATTTGATTTCCAAACTTTAATGCCATGCAGTTCTTCTGTAGTTCTGCTCATGGCTCATGTCACACAGCCTTTCTATTAGGATGAATGATTTTAGATTTGTTTTGCCATTGGAATTAATTGAATTGAATTTCTTTATTGATCAATAGATCTCTTGTGTTGGAACAGAACCCGTTGGCTACAGGTTTAAAACTGTGTTTCTGTGCTCTCAGAGGCCGGAGGTCCCTCGTTCACCATCGGAAAGGCCATCTGGCTGCTCTGGGGTTTGGTCTTCAATAACTCTGTCCCAGTGCAGAACCCCAGAGGAACCACCAGCAAGATCATGGTGTCCGTCTGGGCCTTCTTTGCTGTCATTTTCTTGGCCAGCTATACTGCTAACCTGGCTGCGTTTATGATCCAGGAAGAGTACGTGGACCAGGTGTCGGGCCTCAGCGACAAAAAGGTGCTCTAATAAAACAGCTGTACTTTTTCAGGTGGAGCGGATCTACTGTATTCTGTTCACTTAACCTTGTGCTGTTCGTTTGTCTTCAGTTTCAAAGACCCAACGACTTCTCCCCGCCGTTTCGCTTTGGGACGGTGCCAAACGGCAGCACCGAGCGAAACATCCGCAATAACTATAAAGACATGCACTCCTACATGGTCAGCTTCCACCAGAGGAACGTGAACGAAGCGCTGTACAGTCTGAAGACAGGGTGAGTGTGGGAAACCACCCCAGACGCTTCTCTAATCACTGAAACAGCAAATACACTTTAGCACACATTCACTATTAATTAACTTCAATAAACTCCCAGCTTGCTGCTTATTTACAGCTAGAACGGTTAGGTGTGAGGATGAAGGGTTCTACAGTATAGTCATGTAGGATAAGACACTAATGTGCGGCTGACAATATGTGAATATTTTCAAAAAAAGGGATGTACAAAGTCTGATGAAAAATTACAGAGCCTGTTTGAAGCCGGAGTCAGCAGACTCAACTTTTAAGCAAATTTTTTGAGGATTCCAAAGCAAATCACAAAGCAATGTTGCTAGGGTACCTGGGGGGGTTGCTAAGGTGTTGCTAGGATACCTGAGAGTAGTTGCTAGGTTGCTTCTATGCTATCAGAGGTGTCGAGAAGGGAGTAGAACAAGGTATTTCTCACAGAAAATGTACAATTGAAGATAAGTTTTGATGTGTTTTCATATTATGAGCACTGGAATCACTAGACAAGGGCTTTGGGAAAACCAAAAATTCAACTAAAATTAACATTTTTCACAATTTCTGTTTGCAACTCAAAACTAGCCTATGTGCATTCACACTCATCTCTTATGTTTTATAAGTACTAATAAATGGGCAGTACACAATGACTAACTAGAGGTGTGTTGCATGGCAGGAAGCTGGATGCCTTCATTTACGACGCGGCGGTGCTGAACTACATGGCGGGCAGAGACGAGGGCTGTAAGCTGGTCACCATCGGCTCTGGGAAAGTGTTCGCCTCCACTGGCTACGGCATCGCCATCCAGAAGGACTCGGGCTGGAAGAGACAGGTGGACCTCGCCATCCTGCAGCTCTTTGGAGACGGTACTGCTCTTGTTGAGTCATTCACATCAGACGGTCATCTGCCAGTCCACTATTAATAATAATCCAGCAACCCTCACTAATAATACATTTTGAGGTTCACAGTCTTGTGAAGAACTGTTTTGTGATCTTCTGAAAGCATCTGTACATTCATAATCGGCTGACTGTTGTTGCATTTTTGGAAATTTGACGTTTTGTCATGATTTTTATATGCTTTGCGTCTTGGACTTGCATGGCTTGGTTCGGTATTTATGTTGTTGTTTTGTTTGTTTCCTCGGAGGAATTCCTATGTTCCCGGTCCTATTCTTTTACAGATATACCCTACCAGTCAAGACTTTTTGGACTGTAACATTTTTAAACAAGTCTGTTCTGCTCCCCAAGCCTGCATTTATTTGATCCAAAGCACAGCAAAAGAAGTAATATTGTTTTTACTATTTAAAATAACTTTGAATATATTTTAAACTGTAATGTAATCCTGTATTTTCAGCACCATTACGCCAATCTTCAGTGTCACATGATCCTTCAGAAGTCATTCTAATATGAGGATTTGCTGCTCAAAAACATGTATTACTGTTTACTTTGTGTAATGTCTTCAGGTTTCCTTGATGAATAGGATGAATAGAACGGCATTTAACATTATACATGTTTTTAACATTGCTATGATCAGGGCTGTCCAAACTTCTGCAGAGTTTAGCTCCAACTCTAATCAAACACAGCTGAAGCAGATAACCAAGCTCTTACTAGGCATGCTTGAAGCTTCCATGAAGGTGTGTTGAAGCAAGTAAACCCTGCAGGACCAAGTTTAGACAGCCCTGGTTAAATAAAAGTTCCACATCCTTAAGATCTTCAGAACACAAATTAAGATATTTGTGATGATATCAGAGAGTCATCTGTCCTTTCACAGACAGCAACACCACTGAAATGATCCAGATCCAGAAACGTAGTAAAAACATGGTAAAACAGTCCATGTGACATCAGTGGATACACTTTTAGTTTTGTCGCACTAGGAGAATACTTATTTTATGCAAAGAAAACAAAAATAACATCATTTTAAACAACCATTCTTCTCCCGAGTTACATCTTCTGCCATTTAGAGAGTATCACAACACATACGCAAAGAAAACTACAGAACCCTCGAGGTAAACAACACTGGTTACATTAAATATGTTCTTAAGTAACGTACAGAAAGATGTAACTCATGGGAGAAGAATGGCTGAGTAAAATTATTTTTGTGCAAAAAAAGTTTTCTCGTAGCGTCTTAATGTGTGTTCTGAAGATGAATGAAGATCTTATGGGTCTGGAACGACAAAATGACAAAAATGAGAACAAACCCTTTAATTTTTATAAAACGTTATAAACGTCTTTAACATCACGCATGATCAATTTAAAGCATCCTTGTTAAATAAGATTCAGCTTAGGAATCAAGGAGCTCATTGCCTTCAATGAAAATAAAATAAAAGCTTTTTGACTTGTGGTGTTTTTGGCAACAAAGGGTTGTAATGCTCTGCTCCCTCCCAGAGTGTTGGTTAAATCATGATGTCTCGCGTATTGATAGCCTTATGTTTTCCAATGTTTTTGGTGGTGAGTTGCTGCCTTGCTTTGATCAGTCTTCTGCAGTGAATCAGCTTTGAATTACCTGAGCCTTTGTTTCTAATACAAACCAAACACATCGTTCTAACCAACCTAGTGTGTAGAAGCATTGCATCACCCTTTACAGTGTGTGTGTGTGTGTCTCAGGTGATATGGAGGAGTTCGAGGCTCTCTGGCTCACCGGGATCTGTCACCACGAGAAGAATGAAGTGATGAGCAGTCAGCTGGATGTGGACAATATGGCGGGTGTGTTCTACATGCTGGGTGCCGCCATGGCTCTGTCGCTCATCACCTTCATCGCTGAACACGTCTTCTACTGGCGTCTGCGCTTCTGCTTCATGGGCGTGTGTTCTGGGAAACCAGGGCTAACCTTCACCATCAGCAGGGTAATTCTGTGCCAACAGCCACACCTGCAGAAGGGCTGGACAATACTGCAGTATCAGTATATACTATGACAAAATTCTTTTTTTCAATCATTGATATGATTTTTAAAGCACATTTATGATCCCTTTCAAGCTCTTTATCCTGACTGAAGCACCTTTGTTTCAAACTATAAGAATAAACAGCCTATGTTATAGAACCAGCTGAGAAGAACTACTTTTTTTTCTCATAATTTTGATCAATTTAAAGCATCTTTCTTTGGATCTTTACTGGAAATTTACTACACTGTTAAAAAAAATTAATAATAATCAGAAAATTTCTTGAGCAGCAAATCAGCGTATTGAAATGATTACTATAGGGTCATGTGACACTGAAGACTGGGGTAATGATGCTGAAAACTTTTCAAAATAAACTATAGATTAAAATAGAAATCAGCCTTTTTAAATCAATTACTGCTTTTTGCTGTACTTTGGACCAAATAAATGCAGGCTTTGGTGAGCAGAAGAGACTGGCGTTCATTTTGGCCATATTGTCCAACCCCTCTTCAGAGTAGTGCAAAATACAGTTTCAAGACAGAAGAAATAACACGTTTATGCTGTCTCTGAACACTGAAAGGTCTCTCTCTTCCTCTCTCAGGAAATTTTCAGCTGCATTCACGGAGTAGAAATCGAAGACAAGAGTTCAGCGCTCAATTCCCCCTCGGCCACCATGAACAACACACACTCGAATATCCTGAGGCTGCTTCGCACCGCCAAGAACATGGCATCCCTCTCCGGGGTAAACGGCTCCCCGCACAGTGCGCTGGACTTCATCCGCAGAGAGTCCTCCGTCTACGATATCAGTGAGCACCGCCGCAGCCTGGCCGGACACTCGGACTGCAAGGTCCCTTACCTGCCCGAGGACAACATGTTCAGTGACTACATCAGCGAGGTGGAGCGCACCTTTGGAAACCTGCACCTGAAGGACAGCAACCTGTACCAGGACCACTACTTGCACCAACACGGGGGCTCCACACTGGGGCTGACGGGCCCCAACCGGCCACACAGCCTGGGCTCCAGCAGTTCTCTGGAGGGCGGAATGTTTGACTGTGACAGCCTGGGTGGAGGTGTAGCCCCCATCTTCACCACACAGCCGCGCTCTGCGCTAACGCACAGGAACATGAGTAAATTCGACTTAATGCAGAGCCAGACTCCTCCGTCCGGGCCGGGATTTAAGCAGGGACTGGCTGATCTGTACGGAAAGTTCTCCTTCAAAGGTGGTGCTTCTAGTTCGGGATACATCGCAGGGCACGACCGGTTCTGCAGCGGAGCAGACGACGGAAACATCCGCTCTGATGTGTCTGACATTTCCACTCATACCGTGACCTACGGCAATTTGGAGGGGAATGCAAAGAAACGCAAGCAGTATAGAGACAGCTTGAAGAAGCGGCCAGCATCAGCAAAGTCCCGCAGGGAACTCGATGAGATCGAGCTGGGTTACCGCCGCCGCCAGCATCAACACCACCACCATGGGCACCGCTCGGCTTCACCTCCATCCGAACGTAAACGAGGCGTGAGCTCCACCTCATATCTTCTACAGGACAAGGAAAGCCTTAGGGATTTCTACCTGGATCAGTTCCGGCCCAAGGAAGGGGTCCCGCAGTGGGAACATGTGGATCTTACCGATGGCCCCAGCGGGGGAGGAGGCGGCAACTGCACCAGTTTGGTGTCTGTAGATGACTTCCTCAAGAGCAAACCCAACAAACCGGAGAGCAGTGAGTGGGAATGTCGCAGCTGTCGGGCCAGCAGTGCAGGTAGCAAGCACGGAGGAGGAGTCCTGCATGTAGGAAGCGGCTGCGTGGCATCGGGTGCCGCAGGAAGAGTCGGAAGCAGTCGCCCCAGTTCGGCCACTTGCATGCGGTGCGAAGCCTGCAAGAAGTCTGGAAACCTGTACGACATCAGTGAGGACAGTAACCACCTGCTGGAGCAACTGGGAGGCAGCAGGGGCCAGACGCCGTCGCAGCGCCGCAGGGCCTTCAGTGGGAGGCCATTACGCAGGCAACACTCCTATGACGCATTTGTCGACCTGCAGCGAGAAGAGTTAAGTGGAATGGGCGCACCACCTATGTTATGCGCAGCACAGCCGCCACGCAGCGTCAGCCTCAAGGAGCGGGAGCGCTGCATGGATGCCACCTTCGCACATATATTCGAGCACCCCGAGCAGGACACGGAGCAAGACCCGCTGTTCTATGGAGTTGCTGAGAGGGCCGCGGGATCGCCGTTTGGGTTGCAGAACGCACCCCATCGGCGCTCGGTGGGAGAGAGGGACCTGAGAGAAAGAGGACTCCTGGAGGGGCCTGTTCACGCTTTATCTAAATCCCTCTATCCCGACCGAACCGACCACAACCCCTTCATCCCTACGTTCGGAGACGACCAGTGTCTGCTGCATGGTGCCAAGTCCTACTACGTCACCAAGCAGCAGTCGCAGCATGGGGATTTGCTCAGCCCCATGGGCTTCCCCTCAGAGCTGTGCATGGGGAACCACCACACCAGCAAGCTCAGCCTTGGCCCGCCTCGGCCGTTCACCGGCAGCAACGGACACGTGTATGAGAAACTCTCCAGCATAGAATCTGACGTGTGAGAATGAGTCCAGATTTTAGCAGGACATGCAGAACTCGAGAGAACTGAAAAAAGTCATTTCCTGTGAAGTTCCCGTTTGCACCATTGGGTTTATCTCCACAAGCTGGTGAGAAGAACAAGAGCACGTCCATCTGCCACGTCAGATGGCCACCCAAACAGCCCAGTTGTACTCTTGTTTTTGTGAAGATACAATCATGAAAGCATAATAAATGCGCATTGATTCCTTTTTTTTTCTTTTTTTTTTAAACTGGGTAATAACTAACTCAGAGATGTAGTGAAGACACTGTTTACTGCTGGTAATCTGATGTTGAATTTGGGTTTCATTTGTCTGTCATTTTTCCGAGGCCTTTGCTGAGCACTAGGGATTTAGAATTTTTGAATGTGACGATCAATCCAGTCTCTGCATCAGCCTAACACATCCATGGCAACAGCCTCTCCCATGCTGTTTACTGCCGTGAAACACGCGTGCATTCGTGGAAGTGCACAATCCTCTGTTTTATGCTGTCATTTATATTTGAGTCTCTACTGCCGTGATATTTCATATCCAATGAGAAATCGTGTTGAAACGCCTTCAGTTACGCTCACGTGACTCTCGCTCAGGAGGTGAGAAACGATGGACATAAAATGACTGTATCCACGCCTCTCTTTGTTTCGGATGTAAATACATTTCTCTTTATATAAGTCAACAAGGTCTACCTTTAATATAGCTTTTTCAAGTATAACCAAAATAAAGATAAAAACGAAACAAAATAACAAAAACATAAAATATGCAAAATTTAGCTAAAGCATTATAACTCATGATAAGTGATATTTTGAGTGTTAGTTTGCTTTTGAAATCCATGTTTATGACTTAATTCTGATAGTTTACCGCCTCCTAACCGGCCTCATTTTAAGGATTTACCTTTGCAGCGTAACATATTTAGTTTACTCGATTAGTGTACCGATAACTCCTTGCTAAGTTTTTCTTCACTTGTGTTTAGACGTTTGGTCGTTTGCTGGAGAACTTTTCCAGGTTCTCTCTTACTCTTACTTACTTACTTAGACACACACACACACACACACACACACATAAACAAACATGTTTGCGTAGCTACTTAAATGAGGACACAATTGCTATAAACTCATCCAAACCCTAAAATGGGGAAAAACTGTATTTGTACCTTTCAGGATGTTAACAGAAGGTCAGATTTAGTGAACAATCGACCATAAAAGCTAAGTATACACACACACACAGATCTCCAGCATCCGTAACAGAGTGTGTTTTATGATCTGAAGCAGGGCTTTGAACCCTTCCTAAGGACTGACTGACTTTATAAAGCTGATTAGTAAGCTGCTAGACTGTCATGTTTTTAATTGTAATGCTATCGTGAGGTCCCGTCCTCGCTTTAGGTCTGCCGCTGAAAAACCTTTCATTTTAAACCACATCTTTAAACCTTTCTTTTTTTGAGCATTACTATTATTATAATATCAAAGCATTTTAGGGTGTTTTCTTCTCGTATGTTGAAGCCAGCGGTGAACCCGTTAAAACGCAGTAATCTATGTTTGAGTTTTCCAAAAAACGTATATAGTTTAGATTCAAACACACACACACACACAGAGTTCCCTACAACACCCATGCTTATAGCTTGAGCTCTTTATGCTTGAAAATCACATTTTCTTGTGCTCATAGAGGAATACGCCTATTACGCATAGCTGTAGTTATAATTTTTATAGTGTATTCACGGTATATAAGCAACTTTTAATGTTCTGTTGACTACTATATTCTCATTATTCTAAGGTAAGTATAGCTGGTTTGAAGTATTCTACAGGTAAGAAGCGCCCTGTTGTTATTCACATCGCTACGATACAAACGCCATCTGTTGTTTTCACCACACAATCAATGAATTTGTCACTCGTCAGGTGTGCGCGTGTGTGGGACTCTAACTTCTATGTTAAATACTCTTGTTGCTATGGCACTGCCATGGTGTTACAATGCTGTTCCCATGGTAACTGCAGTGCAAGAGGATGCGGGCTGAATGAGTGAATTGTTTCACTATGGAATAAGAACTACATCCACTTTGATATGTTACTAAAATTTTTACGTCATTTACATCTATGAAATGATTCTCATGTGAAAACATGTACAGATTGTGTATATAATAATGAGAGAATTCCTCCTTTTGTATGACAATATGAACACAAACCTCAATGAGACTTTAATAGTGAGCGAGTGTTTTGATGATGGATCAGAATTCTTTCACATGCTGAATAAAGTGAATTAAAATAAACTCTTCAGTCTGTCTGCCTGCTGCCCGTCTCACTCCACACTCTAGTGTGTGCTCATTCTATGTACTGTACTACTGTCACATAATCTGCTGCACTACATTATTTCTATGCATGGAATACCTTACACTCGTGTAGCTTCCCGAAATGAAACGTTCCCTATGTTCAGCTTCATTCTAGTATGCAGTAGTTCGAGACAAAGGATTGTGAATTTAAGAATGCGTAATGGCTTGCAGCTGAATGCAGTGATTTCTGGTATGCAGTATGCACTGTAGTATTGATAGTGTGGACAGTGTGGGTTAGCATTAACATTTTCTGCCGTGCAGTGAGACGCTAAACTGCACAGGAAGACGAGCTCAGCTCGACTGTAATCTATTATTCCTCACACCTCTTATTCATTCTTCACTCACGTAGGAGAAAGAGGCATATGAAATATTGATAGACACAGAGAGAGAGAGAGAGACAGGCAGTGGAGGGAGGGACAGGGAAGGGCTTCCAAACAATAAAAGAGCAAAGAGAGAGACACTTGGCTAATAGCAGTACAGATGATAGAAGCGCTGCTCGTTCTTGTTGACTGTGCTGCTGTCGTTTAATGAAGCTCTCAACTCCCCCACAGTCCCACAATCCTTTGTGAAGCTGCCTCACTCTTATTAACGGTTGCCTAGCAACAAACCAGCACGCAGGGGGTGGGGGTAAGAGGATAATCATCTGAAGCTCCGCCTACTACACTGACTCCCACCAGCAAACTTTCCTGAGCAATTAAACTGCAGCGCCATGCATGCTAATAAATAAATCAATCAATCAAATCACTTTTATTTCTATAGCGCTTTTAACAATACAGATTGTAGCAAAGCACTGAACATTATCAAATAGAAGAACAG
>JAUCMU010000063.1:4898836-4935344 GCA_032275025.1 Enteromius treurensis
CAAAAAGTGCTGTTAGTCCTGTTACACATTTGTACTTTCATTACCAAAAAGTGTTGTTACCAATGTCCTGTTACACACTTGTACTTACACACACCATTCTAAATGTTGTTACATGTGTGAAGTTACAGAAATATTACAGCTGTAGATAATATGTACCGGTGTGTACTTACACTGAGGTTACACACTACATACACATCTAGTTACTGTGGAAGTACACAGGTTTTAGGGACACTTCATATAAAGTGGGACGCACTGGTGAGAATATGGCATACTGACAGTTGCTCCTCTCTTGCCAGTGTGGCCTTGCAGTCCACAGGAAGTGCCTGGAGGTGTGCCAGTTGGAGTGCGAGCACAGGAGAGGCTTCATCTTTGGGATGGAGTTCTCCATGCTGCCCAGAGAGAGTCAGGACTCTGTGCCCTTCGTTGTCCTGCGCTGCACAGAAGAGATTGAAAGCAGGGCTCTCGGAGTCCAGGTGGGGGCTCAGTCCTTGTGATGTTGTGAAGAGATAATGGTGCTTGATATAGTCACAATTATAAAAAAAAAATATTTTCTTCCATGTATGTATGCAATCGTATTGTATTGATAAGTATGTGATGATCATCAAAACAAAGGATGTAGGATGGGACTTGGCTGAGACATTCTCATCAAAGATGAAGATCCATATCATGCAGTTTGAAAAGAGATGAATTTAAATTTCTTTCTGACAATCTACTAGAGGTTTGCTTTCTGAGTAATAATACTTACAGATTCCACAGAATTAAACTAATTAAACTAGCACTTTCTACTGTAAACTTCAAAGTCTGGTATTTTGTGATCTTTCGTCCTTTAGTGTAAAAATTCAGTTTTTCCTCTGTAACCATTTACAGAGTCGCCCAGTGTTTTAAAATCTGTTAGGAATAAGCTATGTAGTGTGCAGAGAAGTGCAGGCCTCCGAGAATATTTTAGTAACTGTGTCATGACAGCGAGTTATGCGTGAGCAAACACCTCTCACACCTACAGATAATGAAATAATGTAGTTGTCTTCAATCTCTTGCTCTTTTCTCTATATCTAGGGGGTCTACAGAATCAGTGGATCCAAACCCCGCATTCTGAAGTTATGTCAGGCTTTTGAAATCCAGAAAGACCAAGTTGACCTTAGTGACCTCTCACCACATGACATCACCTCCGTACTCAAGCATTTCTTCAAAGAGGTAAACACACACACACAAAATACAAAATCTAGACTCTAAGAGTTTTCTCATTACCTAAAGCCAAGGCTGTTACCATGTCTTGAACATTTGCGAGAACAATTACATGATGCATATGTAATGCAGCGCAGCATCAAGAATAAATTGAGGCCATCTATATTTAGTTTGGAGCTTTGTCTATAGTGGTTTTGACCCTGCTTAACACATAAAACGTAACACCCCGTCTTCCTCTTTCACAGCTCCCAGAGCCGTTACTCACCTTTGAACTTTACAACGAATTCATCAATGTGGGTAAGGAGATTCAGAGGCTTAGTGAAAAGGACCATGCTGCCGAGACTACTGGGATCGTGACGAGTATTGTGCTCAAACTCCGAGAGCTCACCGGACGGCTGCCTCTGTGTAACTACATCACAGTGCAGCACATGATAGCCCACTTGAACAGGTACCCTTTCTAGGACACATTTTTCAACACTTGTTTACGCTCGCATGAAGTGATTTGTTTTTGAGGCATATTCGAAGAAGGAGTATTTCGCGGCGCTCCAATGGATTATTTATTTATTTTATTTTTTCAACAAAATTTGTTCCTATCACTTATGTTTCCTACTAATAGATCACTTTCTTCTCTTCAGGGTTGCAGAACAGTTCGAGGACAACAAGATGTCTCCAGGAAACCTGGGCATTGTGTTCGGCCCCACTCTCCTGCGGCCCCTGGTGTCAGGAGACGTGTCGATGATCGCTCTGCTGGAAACCAGCTACCAGGCTCTTCTCGTGGAGTTCATGATCTCGCACTATGACCACGTATTCGGTCCCGCAACGAGATCCAGCACACCTCCTCCCCCGCCTCCCACGGCACCCCTTCCAGACACCCCTCCCAGAGCCTCGGGTCCCTCTCAGGACCCGAACAGGGAGCGTCCACGCTCTCTGGAGGTAGGCAATAAGTACTCGACTTCACACAACTGCACGCTGGCAGTTGTTATGACGATGCTAAAAGCTCACCTCAGGTGGACATGCTTGTGCGGGCGAAAGAGTTAATCTTGATCTGCTTGAGCCTTTCTTGCACCGCTTGGGCCTTAATTGTCCCGCTGTGGTCGTGGAAAGGCCTGGAGAGATTAAACGCTTATTCTGCGAAGATTACTTTTGCTTGCCTGCGCGCTTGTGCTTATGTTAGAGCCTCACCCTGTTGCACTCTGCTTTAGCTCCTCACCGAGTTGTTTACTACAGTGACAGCCTGGAGGATGCTCATAGTTATGCTATTAGACTAGTCTTCTCTGACTGGAACGGTTTAGGCGTCTAAGGATTTCTCATTAGCAAGAATCAAACAGAAGTTCAGAGGGTCAGCGTTTTCCATGCGTTAAGACTGTTTAGTTGCTAGCTGCATATAGTTTCTCACAAATCCCATAGAACTGAACGAGCATAACACATGTGATTTAATACATCTTGTATAATACATTTAATCTAATATAATGCAAAAGAATTCTAATGCTGAAAAAAAATTGATGATTTTTTTTTTTTTAACCAGTTTTTTTGGGAGAGGTTATGTTTTAAGGTATAATTTATTCCTATGCCGGCAGAGCTGAATTTTCAGCATCACTACTCCAGTCTTCAGAGTCACATGATCCTTCAGAAATCATACTAATATGCTGACTTGCTGCTCAAAAGCGTCTAATATTATTAGCAATGTTGAAAAAAGTTGTGCCGCTTAATATTTTCGGATTTTTTAAAACCATGATATGCTTTTTTTTTATTCTTCAGTGCATGGAAAGCACAAATGAACAGCATTCATTTGAAATATAGTTTTTTAATCGCATTATAGATGTCTTTACAGTCACTTTTTTGAAGTAAATGCATCCTTTCTGACTAAAAGTGACTTAAAAAAATGTTTACTCACCCCCAACCCTTAAACGATAATGTACACGTAACAAGTTTTAACAAGAAATATAAAATCCACTGAGACTAAATTTACAAAATAATACTAAATTAATAAAATATTATAAGACTGTAGTAATTTAGCCTTATTGGCTCTCAAGTCAACGTATATTCAGAATTTTTATCATTTTAACAGAATCGCGCTATCAAGAGAGAATCAAGTGAGGGTTATATTTCTGACAAGTCATCATCCAATGAAGCAATGGACCAGCTGAGCCCAGAAGCCATTGAGAGAGCAGGTAGGCGGGCTTTAAAAGACATTGATGTTCAATATCAGCCGGCTGCTTGCGCAAACTACTTGCTGTGTTGTTGAAGCATTGCCAATGATTTCCTTCCTGCGGTCATAAGCAAATCTGTTTCAGTCAAACGTTTGACCACTATAAGATGCTTGAGTCATAAATCATGCTTGAACATTTTTGAAAAGCATTTCGATTATAATCTGGGCCTGTATATAAACTTCAATTATGAAAACATAAGGTTTTATGCTATGGTTTTTAATAAAAGTCCTTTTTTTTTTTTTTTACTCTCTATCTCTTTTAGTCCTGGCTATGAGGGCGACAGCATCTCCTCAAGTGCATTTGGAGCAGGCTGCAGAAAGTCAATTACAAACTCAGTCGAGGGCTCACTTCAGCAGGCAGCCAGTGAAGTACCACAGGCAGGGTTCGGGAGCACAATTACGCAAAACAAGCTCTCAGTCACAGGACGAGGACAATTCTGGGTGCATGGAAGGACTTGTGTCGAGAAGCGTAGACAGCAGTCGCAGCTCCTCTCCTGAGCCCGAGAGCCCAATAAAAACTCACTGCCGATTACACGAGATCCCCCACCCGCAGAATAAGACTGCATGCACTCCTGAGAGTCAGACTGCGCCTCATGCAGAGGTAAAAAGTACTGTATCAGACGAGGGGGTTAAAGCTGTAGATTCTGCATTTAAAGAACATGTGGGACAGATAGGGAAACGAAATAGCAACCAATCAAACAACACCATGGAGGGGAGAGAGCGCCTGATCCGATCCTTGAGGAGGCATCCGACGGAGGAGAAAATGGCCCAAACGGTTCTGTCCGGACTGAAGCTTAACCGCAGTGATTCAGAAAAGGGCGAGCAGCTCCATTTCGTTTGACAGTGACTGAAACAACTTCTGGGGTTCCTTAAATTCACTGGAGCACATCCCACTTTGTGCTGCGAAGTATTTTTAGCACAGCTGTACATTTTTAGTTTTCCTGCTTTTGTGGCACATGACGTACGGTGCAGTTAAATTACAGCACAGATGGTAGTTCCCTTTCTCGCAGGACATTTGGCACAGATTTACCTCTGTTTATTTCAGATGCATAGACTGCCTGTCTTGTATAGATGTTTGATGCTGAATCATGAGTACTTTGGGGATGAGTATGCAATATATGGAAACAAAACCAAAAAAAACTGTCTACTGGCTGTTTTGAGATTCTTTAAAAGCACATTACATTTAGTGTGTTTACATCCTTACAATATGTCTTTGTTTTCAGCATTTTATTTGGGAAAAAAAAAGTGGCCTACACTTCCATAATGTTCTTAAAGTACTCTATTTTTGTGCACTAATATTGGACTTAATATACTAAAAATGAATCTTTAGTATTTTTCTTAAAATAAACTTGAGATCATCTAAGTGTATTCAACTATGTCTGTTTTGGGACACCATGCATATGAACTGAAATGCACCTTTACCGTTTAGTTACCACTTATAGTAGGCTTCTATGAAAAATGGGTATGTGGGTGGTAATTAAATATATAATATATATATATTTTAAATACATGTATGTTAAAAGCGCATTTTAGTTCAATTGTATCCCAAAATAGCACCGATGAGTACACTTAGATCATCCTAAATTTATCTTAAGAAGTACATAAATATACAAAATTAGTACGCGGACACGTGAGCTGTAGCTCGTCTGGACAATAATTTACATCTTAATAACATACTAACTGTACACTGCGGAGTCATTGAAGAGGAAATTACATAGTGAGGCGTTTTATCATCATCATCAGTGAGAAAAAGAGCACACCAGGGCCTGACATGCTTGTTATTTGTGTTGCATATAACCAGCTCAAGGTTTCTCAGCAATAGCTCTCGAGGTCCACTTTCAGTTTGCCTTAAACATAGATCAAACCCAGCCGCCTGTAACTTTCTAGTAATCCTGCAGACCTCGATTAGCTTGTTCAGGTCTGTTTGAACGGAGTTGGAGCCAGGGACGGATTATGGACCGGGCCACTGGGGCAGGAGCCCTTGGGGTGCAGGGGGCCCCTAGTCGCGAACGTTGTCTGAAGGTCTTGCGCAGACCATAATCCGTTCCTGGTTGGAGCTGAACTGTGTTAAAACGGTGTTAAATTATGTGGCACGATTTGGCCACTAGATGGCAGACACGATTCGCATTCATTGCAATTTTGAGTTAGGTCCTTTTAGCTCTTAATTGGGAATATTAATTACTTAAAAAATGACCTGAGCTTCCATTTTAGGTTTAGTTTTCATAGCAGACCTGTATAAAGGTGTTGTTATTTCATATTACAAATTCATACTTATGCATAGCCTAGCCCTGTAGATTTTGGGGTTAATCATAATCTTCATATATATGTGTTATGTTTATATACAGTTTAAATATAGACTACAAGTACAAATGATTCAGTTGATTATGTCGGATTTTAACCTAACGCACATTATCCTGAATGGTGATTTCAAGTGTGTAGAAATGACACCCTTCCTATCGTCTTTAACAATCATTAGCTGCTTGTAAATTACAAACTAGTATTAGCTTACGTTCACAATATGGCTTTCATCTTAAATCTAGCTCGATGATATTCATCTAAAGAAAATGAATCTGAGATTATGATATAGGCTATTAAGAAACCGCTCAATCGGTTTCTTTTAAACCGCATATCAGGCAGATTTCTTTGAATCAAAAAGAGTGAGATACTGCTGTGTACGACTGTATATGTTTTTGGTCTTCTTGCAACCCTCCTTGATGTTTCCCTCCTCCAGAAGTCATTCATTGTGCGCGCGCAGCTCGCGTCTTCATCACATAAAGCGCGCGCCTGAACATCACACACACACACAGTCTGGCAATGCTTCTGCGCCACTGCCTGCATTTGGACTATAACACTAAAGTTTGGCTTCTGGAGCACTGGTGCCCGTCCTCTTCTTCAAAGGTATTTTGATGTTACCAACAGAAATCTCAGGAGTGTGTTTTAGCACTAGGTAAGTGCACGGGACCGAGCATCACCTGCTGTCACCTATATGACACTATTGTTACTTGAACTTTTCGTAGAGGGCGTTTACATAAAAAAAAAACATGCATGTTCATTTCTCCTGACTTTTAGCATATAGTCTAATGTAATCTAGGCTACATTTGACAGAAATGCGTTTTTGCTGCGCTGGTGTTAATAAATGTACTTCAACATTAATTTATTTTCATTTAACATTGCCTTTTATGTCTGATGGCTACTTTAAGAGGTCTGAATTTAATAAAACCTGAGCCTGTATTTCATGAGTTCAGCTTAAGATAGATTATAGGAAAAAATTTAAGTAATATTTAAAAAAAAATGTGTGTGTAGGCTAATTGCGCAGACAATATAAACTAACGAACTTTAAAAATGAGTTAACTCTACGGTAGCCTGCTTGAGTGTTTCTGTAGGTTTTACAAATGGTTTGGTTTCGAGTAAACAATTAAGATAAAGTAGGCACCATAATCGAAAGCGCTGCAATTTTGCGCATAGCCTAAATTAAATCAATTAATGAATGAATACTGTTAATATTCACGTTTGCGCTTTTTATTTTGTCGCATCACAGGACACTGTCAATTCTTGTCATGGAGCATCTTCAAATGAAAATGAACACTAAACTTTAATAGGAACTAAAATAACGCGCATCATGAAATCATCAATGTCAAATAGCATTGGTTTAGTGTCCTAACTCTTTAAACACTTGCGAATGATAAGTTGTTTTTTCCCTCCTAAACATTGGGCTAGATCGGCCGCAATCATCATAATAAGGCTATTCCCTTTATAAGACGACATTTGGGCCATATTGTAGACCACCTACATTTAACAGACAGTATTAAAATAGGTCTATATTTTCGTTATAGCGCCATAAATAAATAAATAAATAATGGAAAAATATGTAAATAATATACTCATGCCTCGACATAAGCGTGATTGTTACTCATTATTGAGACGGATTATAACCCGTTATTAGATCCTATATTTTTAATAATCAAATTATCCAATTAAAAATGCATTAAAAATTGGGGAAGGAGATCCGACAAGCAGTGTGTGATTTCTGCTGTGAGGAAAAAATATTTCAAATGCAACTTTAAATTTCCAAGGAAAGGGGATTTTTGATAAGCAGATATAATAACGATAATACCCTAATAATGTAGCCACCAACAAAAATAATAGCCTAGTTTAAACAAAAAAAGCCTGAACAGGCTATTCTAAAAGGAAAGGAGGCAATAAAATACAAATTAAGATTTTGATTTCCCTTTTTTTCCAAATAAATCAAATCTCAAATAGCCTACATATTTATTGTGAAAGCGTCTGTTATTGTAAATTACAACAATCACAACCTTCATCCGTTATCATTTTTGAGGCAATAGGCTTCCTGTTTTAAATCTGCGTTCGATTTGATGTTTTTGCGATGTTTTGTTTTGCCAAAACCAAAGCTCTCGTGAGCGGAAACGTGGCTCCCGAAGCCAGCCGCGCGCCTTAGACCGGACAATTCACCTGCGCGAGCGCGAAACGCATCCGGTCCTGCTCGCGCGTTCATCAAACACTTCACCTGTTAAAGAGTGAGATCAAATAAAAGAAGTCATGCCTTTCTTCGAACAGATAGACTACGAGAGAAAGCGTGTGAAGGACGTGGCTAGCCTGAAGAATGGCTAAATGTTAAAAAAAATATCAAACTTGGCAAGCGTCGACGCAGAACTTGACATTTTTCCAAGCATTGCGAGATTACATGCAGGCCTATCGTAGCCTGCTGTTTCTGACTTTACATATCGTTAAATCGCATAATATAAGTATACCAACCTTTTTGGCCTTTTTTATTTAGTAAAATCGAATGAGAAAAACGGCGACTCAAGCTCAACAAAGCTGGGTTCTCCAGCAGCCGTGACGAAGACACTTACACGAACACAAAACATTTGACTAAAATACTGCGGTAAACGTGAATTAAACTACGTACAATGCCATTTAAAATAACTCTACACATAACCGATATAGTAACATAGATATATAAAATATAGTAAATACATATCAACAGACATAGGCCTATTTAGATTAAACATAAACAAATACATGCTTCTTGAAAGGAATTGTGGGAACAGCCTTTTCCCCATAAACTCCGAGACAATTTTTACTTAAAAAAAAAACATAATTTACAGAAAATGACATGTAATGTTATTTTAAAAATAGGCCTATAATATTTCGTATTAGCCTTTTTTTTAAATTTACATATTTTACAATGACCAATAAAATGGGCCAGCACAGGACCTGGTTGTGGCTTCTAGTTATGAAACTAATGATGCTCCATTTCTTCACAGATTGTGGTAGGTGTGTGTGTGTCTGTGTGAGTGTGTGTGTTTTACGCAAATACAACAATAAACTATGATAACACTAAGCAACTACAAACAGCTTACAATAGTTCCACTTGATCACAGACCCACTGCTGTCTTTACATGCGAGTCTTTGTTATGTTGCTGTTTTTCAGTCAGCACTCCAAAGAAGGAAGGAACGGAATGAAAACAGAAGAAAACCAGTCATGTCTTCAGCAGGCCCCCTCCGCCACACCTTACGGTGAGACCCCTATTCTTCACTGATCAATTCTCAGTTATTCCAGATTAATTTCAGTGCTGTAATGGCACGTTTGTGTGTGTGTGTGTCCCGTCAGCTGACACCTGTTCTGTTCTCCTCCACCAGAGCACGTGGGAGGAGGTGAGGTGTGTGCAGGGTGCGAGTCTCCCATCGCGGACCGCTTCCTCCTGCGCGTCAATGAACTGTCCTGGCACGAGACGTGTGTCAAGTGTGCAGTGTGTCGCAGCGTGCTGAGTGGGACGTGCTACTGTCGAGACCGTTTGCTCTACTGCAAGCATGATTACGAGAAGTAAGACAGTTTCGATGTGCAGCCTGTGTCTGTATGCACTCCATCAAACATTGATCTTTTGGTCATGCTGGTGCTCTGTTGTGGAAAATAAGGAAGGACTTTATTTGGTAGGACTTTATTTTAAGGTGTCTTTGTTACTCGTGTTACATGTACTTACTATTATAATAACAATAAATTATACACCAATACATGCTGACCAAGAAATCAGAACCATGTAGTACATACATACTAATTAACATTGCTCAGTACTTAAATGTATAATTGTACTGTGACAGGGGCACCTTAAAATGAAGAGTAACCCTTTATTATAAGGTATCGCAGTTGCGATACAAACAAGTACTGAGTAATATTAGGATTACATTGTATTGTATTTTTAGTACATATGATGTGTAACACGGACACTGTAAAATAAAGTGTTGCTGGAAAAGACCCTTCGCAGGGAGAGTGACTGACCAATCATAATGCAGAATCTGCCAAAACAAACCAGACGGTAGAGTAGATTGACGTCGGTGGACTTGAACTTGAACAGCTTGACAGCTTTCCGTGATTGAAACAAGATACTTTCTGGTGTCCATTCATCTTTATTTTGTGCTATAACTAGTAGTAAGGGGAAACGATGATCGGTTTGCATGCCGCTTGAACTGAAATTCGTAATAAATGACCAAAACTAAAAGCTGAGGCAGAAGTAACCTGCTTTGTCTTGTCTGTCGGCGTGCTGTGCTTTGCTCCGCAATGGGTTTTATTTTAATTTTTACTAAGTACATGATGTGCGGCTTGACAGTGTCATGGCTTGTCAGGCATAGCAACAGTTAACAATTTCTGTTAGAATATGTAGTTAGTTAATGTATGTTGTAACGTTGTAGGTTTAGATCTGTTGCTCAAAGAAAAGGAATTCTGTCATTATTAGCTATGTTTATTCATTTTCGTAACTCTGAATGAATCCAATCTGATTTCAGAATCTGAAACAAAACATTTTTCAGTTTGGTTCATTTTTGCCTTGAGTGACATATTTGCAAGAAGAGTTTTTAGGGGAGGTATCAAACGATAAATCATGATTAATTGCGTCCAAAATTAAATATTTTGTTCACATATGTGTGTGAACTGTGTGTATATATATATATATATATGTATATATATATATATATATATATATACATGCAATGCATAATATTTAAGAAAATATATCTAATGATGATATATGTATATAAACTATAAATATACACATGTTACGATACATGTTAATATTTTCTAAATATGTGTGTGTCTTTATATACATACATAATAAGTATATACAGTACACACATATAGTGAGTAAACAAAAAACAAATTCTGGTTCAATGAATTCAAATGATTAATCATTTGACAAAATATTAACTCATATATTAATATCAGTAAATATTCCATCTCCTGTGCTGATTAGTTCATAAGACTAAATAAGCATAAGCAGCAATGCCAAAGGTATTTTTGAATTCTGAGGAAAACAGAGAAAAATATTTAAGCTCTTGCATGCTTAACGTTTTCCTTTTAAGTGGTGTATTTTAGGTTTACACCATCCATTACACTCTGATTTAAGACTAATGTTCAAATAAAGCTTCGATTGAGCCATCAGTCTAATTATAAATGGAAAAAACAAGTATGCAAGTGCACCAAGTCTTTGTTGATAATGGGTAAATAATGACAGAATTGACATTTTTGGGTGAGCTATCATTTTAACTGCTGGTGAATCATTCTGTATCAGTTGGGGTCAGAGGGAGATTCCGAGAAACCATAATTTCCCAGTGACATCAGCAGGAGCGCGGACAGTTGAAGGACGATATTGTGGCCTGTTATCGCTGTTGTGAGAAGTGTCAGACACCGTGTGGACACTCCCTCTGTTGCTGACATCTGGAAGGAATAAGACGGACAGGAGGGAATAAAAGAGCTTAAAAAAGTTAGCAGGAAGAATTCCCAGAGGGAATATAAAATAATTCTATACATGTTCCCTGAAAGATAGATCACCTGAGATCCAGGACTGTTTCGGGGTATGAAATTACCATACTAACTGCTTTTCTTCACACTGTTGAGGAAAAATGGGACCACAGATTTGATCATTGTTTTGCAAGGGTGCTTCCAGCGAGGATGTCGTAACGAGGGTAAAAGTGATCAACGATTACAAATGAGATGGCTGTTCTGGGATCAGAGCAAGCTGGAGTTTGGTCAGTTTGTATTATTCTCATTTACATTCAGTTTTGTTTTACTATATGCTGGAGGTTTAAGTTTAATTTTGTAAGGAAAGAAAGTAAGAATGTACGAGAAGGCTGTGGTGTGGTATGTGGTGTATTTATGGAGGAGACTTGGCACACTGTTGTGTGGGTGACCTTGAGTGAATCCATAACAGTATCTCCTTGTGTTCTCGCTGTCTGTCCATCAGCACCCACCGCTCCAGTGCTCCATCTACAGCAGGTGTGCGCTCCATTTCTGGGGTGCAAAGAAATCTTTAAAGGTGCAAAAAAATGGAATTTGAAGGGGGAAAAAACGCTGACATTTTTCTGTAAAAATATATCATCAGGTAATGTAAGAAAAAAAACATTTTTGATGTGTAAAAAAAAACCTACCTTATGTTAAATGAGAAAATATTATTCAAAATAAGCGAATAATCACACCAGCAAAATTCAGGCAGAAGCAAGCATACTCACAAAAATAAAGGTTTTTTTGTTCCTCAAAGAACCTTTCAATAAAAATTAAAAAAAAAAAAAACACTGTTTTTTATGAGTGTGAAGAACATTTTAATAATTTAAAGAACATTTTTCCACTATTAAAAAGTCTTTGTGGAATTAAAAAAGTTTCTTTGGGTGTTTAAGGTTCTTCATAAAGCCATCAAGAACCTTTATTTTTAAGAGTGTGCTTAAAGTCAATATTAAATGGCATTTAATTTCATATATGTATGACATGCTTCCAAGTAAAACAGTGTATTCAGTGAGAGAAAAAAAGATGATGTAGGACAAGGACTTTTTTTTAATTTTTTTATATCTAGGACAGTTTTTTGCATTGCATAATAAAGTTGCATTGCATTGCAGCTCTTTTCTTCCATACTTTAATGCATGTCTGAGTTAAATGAACTATCGAATAAGATGGTTCTGTTTATCAGGTGATGATTGGATCCAGGCAGGTGTGAAGGACAGTTTAACAGACATGTGTCAACCAAAACTAATTCCAGAATTTCACTCAGGTTATGAAATTATTATTTTTTTAATATAGTTATATGCATGAATTAATCGTTCACAACATGATCAATAACAAGCATTTAAAAAATAGCTACATTTTCATTACATGCCTACTTCGGATCACAAAAAGCGGATATCAAATGCCAAATAAGGAGTTGTATAAGGGGTTGATTTTGAACGAAATATAACTAAGACCAGATATTTTCCACTTGAAATAAAGTACATAAAAGACATTGAACATGCAAAGAGCATCAGCTTTAAGATCACAACTGTATGACGAGTCTTTACAACACTTACATGTTCTCGTCATCAGAAATCGGACTTTCATTTACTCTAATTTTTTAATCGTTCATGCAATATCTCTTCACTGAAACGAAACCAAACTCCAAGCCAAAGCCCTAATCATTAAACCCACAAACGTTAGCTAACCTCCCTGAAATGGTCAAATTCTCTCCATCACTGTCTTCCTGGCCGACTTCGACACACACAGCCATCAGATAACCACACAGCCCAGCCTAGTGAAACCAGTCCCAGACCAATAAAGGCTCTCAGCCCCAGGGTACGGTGCCTGGATCCCTGGCAGAAAATTAGACTAGCCAGGGTCTCGGAGGCCTATCAGAGCGGAGACAGGGGAGCTTATATTTAAAATGCCCCAAGTTTAATAGATCACTCTGCGGGGTGGAAAACAGAACGAAAACAGCCCCCAGTGTGTAAAGAGATGCTAGTAAGAACAAAAAAAATCACTGTCTAATATCTTGCTTGTTTCTCCAAGACAGCAAATTGAGATTTTGGCTTAAGACCCATGCTTCTCAGACTGCTCTTGAGGAAAAGACACAATTAGAGCATGTGTCTTTTAGAAGTGGTCTTAAAAAATGTCCTGAAATGTGCATGGATTTGATAAAATATCAAAGATTCAAATGTCATTCAATATGTCATATTCCTGACTACCATTGATCAGTGTCAATCATTTAAATCAAGTTTGGATTGTTTTATTGTGTTTAAAAAGCAAAAAAAAAAAGTTCAAAGATTATTTGCATCCAAAATACTTTTTTTTCTTTATATATGTATGTGCTGTGTATATTTATTGTGTATACATAAATACAAACATATATTTTAAATATGTACATATTTATATTAATATTAATTATTTCATTAATAGCTGTTTAATATATACATGTAAATTCTTTTCTTAAATGTATACATGCATATGTGTTTTAATGTATATATAATAATAAATCAAAATAAATATACACAGCACACACCCATATATTATGTAAATAAAAATAAATAAACAAATATGGAAGCAATTATTTGTGATTAATTCGTGATTTTATGAAAAACATTTAAGACAAAGATGCTATTGATTCTATTAAATATGCATTCAGATCATATTCAGATGATATATATAATGCTGATTAGCACAAAACATTGTTTCCAGTTGTCCCTCCATTTCTTAAAAATGCAGAAATCTGGTTAAAGGGAAAATGAATGAATGTTTCAGATGTTAACAATTTGCTTCCTAACATGATTTTAGTGTGAAAACATCCCTTGCTGATGCTTTCTGTGTAAAGTTATGTCCAATTTTACTTCTTTTTAAGCAACATAACACCTAAAACCATAAAACAATAATACAAACAGCTCAAATAATATACACAGTCTAACAGAATAACTGACCCGAATGACCCATTAGATCCCAAAATCATAGAGCAAACAGTGCTAATATACACTCTCTTGACCATTATCTTAGCTGGCCAGACACTGATTCCTCTTTTAAAGCTTCAGCCTTTATAAATAGCATAAATAGCTCATAAACAAGCCAGTGAGATTGTATTCTCACTAAAGGGTTGCAAACATTACCTTTATTTTGACAGTTTTTTTAAAGGACAAATTACTTCCTGTTGACAGACATGCATTAAACCCAACATATTCCTTTAAACGCGTTCCCATTTACTTTGATCAACAACACAATAATACACTTTTCTATGCCAGTCATTTACAGTAACACCGTTCTACCGAAATCTTCAGTCGGAGTCATTATTATGAGCACTTCAGTCGATGGTTACCCAAATCTTCACCTTTCTTCTGCTCGGTCTTTCTTCTTCCTCCCCGCGCATCTCTCCTCCAGCTCGTCCATCACTGTCTGATTTCTAATAATATTTCTGTTCCAAACTTCATTTCCTACTTGTTGAGATTTATAGCCGTGATGACACCAATCAGTTTATCTCTCCATTTATCCCACATTTTCGCTTAATCATCTCTCTGCTCGCTGTCTCTTTGTGTCTGTGGGAATGGGGAGGGGGTGGAGGGGTCTTGATTGGGAACGCTGCTAATTATGTTCTTAGACATGACTACAAGCTGTGTTGTGGTTAGAGAGTTGCTGTACTGTCAGACAGGGATATGACACATGGGCTGTGGTGTGGGACGCTGCCGTACCTTGGATCGTCTACAGAGTCAGAATAGTGCTTGCTGAAGCCATTCGCTTTATCATTCATACTGTACTGAAATTCAGCCAGGAACAATGCAATAAAAGCAACAGTAATTCTGGGTTTTTTTTTCTTCAAACCGATCATGAGCAGTGGACTTCTTGTTGGTCAGTTTGTTTTAGTGCTGTACGGTTTGAGGTCAAGATATTATTCTTATTTTATTTTGTATTTTTTGTAAGAGAAACAAGTTGTTTTAATCAGCAGGATCGAATTGAATTGAGCACATTAACAGTAAAAAATGTTACAAAAGATTTCCGAATGAATAAAAATAGCTACATGTTCGTTTTGAAAATGGCAATTCATCAAAAGAAAACCCAGGAAAAAAAACAGATTTTAACATTGAAAATAATAGGAGCCACAAAATAGCATAGAATGATTTCTGAAGGATCATGCGACACTGAAGATTGGAGTAATGATGCTGAAAAATCAGCTTTGCATCACATCAAGGAATACCATTTTAAATAAAAAAAATAAAAAAAATATTGTAATGATATTTCACAATATTACAGGTTTTACTAAATTCATGGTCAAGTATATGCAGTCCTGGTGAGCACATTTATAAAAAGGCAACCAAGCACTGATCTAAATAATATATATCATATAATCTCTATTATAGATCAGTGGATCCAAGTCAGATTTAGCAATAAACAACTACCTAGCAACTAGCTATAGACCTGGCAACCAACTACAACATCATGTTGGCAAGCCACTCACTTCTTCTAAATATAAAATGTCCACTTCTAGTTTAAAATCAACCTGCTCTCTTAAAAATATCGGTTCTTTATTAGCATTGGTGGTTGCATGAAGGACCTGTAACATTCATGAAATCTTACCATTCCACAAACGTTCATACCAAGAAAATACCCCAAAACTGCAATTTTGTCATCATTTACTCGCTCTCATGCCGTTCCAAACCTGTATGAGTTTCTCTCTTATGTTGAACACAAAAGAAGACATTTTGAAGAATGCTGGTAATCAAACAGTTGATGGTCCCCCTATTAACTTTTCTGCTATGTTTGGTTCTTCAGAAGACTTATTTTGTGAGAAGAAAACTGATACAGGTTTGGACTGACATCATTATTTCTTTAAAAAACTGTTCAAGGCTCTTTTGGGAACCAAAAATGGTTGTTCTATGGCATCACAGTAAAAATCATTCCTCATTAGGAAACTGTATTTTTCTAAGAGTGTAGGTTTAGATTTAAACACGTAACCTCATGTGTACTTCAGGGTTGAACATAAACACGTTGTGGAAGTTCAAACCAAGAAAAACAAAACGCGTATTTCCAATAGCAGTAATTCAGTCAAGAAAATATTACTAATAAGCCTTATAAAAAATATTTCCTTGCCTGAATCCCCATTTGAAGTTCCCATAGAAACCAAGGTTTCCACAGCAATGCCATAGAAGAACCATTTTGGGTTCCTTAAAGAACCTTTCATTGAACACTTCTTTAAAGAACTACTTGTTTATTAGTTTGAAGGACATTTTAATGATCTTTTGTGGAATGGAAAGATTCCATGGATGTTAAAAGTTCTTAATGGAACCTCGGATGCCAATAAAGAACCTTTATGTATACGTATCAGGCAATGATAGAGGGAGAGAAGAGCGGACAGTGAAGGAGAGCTCAGGGGATGTCAGAAGGCCATGGAGGTGACAAACAGAAGTGCAGAGAGGAAGAGCTCGAGGTGTCTCCTCTTGTGATATTGCCACTGTTTTTGCATAATGTGTGATGAGTCTCCATCACCTCGCCTCCCGCACAACAATTTCATTAAAGACGGCTAATAAATGTTTCATGGCAGAACAAGCTGCTCGCCTTGGCTTTATTAAATCTGAGATAATAAAAGAAGAACGGCAAAAAATGAAAGCGGGAGGGGGAGAGATAGGACGAGTGCCATAGATATCCTCAAACAGGGCTGCCGTATCTTCTGTTTCTGGGGCAACGAATCCCCCGTCCCCCCTCTACGCGGCTTTTTTTTTCTCTCGCCTTGCCACAGAGAGACAGGAAATGAGAATCTGGCTGACAGGATATTGCGTTCTGGTGGCCTGGGGATTAGCTGTTTTATCCAAACACACACTCGCAGACTCACTCTCGCCTCACACAACTCAACACATCGATCCTGTCGGTCCCTGAACCCTAGAGTATCTCACACACAAGGGATGCAGGAAACTGACGTGTGATTTTGTAACGTATGGACAGGTTATGCTGTCTGTCGGAGAATGCATCAGCACACCAATAGTGCCTATTGGTCACCAAAATATGTGTGAAATTCTCTCGCCCATCATATTCTAGACTGTCAGAATCAGGATTTCATACAAACCTTTGTTCTGGAACAAAAAAAAGGGGGGAAAATTGAAATAAATCCATCCGTATTATGGAAGTCAGTCGTTTGGGACCCCATTGACATTCATTATACAGATAAAAATAGTTGACATTTTCTACATAGAGTACCTTTTCGTGTTAAAAAGAAGGAAAAAGTCACACAGGCTTGAAAAAACATGAGGGTGGGATTACCTGAAAGAACCATTTTTTTCAGTGTCAATAAATGTTCTCTTTTTATGCAGTTTTCTTTTTATAATTTGAGCCATTTAGATGTTTTAAGTAGATTTTTGGTCACCTGACCAGGACTTTTACAGCACTGGCAGGCCACTGCAAGGCACAGTCAGCCATGAAAATATACTGAGACACAAAGTTAGTTGTATGGAGTTCCTTTCTCTGCATCCAGAACGTCCGGTCCATTACAGGATCAGATATTGGTTGAACATTTCTCTGTTCTATTGGTGCAAATCCAGAACAAAAAAGGAATGAGGAATTTTAGTGATCAGTAAATCATATCGTTATCATTTATGAATTGTTGAATAAGTTATGAATACTTAATTGTATTTACTTGCATTAACAATGAGCAATATATTTGTTACGGTGTTTATAAATCACTGCTTATGTTAGCTATAAAAAAATACTGTTGTTAGTTCATAACTCAGGTCTATGAAATAATAGCATCAGATTTATGGTAAAAAAATTATAATACTATAATAAAAATATAATATAATAATCCAAATATGTAACTTAGTGTATATGATTTCTTCTTTCAGACAGATACAGTATCAATAATGTCCTGGTTCTTCCAAGTTTAATAATGGCAGTGAATGCAAGTCAAGATTTTGAGGCCAAAAAAAGTGCATCTATGCATTAAATATGATTATTTCTCTTCGGCAAACACATGGCTTCACTTCAGAAGGCGCTTCAAAATCTCGACACCCATCATAAAGCTTGCAAGCTTGTCCCTCGCCAGGACGTTTTTTAATATAACACTAATTGTTTTCGATAGAAAGAAGAAAGTCATGTATACCTAGGATGGCCTGAGGGTGAGTAAATCAAGGAGTAATTTTCATTTTGGCGTGAACTATCCCTTTAACTAATGTATTTCTCACCCATGATTTTTACACGATCATCTAAAAATACCAAGTCTCATTAATACACTACAAGGCATCATAAGAAATGCCATTCTAACTTTATTGCCACCTTGATATACAGTACACTTTCTAATAACCCTTTTGAAGCGTTCTTCATATGACTAGCAATCCATAAATTTGAACTGAAGTCAGTGGAGAGTGTTTTATAGCATACAATGACACTATTAGTTGTTTCATCAGCATAAACCCAAAAGTTATGATGTGTCTCAGTGCAATCAAACATAATTAGACAATTACAGTAGGCATGCCACTAGTTGATTGTCTTTTCAGTATTTTTTTGCATAGCGCCGTTTGCACGGCGAGTACAAAAACCCTTTTTTTTTAGCAAGTACGCACTGAAGTGTGCATCTATGACATGATTGGGGCAGTATAATATGTGTCAGTACTGAACGGTTTAGCTGCTCACCTGTGCTTTCTCTTTTGCGTGCGAGTGGTCTGATGTGTACATTTTTATCAGCTACCTGTTGGTTTTCTCATATTTCATCATTGTGAATATTGGTGTGTCGGGGGGGAGGGAGGGTGGCGGGAGTGGGTTGTGGGGAATGCTGGGAGATTTTAATAACGCAGAAGCAGTGCAGTGAGATTTAATAAAAGAAGATGATGTGATTACTGAACCCTGGCTCTGAGCCACCTTCCCTCACAGCAATATCCGCTCTCTTTCTTTCTCTCTCGCTTATACACACACACACACACATCGCACCAACCCTGGCAATTATGTGTACATGTATGATTTACATACTGCTTCCATATATATATATACAAAGATGCACCGAAGTCTGCGAGACAAACCTCGCAACTATGACAGTAAGTGTTTGAGTATGTAAAATTATGTGTTCATGCATGAATTAGGCCCCCACACTATGGTTTGGCTATAGATTCATGTAAAACTTTATTGAATTGACATCATGAACACAGTTTGTACGTTCATAGTGCGTGATTGCCTTCCCACAATCATGATTTGTTTCCCCCAAGATAGTTTTATCCTCCGTGAACTCTCAGGTCTGTGTATGTTATTTCTGTAACTGTCATGTTTAAAGTGCCTTTTTGCAGTGGTGATTTTTTTGTCATTCAACGTTTTCTTTAAAAAGGTTTAAAAAGTTTGCGGGTCAATGTCATGACCTGGTGATTTTCAGGTGACGTTTCAACTCAAAATCAATATGAAAATATCAATGAATTATATTTTGGGTAAACCATATTGAACCTACTTTATTTCATGTTATTTGCTGTTTCTTCGTAACTGTCGGTGCACATTGTTTCAGTTTCTTTTCAAATGTAATAATTGTCATTATTTCTGTTGTTTTTATTCAGATACTACCTTGATTTATATCTCATAGTCATTTTTTCTCACATGATTTTAATGAGAATACTCCTTTTTTGCATTATTTTACTGAGAATTGTGACAAATTACTTGAAACATTGGCTATAAAATTAAAAGCCAAAGAAGGCTTCGTTGTCATTTAGAAAAATATAATTTACACTTATTTGAGTTTTGAGGTGAAATGTGACAGGTTTCATGAGATTCACGTTTGGAGTGAGTTTCTGTGTGAGTTTTGCTGAGTTTTTTTTTTAGAGTTGGTCTGCTTTGATCTGGGTGTAGTAGGTGGTGATTTGGGTAATTTGGCATTTTTGGCAGATGGATTGAGACAGATTAGCCATAGCAGCTGCGCTTCGGACAGGATCATCACATCCGTGCAGATTAGAGGCTATAATGTGTGGACCTGGCTGCCTCTCCCTTCAGCAGATTTCTGATATGACACCTTCATCTTCTGCACTCCTCAACACACACACACACACCAGAACTCCTGCCATCCGTCTCTGCAACTGTCATGAAGTCTGTGTTATCCATCAAATGTGCATTTCATCTGTTCCTCACCTCCAACATGTTTTGTGTTTATCAAACTTAAACTTTTATTTGCACATATGAGCTTTAAATGCTAATGATGCTCACTGCAAATGCAGGTATCTCTATTCTGAATGATTATATTTAGAATTAGGGGTCTAAACTGTATGAAGCCTGAGTATTAAAGGAATAACTCTAGTCAGAATTTAAATTTTGGTGGAGATATTTCTTAAATGATAGCTTGTCCTGCATCGTGATATGTAAAACTGGGTGGCGTTTAACCATTTTAACCTGTTTGACAAAAAAATTGCATTGAAGGAAGTTCCCGATACCACAATATTATAAACTTTTGACTTGGAACAGTACAATATCCTACAACAACAAAAATAATGTAGCTGTCCGGTTCGGGTGTGTGACAGTAACTTCACACTGGTTTGTCACATTTTGTGTGAATTTGGCTTAATGAAATGTGCAGGAGGATTAGATTGTCATCGACACCATATGAGCGTCTACAGGTTCATCTGTGGGTACCTGTCAATATTTATGAGAGTACATGAGCACGGCCGTATAAAGGTGCTTGTAAATGTGTGTGTGTGGGTATGGTGTGTTTATTCGAGTGTGTGAAAAAGAGAGAGGAGAGATTAACCCCATGCTATCCTCAATCCCTGGTTATGAGTTTACAGCGTCTGTCTGGGCATCGCACTGTTTAAACAACAATCTAATTAATCCTGTCTTTATTAGTTTCACAGAGCTGGGGAGGGAGGCTGGGAGCGAGAGAGGGAGGACAGGGAATTCTGGCAGAAAATATCAAGCGGCGAGGGAGGGGAGAGAGGAGGAAAAAACGAGGGGTTTGGTGGGGATTGAAGAGCGAGAGTGCCTTTAAAACCAATTGTGATGCTGATGAGCTATTTAGAAAGAAAAACAGCGTTTAAAGAGAGTAAGAGGTAATTCTCAGGGTTGGTGGCAGGACAAATGACTTTCTTAATGCATTTGCTCAATTTGCCCTGTACTTGCCTGTATTTGCTAATCATTTTAGAAATTCTTTAGGTTTGAAAATATTTACCATAGCGCACGGTGCCAGCAACACCAAAGTCATTGGTTCAATTCCCAGGTGACACACTGCTAAAATGTAAAACACTTCTATATATATATTTATATATATATATATATATATATGCTGTGTATATGTATGTCACTCATATAGAGTTAGAATATGGAGTTCATACTCAAGTGTTATTTTTCTTTTCTTTTTTTTAAAGTAAGCAGACTATTTACATAAATGCATATAAATTGTTACTCTGTATCTATCAATAATTAATATTAAAAGATTATGTTTGTATGCTTTTATGTTCAAAGCTTGGTAGTTTTTAGTTTCAAAACCTAAAATGCAGTGCAATACAATGATTGAGAAATAATTTATTCCTTAAAAAGCCATATTTGATAAATTTTTACACAAGCAACTTGTCTTTTGTTAAATATTGCCCCCCAGTGTTACAGACAAAACATTGCATAAAGTGAACATTCAGGAACATGTCAGTAATATGTGTGTATGTGTGTGTCAGGCTGTTTGTGCGAAAGTGCAGTGCCTGTCTGCAGGCGATCGGCCGCTCGGAGCTCATCATGCGTGTGCTGGGACAGGTGTACCACCTGGGCTGCTTCAGTTGCTGTGAGTGTGAGCGCCGGCTGCAGAGAGGTGATGAGTTTGTGCTAAAGGAGGGACAGCTGCTCTGCCGGGGAGACTATGAGAAGGAGAGAGAAATGCTGGCTGCCATCAGTCCGGCCCCAACCGAATCAGGTAACCTCAGTGACCTCGCCGAAGGTCGTGTATAATTACAGAAGAGATGTTAACTTAGTCCAGAAATGACTCTCTTCACCTTTAAGCCAATGCTCCAATTCCCTTTGCAGTAAAGAGTGAGGATGAGGATGGTGGTGGTGTCTCTGTTGGGGGGAAGGCTGGGGATGATGGGAAGGAGCACAAGAGATCCAAGAGACCACGTACCATCCTGACCACACAACAGCGGCGTGCCTTTAAGGCTTCCTTTGAGGTGTCTTCCAAACCCTGCAGAAAGGTCAGCAGTCACAGGCCGCTTGTTTGCATTATATGTGGAAACGGTATGTATGTACATCTCATGCATATACCGTTGTTGCAGGTCAGAGAAACTCTAGCCGCTGAGACTGGACTGACGGTGAGAGTCGTGCAGGTGTGGTTCCAAAATCAGAGAGCAAAGGTAGGCTGGCATCATGTTTTGGTGAATTCAGAAAACGTTTCTATTTGAAACACTACATTTTGTTTCATTGTAATTTACCTAGGTAGACAAGCAAAAGCAGCATCACTTTACTATCAATAGATGAGTGTTATTAGAACATGGCTTGGCAGAGTATAGTTAAAATGAACTGTAAGGCACAAAACTTGTATGTAACTGTATATATATATATATATATATATATATTGACACACAGGTAGACAGAACAGACAGAGATAGACAGACAGGTACAGACAGACAGACAGGTAGGTAGGTAGACTGAAAGAGACAGTTACAGACAGACAGACAGGTAGGTAGACAGACAGTTAGACAGAGACAGACAGGCAGGTAGGTAGACAGCGACAGACCGGGGGTACAGAGACAGATAGGTTGGGAGACAGCGACAGACAGACAGGTAGGTAGACAGCCAGAGAGACAGACAGACAGGTAGGTAGGTAGACAGAGACAGACAGACAGGTAGGTAGGTAGACAGCGACAGACCAGGGGGACAGAGACAGACAGACAGGTAGGTAGACAGACAGGTAGACAGACAGAGAGACAGTTAGACAGAGACAGACAGGCAGGTAGGTAGGTAGACAGACAGACAGGGAGACAGAGACAGACAGACAGAGAGACAAACAGACAGGTAGGTAGGTAGACAGAGGCAGACAGACAGGTAGGTAGACAGACAGAGAGACAGTTAGACAGAGACAGACAGGCAGGTAGGTAGGTAGACAGCGACAGACCGGGGGGACAGAGACAGACAGGTAGACAGACAGGTAGGTAGACAGAGAGACAGGTAGGTAGACAGCGACAGACAGGGAGACAGAGACAGACAGGTTGGTAGGTAGACAGCGACAGACAGACAGACAGACAGGTAGGTAGACAGAGACAGACAGACAGGTAGGTAGACAGACAGAGAGACAGAGAGAGAGAGACAGACAGGCAGGTAGCTAGACAGAGAGAGAGACAGATAGACAGAGACAGACAGACAGGTAGGTAGACAGACAGAGACAGACAGAGACAAAGACAGGCCGACAGGTAGGTAGACCGAGACAGACAGACAGGCAGGTAGGTAGACAGAGACAGACTGATAGACAAACAGAGAGGTAGCCAGCAGTAGTCAGACAGACAGATAGGTAGACCGAGACAGAGAGACAGACAGGTAGGTAGACAGAGACAGACAGACAGACAGTTAGACAGAGACAGACAGGTAGGTAGACAGACAGAGACAGACAGACAGGTAGACAGAGACAGACAGTTAGACAGAGACAGACAGGTAGGTAGACAAACAAACAGTGACAGACAGAGAGACAAACAGACAGGTTGCCAGCAGTAGTCAGACAGGTAGGTAGGTAGACAGACAGAGACAGACAGACAGACAAACGTTTTGTAGCCTGCAGTGATGGCTCGATGCCTTTGTCCACATTAGGGATTTCCTGGCATGTCAGACAGATGGGGTCTCCGGCATATTCTACACCCATGAGTGTAATTAAATTCAAATTAATGGCTGTCATTGTGAATGCACTTTCAGAGCTTGTACTTTCGTACTACTAGATGGAAATGTTGTTCCAGGACATGTGGATGTAAATAAACTGTTGTTTTTGTTTGTTCAGATGAAGAAGATCGCTCGCAGACAACAGCAGCAGCAGCAACAGCAAGAACAGGAGCAGATGGGCGGGACCAGGAGGGGCCCAAGCAGAGGGGGCCGCCAGAGTAACGATGACAGCGAGGGTAAGACACGGACACAACTGTGTAAAATGGCTTGATGTAAGTTGTGAACCCGGCTCTGTCTCTCCACAGATGGCTCCAGCAGTCACGGACTGGACGGCCTGCTCTCATATTCCTCTCTGCCACGCCAACAACTGCTGGCTTTGGATCCCAACATATACGGTACAGAGCAGTTCCGACACGGCCTCACGCCACCACAGCTAGGCCCCGAGCAGATGCACTCCTACGGTAAGGATCTCCCACTGCATCTACTCCGGCATTGCTTATTCTTATACAGTTACTGTATGTATTTAAGCGTCGACTTCCTTTCAGACTCAGAGACAGTTTTCCATGACTTGGACAGCGACGGAAGCCTCAGTCATCTCGGGGACTGTCTCTTGTCGACTGCCGAGGCTGGAGTTCTGGCAGGGCGGATAGGAAATCCCATTGATCGCCTCTACTCGATGCAAAACTCCTACTTTACCTCATGACCCTGGTTCCACCTACCTAAAGCGCTCCTCCACCACTGCATGGGGCAACAAGCAGATTGAGTCTTTCTGGAAGCGTCTTGCATCGTCAAAATTAAATCGAATCCCCCAATCGTATCTTAGCCGTGCCAATAAAGCTCTGACCAACCAAACCAAGACAGGGTCACACCCTAAAAATTCAATTTGACGTGGACAGAATGGGAATTCACTGGAAAAACGTGTGTTATATCAAACATATGCACTATTTTTTTTGCTTTATTTCGCTCAAACTTAACAGGCATTAACGGGCAGCTGTTCATGTAAGTGTTACCTCACCCTCTACTCGCTGCACAGCTAAGAAACTGATCAAGGCTATATCCGAAATCAACCTCCATTCACTTCTGTAGTGACATATTTTTGCAAGCCAAAACACATTATTTTAACACTTCCGGTTCCATTGTCCTAAAGGACATTTTTTGTGGGTGGGGGGTGGGGAGTGGGGAGGGGTTGGGGCGTGAAATGCCTGAAATGAGGTCTGTGGTTAACAGAAGCACAAAAAATTTTCGCATTTTATTCCACAACGTAAAATACAAGCAGTAATACCTCACTAATTTTCTTCAGCTTCAAAACTTGTTAACGAGTGGCAAAATGGGACATTTGGGTCCAAATAATTGCTTTCATGGCCTCATTGCGTTTATAATCGCTAACTCAAACATTAAGGGAAGAAATTTTTTTTAGATTCACACTTCGGCCGATTGTAATTAGGATCTAAAATTAATAAAAAGTTCATTTGTGAAGATTGTCGTGACAAACAAAACATAATACATTAAAATAATATGGTTAGACACACCAGTTTGCAACATCAAGCAGCCAAACAAACTGTTTTGTACAGCTAAAAATAACTGGAAAGCCAGAAACCCAGACATATTAATTGTACAAATGGACGAAAAATGAGGTGAATATAGACCACTGAATGAGTGAACATGGCCGTCCCCTCAAATAGCACACAAGGGGTTACTGAGGTGATTTCAGACACAGCCCAAGTCAGCTTCCTATCACTTCATATGTACTGCCATGCCATCTTAATGCCCATCTTGAATACGCTTTTATTTAAAGCTAACGTGAAAACCAAAAGAGTCTAGCATGCTGGCGTAAGTCAAATGTACATTAATATTTCTGGTAAAGAAACCATGTTTATTAAAGGTGCACTCAGTTTTTGTATGTTGAACTGTCCTGGACGTACACTGACACCTAGTGGTGTGGATGCAGCATCACACAAACACAAAAGCAAGGTTATTGTAGCAGATTAGAACTGCTGCAATATAAATATACAAATGTAAAATAGCTTTTACGAGTCTTAATGTTACTGTATTTTAAAAAGCATTGATTTTTTTTTTTGCGTGCGAATATTTAAATTAGGGAGGAAGGGCGGTACTGAGTGCACCTTTAACACGGATTTAACTTTAATATTAAAAATGTCAACAGCTTTTGCAGTATTTTCTCTGAAGAAACTTCATTTGGTAGGTTTTTAACTATTTTAAGTTTCTCAGACAGGGACTTTGAAGCTGCCTTAACTGTGCATTACACAATTAAAGAAAAAAAAAAAAAAATGTATTCAAAAGAAAACAAGAAGCCGCAAAATCTTGAAACGTCAAAGCTGAGGCATATACACGAAGAAAATATCAGCGAGGGAGTCTCGACAGGGTTCAGAGATTAAAGGAGGCACACATACCACAGTGCTCAGTCAACACGATCAAAACACACGTCCCTGCTCGATTAAAGCTAGGTTTGACAAATCTGGAGATTTATGATAGAGCCAAACCACGAAAGAGATTTTTTTTTTAAATTTCATTCTAATTTCAGGTTTTGGACACAGGGTAGATTTCCTCTGATGAAAAAGCGAGAAGTGAAAGCCATCAAGGGCCTTGCCTTTTTCCTGTCGGCTTTAAATGGTTAGGCATCAGGTAAAATGTAGAAATGCGCTCTAATCTCCAAACTGAGGTGAGGAAATAATCAGGGTTACTGCTGTTACAGGGTTGATAATATACATGACATTATCTCTTTAGTACTGACAAGAAAAAAAAAAAAAATAGCACAAAGTAATAAAAAAAACACCCTTAAAATGTTACAGGACGTGTACAACTTGCAATTTTGTGCTTTATGTAATATACTAAACGTGTTGGTCACATGACTGTTGTTGTAATTAGCTCTGTTGTTATACGTGTAGTTATTTACTTCACTTCTTTTAACTCGTTACCTTCCTGTTGGATATTTTTAACGACAACAATAGCATTGGAATATTTATGTTGCAGCATGAGACACTGTATACGTGAAATGTTTTATTTATATTGAAGAATGTACAGCAGATTTGCACCAGCGACATCTGCTTATGAAAACCTTCACAATCCTGAAAAAAAACTAAAATGCAGTTTTTAGTACACTGGACATGAGTCGCTGGTAAATCACATCTTCATGAAGCATTTTGTGATACTGGACCGTTTCGTTTCAAGTGGTGTGACGTTTCTTTAAAGGACTGCGGTGGTGACAGCTGTTTCTTTTGGTGTGATGTGTTTTTTGTGTACAGTGTTCTCGGTTTTCCAATATAACTCGTCATTTGAAACGCTGACGCTTGGATGTGTAATTAATGCCTCATGTGCTCTGATAAGTACGCGATTCTGGTAACACGGTTACATTTTGTTCCACTTTTGATAAACGGACCAAATGAAAGGTTCGTTTAGCTCAGTGGTCAAAGGTTCAAAAGCCGTGTCCTCCCTCCCGATAACCAGGCAGCAAAGCAGCCCTAATCTAATCCCTCCCTACAGGCTTTTGTTATTGGACGCAGGGAACCGGTGGAAATGTGAGGGGGCGATATTACATTCCTGCATTCTTAGGTTTAATATTATACAGTAGTATAATAGGTAAGAAGAAAAACATCCAAACAAGGACGAACAGGAATAAAATTTAAAAAAAGCTGTTATGAATGACATAAACCTGCGATCTTGATGACCTATTAACTAAAAATAAACATGTTAGAGTTAATTATGCTTCCATTGCACTGAAGGGAATTCATAGAGATCCAAAAAAAGTTCACATTTTAAGCTATTTTTAAAAATATTTAATGAACAAAAAAAATTCTTGTAACAATTAAATATGGTAGCATATAACAGCACGTTCATCTAAAATTAATTTTATAATTGCTAACTAATATTTGTTTTAATTTGCTATTAGTATTAAATAAAAAATAAATAAAAAAGTTTAAAAAATAAATAAAAAAATGCAGATTTAGGTTCAGTTTTTTTATTTGTGAAAACGAACTGCCCCGAATTGATTCTAATACAGGCTAAAAATTTATTTTAGAAACGACATCATGCAAAGTGTGCAGAGTGCATGTGACTTACATTTTTAAAGCTTTTTTATAAAATAGGACTCTAAAAGTGCAGAGAATTTAGAAATGTGTATTTTATTGCAACTTCATGTTTTGGTACCATGGAAGCCTTTCACGCTGCAAAATAAATGCTATCCTGGATTTGTCTTGTTTTCAGCCAAAATATTACGAATGAAAATATATATATACAGAAAAAAAACAGTCAAAATGAAGTGAGTTTTATGCTTAGAACAAGCAAAATAATTATATTTCAAACAGAAAAACAATCTAAGCTAGAAAAGCATTTTTTTGCAGCGTAAAAGCTCATTTATAGTATGAAACGTTCCATTCACAAAAGAAAACGAGGATTAAAAACATCACATTCAATATTTTGGAAAACAAAAGTGTGCAAAAGACAGAGGTTTGTTTCTTTTGTGTGTGTGTGTGTGTGTTGTAGTTCTTCAAAGATAATCAACTTCTCTGCAGCCCGTTTCTTCCCGGTACTGAGTATAAAGCACCTGTGTTATTGTCCTCATTATCCAGAACAGTGACAAAAAATAACAAAAATAAAAACCTATGTGGGCTGCGGCGCAGCTTTTGCTGTTGGAAGAAAGTGTTTAAAATATTTTAACTCATTGTACGGAGTCATATGTTCAGGTATAATTATAGAAATGCAGACTTTACTGCTGACCTATTTCTGAAAGGTCGACGGTCTCAACACAGGCGAGGAAACGTGTGAGGTGAGGTTGACAAGCTTCGGCAGAGCTCTGGTTCTCCCGCAGACAGTGCTCAAACACTGAAAACTCACCAGCGCAGTCGCTCCGGATCTTCCTTATCACAGGACTGCATTGAGATGGAAGAAAAACATCATAAATATAGTGCAAATTACACTGTGAGCTATTGGAAAATAAACTAACATTTTACAACCAGCATTTAAACGTTTATAAATGTAATTAAAGTAATTTAAAGACAGCATGATGGTTAAATAAGCTTGATTTGGTGGCTAAGGCGAAATTTTATTAGGGTTTTGAATGTGTTGTAACTAGTACCGTCAAACAATAAGGTACAAATGATCAGTCACATTCAAAATAAAAGTTTTTTTGTTTTCATAATATATTCGTGTGCTGTATATATTTATTACGTGTATATATATGAAAACACATGCATGTACATATTTTCTAAATATATACTGTGTGTGTTTATATACACACACACAATACGTGTACACAGAACACACACATTATAAAAACTTTTATTTTGTATGCATTTATATGCATTTGACAGCACTAATTGTAACTATATATTATTACATTTTTATAATGATTGTCCCAGATCTAAATCTGATAAAACAACAGCTTTAATGTGGTGAAAAAACACATGTATATCAATGATATAAAAAAGAATAAACAACTATGCATGGCAAAGAGAACGCAGATGCTTTTGTGTGAGAGACATACTGTGATGAAGTGCACTGCGCCACCTTCAGCTTCAGGTCTACACACTTCTCTTGCCATGTTGCTGGATGGGAGACGACACATGTACCATATTCCTCCATCTCCTTCTGGCAGTATTTGGTCGTGATGGCCATGGCTGCCTCCCTGTTGTAACACAGTTTAATAATATGCATTTAATTGGCCGACATGCACATGAATACAGCAGGTTAATGAGTACTAATACGAAGGAAAGCAAATAAATTCGTCAAGAAGAGTTGTAAGGTTATTTTATTACAGAATACACACTGCTGGTCATTTTAGGAAACGGAATTGAAGCAACGCTTGGGTTGCTATCAGAGCGCTGCCGTCGCATTTCAAAGTCAATACGTTTAACTGTAACGCTTAACCCGTTCAACAAGTTTAATACACATCGCTGTGAGTCAGAAGTACTTACATGTTGAATTCACTCGGGTCTCGTGAAGGTTACTGTATCACGCACATGTGCAAAGGGAACGTCCGCGCTCTCGCCGGAGGCATTCTATTGGTCAATATGCACGCTTGCGCTAATCTTATTGGTCGTATCACTGGTAGCGTGAACGAATGGGCGTGGCTTCGAAGATAACGCAATTCTTTAAAAAATAAAATGTAATATTTATTGTCGTAATTTGTAAAAAAAAAAAAAAAAAACAGTTGACCAGCGATAGTTGTGTGCTACTTTGTTGATCAATTTATTTTCTTTATAATTCATTTTAATGTGTATTGAATAAACATCAAAGACAAAAGAGATAAAAGAACGAGGATAAAATGTCTATATATCGTTATACATACGTCACAAGAGGAAAGCAGGTTTTATGTGCCATCAGAGGTACCTCTAACACTCACTAGTTTAATATAATAATAAATTTTAGTATTATAAGAAGTTTAGTATAATAAGAAATAAAAAAATAAATAAAAAAGTGAGTTTGTTTGAATTAAAAACAGGGAAAATGGCACGTATTTATTAATGTATTTCATTATATCTATTTTAATGGTCAAAAATGACTGCCATAGGAAATGAATGGGAAATACTGAAAATGCGATTTTCAATCAAGTCGAAATAGGCTTTGATAATGTAAATATTTCTACCCAAATTCCAAAGTGTGCCTAAAATCATTAGGATTTTACGTAAAGATCTGTGAAGATATTTTGTAAAACTCATACCTTAAATTTATCAAAACGTAATTTTTTATATAAACGTTTGATTATATGCATTTCTAAGAACTTCATTTGGACAACTAATATCTATATAATATAATATTCTATTTAAAAAAAAAATGACCCTCATGGTCTGGTTTTGTGGTCCAGGGTCACATATAAACCTTTTTTTTTTTTTTAAATAATATCATTTCCATATGAAATTTTCTGGCAGGGAAAGACGTGTACCGGATATTGCGTCACCGGCGTACGTGCTTGCGTATGCGGAAGCTGTCGTTTGTGTCTGAAATTCTTGAGGAATCTGTGGAGTGGACAGACAACGGGCCGGTGCGAAGCTGCCTTTTTACCATCAGCACCTGCGAGGAGGAGGTGGAGAGTAGGAGGGTCGACGGAGGAAGGCACGCTCTAGAATGGACGAAGCTAAAAAAGAGGGAAACATGACCGCGGACGGGAGGACGCAGACGCGCGCGCCGAGCGATGATCTGGTCAGATCCGTGTCTCTCCACAGCCGCAGGCCACGCGTTCTGCACGGCACGGTGTTCCCGTTCCTGCTCCTGTACCCGGGCAGCTTATACGCGTGGTTAGGAGTTTACGGAGTCGCGGAGTACGCCGAGGCCGGCCTGCTCGCGTTCGCCGCTCTCGGGATCGCGCACGTCCTGACAGTGCTCTCCGGCTACTGGTCCGTGCACGCTCACTGCTGGCTCACCTGCTCCAAGGTGATAAAAACATACGTGTGCAATGCAAACACTGAATATTAATGTCATCCTGAATAACCATGACGTCTAAATGATCGTTTTTATTGGCCTTGGTTTAAATCACACAACCATTTATGTGTCCAATCCAACCATATGTCTGGGACATCTCAGTAAGTTGACTAATTACGTAATTATTTTTCAGCAGTCTGACCCAGCCAGAGCCACTTTTGCTAAAGTTATACCAACACCCAACAATGGATCAGCTGAATTGGTGCCTCTTCTGAGGGATAAGGTAAAGCTTTTATTTTTATTTCCCTGTTGTTTCTTTTAATACTTGCTGGTGTTCTTCATTTAGGGCTCACGCTTGTAATATTCAGCTGTTATAACAGACCGAAGACCACATTGGGTTTGTTTTTCTAAGTTGTTTATAAGAGTGTTTGCCAATTTGGAAACATGTTTTTACATTATCAAAGATTTTGTAGATTGCCCCCCCCCCCCAAAACTGTGTTTCTCTTCCTAAATCATAGTTTCTATTCATGACTTATGGCACTCATTTTTAACTGTGACAATCAAAAGTGTGGATATGTGTGCAAGTGCTACAGAAGTCCCATTTTATTGAAATAATCAAAACATAAGAATTGTATAAAATAGGTAATGCACAAATCAATTAACTCAATAATAGCTGTTCTAGTATTCAAATGGAAATAAACCTGGGTAAAGATTTTCCTGGGTAAAGATGTAGAAAAAATCTCCTTATTTGGAAATTATGAATAACTGGATAAACCGTGTGGAAACCCTCATTTTAGGTTACAACATATGAAAAATGTGTGTGTAAAGTCTCTTTGGTTTGTGCAGGATGAGGACGGAGAGGAAATTCTGTCCTTCGAGTTCCAGAAGATCCATTACGTGTACGACAACAAGGAGAAGAAATGCTTTCTTCCGGTGGCATTCCCGATCGACTTTCCCATGAGCCATTTCCAAAACTGGAGAGGCTATCAGGAGGAGGATCAGTTACGGGCCGCAGAGAAGCGATATGGCACCAACCGTGCAGAGATGGTGGTGCCTGACTTCCTGGAGCTCTTCAAGGAGAGAGCCACAGCACCCTTCTTTGTCTTCCAGGTTCGTCGGAAGAGCATGCGGTTTGATTATAAATGCATGAGTGTACTAGAAATGCATCGTCGACTAATGGCAGTGGTCTTGAATGCTATTCACCACTGAAAGCGCATCGAATATGCATCCTGGGGCCAGGACTGGGTGTATGGTATGAGCTGTATGATTTTGTCCCCCCTGCAGGTGTTTTGTGTGGGTCTGTGGTGTTTGGATGAGTACTGGTACTACAGCGTCTTCACGCTCTTCATGCTTGTGGCGTTTGAAGCCTCTCTGGTGCAGCAGCAGATGAGGAACATGTCAGAAATCCGCAGAATGGGGAACAAACCTTACATGATCCAGGTAACTGCACTGACTTTCAGCTTCCAGCTGCTTATATATTAGCACAGCTACAATATATAGAAAACTTTGGTTTGACATCAATACCAACACAATAGAATAAGAGAAAGATGTATAACTCGGGCTATTTTCAACTGTCCCAGGTCTATCGGAACAGAAAATGGAGGCCTGTATCCAGTGATGAACTAGTTCCTGGAGACATTGTCTCAGTCGGTGAGTGTCTTTAAAGCTGTACAGTCCAGCTGCATGATGAATCGGGGGAAAAAAGACGTGGTAAACCAAGAATAAGAAGTATATAAGAAGTAGGAAGCGATGGTGTTTGAGACTCATAGTATGTTATGTACATGTACTCAACTGTTATTATTCAACCATGCCAAGCTCAATTCAGTTTTCTATTCTATGGCACCTTTAAGCAAGACAGTTGGGTTTTTGTATTAATGATGTTATGTGTGTTTATGTTCAAGTTGTTTGGATGGGTTTGTTTCATTTGCAGGACTGTTATAAAAAAGTGTTACTGTTACCATCATGGAGAAAGATGTGTTGGGGAGACACTTGTTGATATTGTGTTGACTTAAGTAAGTCATTGATTGGCTGAACATTGATAGAAGCGAGTCTGAATCATCTGATTGGTTGATTTTCTCAGTGTTCATGCCTACTTTAACGCAAACGGACACTTAATGTGAAACAATTATGAACATATACACTTAGAGGGGGTCTCACCTAGAGCATGATTCCATGTAAAATCGCCACTGGCGATTTCAATAGAGGAAACTCCCTTTTTGAGCTGTCTGTCGCGTCAAATAATGTTTGCTGGTTGTATTGAAGGGTGACTTACAAAAGAATATGTCGTTGAATCATTCTCTACAGCTCTGTTCATAAACTGGCGCTGTGTTTAAAAATATCCCCCAGCCCTAACTGGAATAATAGTTTAAAATATTACTATTTGTACTGTAATTTTGATCAGATCAGTGTGAGACTTATTTGATAAACACACCAACCCCAAACCATTGAATGAAAGACTGTACTGTTTAAAATGAAGATATCAATATTTGGCTTCTGGTTGTCACACGTACATTCATGGATAACGTGATGATCTGCACCCGTTCCTACTATACTAGTAGCGACTTCACCAAACGTCCAGTCTGTTTGTCATGTGGTCACAGGACGCTCCCCTCAGGATAACCTGGTTCCCTGTGACGTGCTGCTGCTGCGAGGCCGCTGCATCGTGGATGAGGCCATGCTTACGGGAGAGTCTGTACCTCAGATGAAGGTTCGGCTGGCTGCTCTCGTCACAGAATCAAGAGAACACTGTCAAGACGATCTTCTGTCTCTGATTAGCTGTGTTGGGTTTTGTAGGAGCCTGTAGAGGACCTGGACCCTGACAGGATCCTGGACCTGCAGACCGACTCCCGTCTTCACATCATCTCAGGAGGCACCAAAGTTGTTCAGCACAGCCCGCCTCTCCGAGCCAGCGCAGGCCTGAAACGTTAGTACTCAGTGTTGTGATTGCTCCTCAAAAACACATTCCGTTTAAAAAGTGTACACGGGATTAGACGTTCTCCTTTTCTGTGTTTTCACAGCTGTAGACAACGGCTGTGTCGCGTATGTTTTGCGAACGGGCTTCTACACTTCCCAGGTGAGGTGCTCGATCAAGGAATGTTTTTGTTAGGACTTTATTATGGAGGTCAGTGTATTATTGACGGGAGGCAGTTCAGAGAAGTACCATGGGTAGGCTTGGACAAAGGAGTCACAACGCATGTGTGTGAGAAATGTCTGAAATTTTGTTGTCGTTGTTATTTTTAGGGCAAATTATTAAGAACGATTCTGTTTGGCGTAAAGAGGGTGACGGCCAATAATTTGGAGACCTTTATCTTCATCCTTTTCCTGTTGGTTTTTGCCATCGCAGCAGCTGTATATGTTTGGGTCGAAGGTGAGTCGCGTTCATTTGACAGTCAAGTTTCTGTTGGCTATTCCAAGCAACTTTATTTTTTCAAGTTCAAGTTTGTACTTAATGTACTGTTCAAAAGTTTGGTTTTGAAAAGATTTTCTTATATCTCTAACGACTACATTTGTTTAATAAAAAAACGCTAAAATGTTAATATTGTGAAATAGCGTTACTATTTAAAATTGTTTTCTATTGAGTTATATTTAAAACATGTAATTTATTCCTGCATTTCCAGCATCATCTAGTCTTCAACTTGACGTGATGCTTCAGAAATCCTTCTAAAAATGCTAATATTATTATTTTCAGTGATTAGTATCATTATTATTATCAGTGATGAACATATCTTAATTTTTAATTTGGAAACTGCGACCCTTTTTTTTAACAGAAATCTTCTAGAACTAACCTTTTGTAACGTTACTGTCTCTTTTAATCAATGTAATTCATCCTTGCAGAATAACTGTATTCGTTTTAACAAATAAAAAATAGACTGACCTCTATAACGGTAGCATACGTTTAATTTGCGCACATGTGATATCACATAGTTTGCATACATATGCATTTTGCCTCCGTTTTTGCCGTTTGGTCCTAAAGGAGCATTACATATTATCAATCAGCTGTCTCACTCTCCGTATCTTTCAGGGACGAAGGACCCGAGCAGAAACAAGTACAAGCTGTTTCTGGAGTGCACTCTGATCCTCACTTCAGTAGTGCCTCCTGAATTACCCATAGAGCTCTCGCTGGCTGTAAACACATCTCTCATAGCTCTGGCCAAACTCTGTGAGTGACTCCACTGCATTCAGCACAATGTCACGATCCTCTCCCTTCTCACACACTTATGCTCTCATGCTCTTTCCTTACAGATGTGTTTTGCACAGAGCCTTTCAGAATCCCCTTCGCTGGGAAAGTGGAGATTTGCTGTTTCGACAAGACTGGCACCTTGACCAGCGACAGCCTGGTAGTTCGCGGTGTCGCGGGACTCAGGTATCTTGCCAAATCAAGATCATTCTTTCTTCATTGCTTGCGATCACAAACGTGGATCAAGTATTTCCACATAACTACAGACAATAGTGTTTAACTACATAAAAATGGTGAACGCAGCTAACCATTCTTTCTCTCTGTTGACCTGTCTCCTCTTCTTAGAAACACTCAGTTTTTGTGTCCGATCAAATGTGGCCACAAAAACAGTTTGATGTAGTTACTGGTCACCATTTTTGAAGTTTACCCAACGGTGATGACTTTGGAGAATCCTAGAGGTGTGAAAAGCTTATCCGTTGTCTCTTTTCTGTTCCTCTTTCATTTAGAGATGGGAAACAAGTGACGCCAGTGTCAGATATCCCAGTGGACACTCATCGGGTGGTGGCTACGTGTCATTCGCTGGTCACACTAGATGACGGACAGCTGGTGGGAGATCCGCTGGAGAAGGCCATGTTGACCGCAGCGGACTGGACACTCACTAAAGGTCTGATTCACCTCTTCTAAGGCTGCATTGCTAGTAATCATGATTGTTTTGTTTTAGTCAATTAGAATTATTACATTTTCATCAAAAGAACTTCAAATCATATGCTTGGTTTAATCTACAAATATATACAGGAGGGATGCAACGGTTTTCGGTTCTTTATCGAACCGTTCGGTTCCCCTGTTCGGTTCGGCACACTCACGTGAACCGCGATATTTCGGTAGCCTATTTGAGGCATTAAACTCTCCTTTTAATTAAAATGGGCATTTTCTGTGTATTAAGCGCATAGACAATCAGGCGATGGTCAGAACTTCTCAAGACTAG
>JAUCMU010000063.1:4949204-4959584 GCA_032275025.1 Enteromius treurensis
TGCCTTATTTGGAAGGTTCATGAATAGTAATGAGGAGGTCTGCTCTGATTGGCTGTTTCTCAGCGTTGCTCATTTCATTAGCACAAAAAGTCTGTGGTGTGTTGGAATTTGACCTTTTTTCAGTCGTCTTTTGCAAACACTTGATTTATATAAGAAGTAGGAAACTATGATGTTTGAGACTCACAGTATGTTATGTCCATGTACTGAACTCTTATTATTCAATTCAGTTTTCCATTCTATGGCACCTTTAATAAAAACACCTTTAAAGTTGCCCAAAAGACGTCTTTAGATACTTAGGATAGGAATTTGTCAAAATATCTACATAGAACATGATCTTTACTTAATACCCCAATGATTTTTGGCATAAAAGAAAAATCAATAATTTTGACCAAAAATATACCTGTGTGACTGGTTTGGTGGTCAAGGGTAATTTTTTTATCAAATACATTTTATATTTTAAAATAATCAGCTTTCTAACTGTTTTAAATTAATTTAGACATTTTCGTGCTGCTTCTTAATAGCAAAACTTTTCATAAAAATTTAAATAAGAAACTAAAAGCATTTGTAAAAATACAAAACGCGTGGAAAAGTTAGTAACCAGATTAACGTCTTGTATTGTTGTAATAAAACACACACACTTCTAAATTTTATTTTTACTAGTTGGTGACATTAAAATCCTCTAAAAAGGCTGAATACAACGGCTTGTCGCAGTACAACGTTTCGCAATCCTGTACGCTGGAGTTCACAGAGATGTATTGTTTCGCTTGAAAATCTGGTCGGACTTTGTCTGAACAGGCCTCGGCTCTGAGTGGAGTTGCGTGGTGGATGGTGTCCGTCATTGTGATCAGCACAGCCCCCACCTCCTTCCCCGCTCCATATATATATATATACCTGCACTGCCTCTCTCCAAGACTCCCCGCTGCTTTTATCTCCTGCCTCTGGAAGGTGAATTAAAGAAGGCAGCCTCCTCTACTGCACATGATTGTAGTGCTGATCAGTAGTCTTTACATCTGTTTTCCACAGTCTCGGTGTGTCTGCCTCTGTCTCACTCTCTCTCTCTCTCCTGCACCGAACAGCAGGGATAAAAGCGAGCTGGAGCTCAGGCCTTTCCCCGCCGCTGCGGTCTTGTCCTCTCCTCCTCCTCCTCCCTCCTGATGCCTTGCTTCCATTCTTGAAAGAGAAGTCTTGCTCTGAACTCGGGGCTTTGATATGGTAATGGAGGTGGAGGGGAGGGTTAGGGAAGAGTGGGGGAGGGGCATTGAATTCCTCGGAGTGCTGCTGCAGTTGGGAAGATTGTTTTTTATTGTTAAGGAAATGTTCTGCTCAAATGCGAGTCACACTAACCACCCCCTCCCTCACATTTGCCCATCTGTTTAACATAACATAAAATGTAAGATTTGTTAATTAATCTCCTTAGAAACAAATTAAGAGAGAGATGAGGTTTCCGAGCCAATTGTCTCTTCGCTCTTGACCCTCCCCCATCGACTTAAAACGGTTGCAGCAAGTTGATTCTCACCCTTTTCAGCACCCGGACTTTTGTTCTCGTGGCCGAGGTCACCTGCTTTTGTGCTTTCTGTTTTTACAGGTTTTTGAATTGTAAATGAAGCCCAGCCGATATTATTATAGCTAGTTGATGAGAAACCTGGACATTTAATGTTCTGCTTTTTTTTTTTCTCTGTGTTTTGGCTTAAAATACAGTTTGGCGATTGCGGTGGAAAACATTTTGAATTGCAGATGAGTCGCAAATGATTGTGGAACAGTGGTGAACTTAAAACTGAAATAATAAATAAGCAATATGTACGATTCTGCGCTATTTCTAGGTCACTAATCGGAGCACATTTGTGACATTGATCGTGTGAACTCGTCAGACGTTGTTGCTCTTTCGATCATTCTCAAGATATCGCATAGAACTGATTTATTGGAGATCAGGTTAATATTTCAATCCCACTTTTCACTCAGATAGTTAAAAATATAAGATTGAAATGCATATATATTGTATTTTTTTGTTTTTTTTTAAAGGAACAAATATGTCATCTCTCAGTTAATAAAGGGTCATAAAAACGGCATGTTCAGTTTTCCTCAGAAAAGAAAAATTTGTTTTAAAACTGCACCAAATGTACTTCCTTTTTGTGCCTGAAATCTTAGTATGGAACAGGACCGTCCCATTCTGTTCAGAGAGCTTAAAGGCTTTCTGGTTCCTCTCTAGATGTTAACTCCCTTGCTAATAGCTGAAAATAGTGAAGTCATGTGATGTTTGTAGAGTACCTACCAGAAGAACCGGCCAGGTCAACTTTACTCACAGTCCCAGAAACTAATAAATGATTCGGCAGGACTGAGAACACCATGGCCTCAAATAAACCCTGTGCTGTATGAATTAAATATGCTCCCTTTGGTTAATGGTTCTTAAACCGCTGAATAAGCTTTAAAAGGACAAAATGTCTAGTGCATGTCTTCTTGCATTTCTAGTATCTGTCCAGTTTCCATGAAACGATCATGTCTGGCCTCTTGTAGTACTTGTAATTTTTCATTATTAGCAAGAGTGGTCAATGGGGGGGAAAGAAAAGACCGATTGGCTTGATATTGCTAACATAACCTGATGGTTTAAGTAGCAAATCATCAAACAGTTTGCCACCAACAAATGGCTTTCCAAGTATTGAAAGCCATCAGCCAATAAAGCTATCACCTGCGCGCTGTGTAAAATTTCTAGACCGTTTCCATATAGACGCGTGTAGTTCCACATCAAGCCCGTCTGGTTCAGAGAAACGAGATCAAACCTTGGTTTATAAGCAACCTGTATGAACTACAGGGCTCCGGTTTCACGGTCTGGTTGGCCAGAGACCTAATTAAGGCTTTTTAATTATCATTCACTTTTGAAAGACCTTAATTTGAACCCTCTTGTAAAATTTTATGAGTTGTTGGAAATCTCAGACTGGTTTTACGAGGCAGAGCCTGCAGGCCTATGGGTAAAGGAGCCGGCGGAGTGGGAGACTTTTTACAACTTAAATAAAGTGCAATAGAGATGAACTCGGCCTCAACGGTTACCCAAACGTTTGTGCGCTGTGACTAATGCCTTCAACCTGGCCTCGGAATAAACGGCAAAGATGAGCATTTTTAACATGCGTACAGCAACCAACTGTGTAGAACCTGCCTGCCGAACATCATCATTCGCTAGTGGCCCTATTTCTTGTGTGGTGCTCTGTCACTCAATCTGTTTTTCTCTCCTCTGTTCCAGGAGTGAGAAAGATAGAGTGTGAAGGGGGGAGAGAGAGAGACAGCGATAGAGAGAGATTGATGAGGCAGTAAGAGCAGCAGTAATTACTCTGTGTCCATTCCCCACGCCGGATTGGCAGACGGCTAATATCACACAGACCCCTGGCCCTGACATCTCCCCCCCCCCCACAAGGTCCACAAGGCTGGGGGGAGAGCGTCACCCCGACGTTCGGCTTTATCCTAATGCTGTGTGGGCCAGGCGTCTTTCCTCTCATTACGTCGCTCCTTAAGGAATCGAGCTTTCTCTCAGGACTGGACGAGCCAAATTGCATGGTGCGTTCTTGAGTGCAAGGAAACGTTTAAAAAAACACCCAGGCCTTTTGAGTTGATAGGCCAAGTACTTCCTCTGTGCTAATCGCCTAATTTATTGGAAAATGTAATTTGAAAATGACGTGAATTCCCAATTGGCCCTATTTACTAAATGACGGTGCCTGGTCCTATTGTGCACAATTCATCAGTGTGTGTGTGTGATGCGCTCATTTCATCTAAATGTAATAATTTTATGCCTTGCATGTCTTTGCAGCAGCTTTTCTGCTGATGTAACCAAGGCTGTGACGATGAGGGAAACCCGTCAGAACAGTGACTCTCAACCTTTTTGACTTTTGAAGGGGACTTATTGTTCACAACAGCAGTCAAAGGATCTATGATTTCACTGGATAGGAATTGGTATTTTTAATTGTAACATTTTTCAATCAAAGTCCAATGCTTGTGGGGAAATCGGCCAAAATAAAAGCTAATCAATTAATTGAACTCTTGTTTCGTCAAATAAAATATAAAAGCAAGGCTTTGATAATTACAGTAGCTCTATTAATATATTTAAACCTCTTTTCCGCTCAAAAAGGCTGCATTTATTTGCGTACAAAAAATGGACGAACTATTATTTTACTAACCTCAGTTAAATTGTGCTGTGTTGGTATAATGTAATTTCAGCGCATGGAGTTAATTTATGCAGAATGTGGTTTTCACCCCCTTTTGAACACCCTCGTTTTGCGTCTACAGAGCAGGATTAAGTACTCGAAAGCAGAGCGACAAGCATATTTAGCTGCGGTGTGTGTCAAAACTCATGGAGATGTCCTTCAGTCTGCTGGTCTGGGGAGCAGTGTTTGAAAGAAACCCATGTCTCTTTAATTAAAGATATGTAAATGTGGCCTCAGCTGGATTACATTAGCTGGCGTGGCTTTGGTGGGGTGGGAGAGAGTCAGAGCCCAACACCTAATCCAGACTAATTAAGGATTAATTACAATTGATGGGAGCCTTCCATCCCTGTGTGGAGGTCCTCGCTGCGCTCTGTGACTAATCTAGAGCGCTGGAGAGGGGATTTGAGTAGGGGTGATCTGTCAGTTTGCTCCGAGCTCCTCTCACTTTAAGCTTCTCTTGAGCATGGGAGTTTAGAGTTTCTACGCATGCCATTTGGATTGAGCCGTTGGCCTTTTGTTAAGCTACAATAATCTGTTTGTCTCACGCAAAGGTGTTAAAGCAAACTCGCTCTATAATGTAGGTTAAGATGGACACACGGCTAGTTAGTGGTGGTTGCTATGGCTCAAACCTAGGGTTAGGGATTTTAATAAAACCCTCTTACCTCAAGTATAAGCCTTCAGCGAGTAACGCATCCTGAACCAGTTGCACTAAACACTTGAATACCATGAGGTGTAATGCGTTTCTTCAAAATGGGTGAAAAATCATTTGAGATTTTAACATTTGAAAGGATTTTCTCAGAGGCTGCAGTTATGTGATCATAACTCCCAACATTTTAAACAGTAGTGTACATTGACAAAGAGACCGTATTCAAGGTCAACATTATCATTTAAGACTTCGAGATGAAGCTAAAAGCTAAAATACCTTTGCAAGGACATAAACAACACGCTCAGAGGCGAGCTGCATTAGCATTGGGTGATGTGCTCCATAGTCCAAATGTGTTTGATTATTTACTTTTGATTCATGGCCCAAAGAGTAAACCACGACTAAAAGCAGTCAAATACATCAACTACACATTAGGATGTGAGAAGGCCATAATATGACTGGATCTGTATTTAACGAAAGGTTGAAAGGTACTGATATTAATATTAACGTTTCCTCAGTTACTCAAACAGCAGCTGCAAAAAAACAAAACCATTTGCATTACCAAAGAGCAACATCACTGATTCAGTCTGGCATGAGTCCTTCTTAAAATACCCTCCCGTTATAGTCAGTGAAGCTCCTAGGCTTGCATTGCACGTATATATCTGCACTTTGTTGTTTATGATGAGAGGATTCACAGGAGAGTAGAATTCAGTCAGTGTGTGCACACACTGAACAACAAAACTCATGACTCACCTCTGATTGGCCACTGCATTTATAGGCTCGGCATTATCGCGTGTGATTGGTTATAACGCACAACACTCTAAAAATGCGGAAAAAGAAATATAGTAGAACAAGTATGCCATAATATTAATTAGCCTAGATAAAAATACCCATCCTGATAATAAAAATAAGGCAATTTCACTGACTAATGTCTATTTGCACCACCCTAAGTTTAAAAGGTTTCGACCAGTCTTACAAGTTGGGCTTTTTTTTCCCCCTTGAATGCTGATCATAAATGTTCAAATTTGTTTACATGGAAATGTCGATTAGTCTGTTGAATCAAAAAAATAGAACAGATTTCCCCTTGGCTAACTGCGAGTTGATCATCCTAGATTTTAAGACAGAGGCTATGATTATGCAACTGGCCCTAGAACACCTTAACAACTGCACGGCAACATCCTGGCAGCCACCCACAAAAATCTGTCAATGTGTTGGCAACTTTTGCATGAGCATTTTAAGGTGACGGTGTCTCCAGATGGGCCATCATCGAGCGGTGGTGGCGTCACCACCTATTCCTGATCCTCCTCCTGCCTTCCAACATTTCCTGCACTCTCTTTTACTCTCCTATAAATAATAAAAAGGGCCAAAAATAACACTCAAAATGTAGTTTTACGATTGCACGAAGAGCACAAGGCGACGCAGTAAAAGCTTCAGCGCTGCAGCTGTGGTCGCCTCATGCTCTTACTTGAACATGCTGTGCCATTCACCTGTACACATGGCACAATGCAGTCTCTCTCTCCCTCTCTTTCTTTCTCTGTCTGTCTGTCGGCCTGAGCTGCAGTGGGCTAAGGTTAGTTTACACTCCCCTTTAGCGCATCCAGGCGCCACTCTCCCCGGCCCTGTTTGCCTCTGTCATATTTCTCGTTCGCTCATTATAAATGGGAGCCGGTCCTCTGATCTATTGCTTAATTGCCACCTAATTTGCATAACAGTGCAAATTAACGACCTCTCAAATGAGCGTTCATTTTTCACAAGGTCTTTAGGAGCTCCTTAAGAGGCGGTGCTAATTAGCACAGGAGGCAGCTGCGCTGATGAGCCGGGGAGCGGGAGAGAGGGGGGCGTGTCGGGAAGGACGTATCGCCACGGCAACAGCCTTCTTCCTCCTCTTCCTCCCGGAGTGAAGTCATCTGCGGAGACTTCTTTTGTCCTCGGCCCTGACCGCACCGAGCCGGTGGAGTGTGTTCTCACCTGCGTGATCTTGTTTGACCGGTCTCTGCGTGCCGAGTGAAGCCTGTTGTACGCTGCTCGGGTCTATGAAATGCTAGCCGAGTTAATTAAGAGCTGATAAATGACAAGCCGGAGCAGACAGCTTGTTTGCCTAAGGTAGGAGCGCTATTCACACCCTAATCATATCCTCCTCTGTTGACGCTGACCAATGGCCGCTCCTCACAGGGCGTGGACGGGCCCATGTGTGCGTCCTGCTAAATAGGCCCCGCAGACGCCGCTTAACCTGAGCTGCTTACAACAGTGGATTTTGTGGCTTTATACCACCCTGGCACTCACTCAAGAAGCCCTCCTCTGTCGTTTCTCATGAGACGCGAATCCCGCCACATGCACCGGCTGACGCATCCTCTGCAGTGTCGTCAGCGCTTCCCGTTGGTTTCAGGGTTTGCCTGGCATGTGTTGTCATTCCTTGCCTAAGTCTCTTAAGTGATTTTTGGCAAGCGTTAACCCTTGTAGCTTTACCAGCACCGTGAACTGGCTGCTGGTAAGCCTGTTGTTTGTTCAGAGCTGTTAGGGCTCGTTTAGGGGTTTTTATGAAGCAGACACAGCTGCAGGTCTTCTGGAGAACTGGTGGCGAGGTGCGTTTGGATCTGCAGTTGGACTGCGACTTACATTTTAATGTGCGTGAAAAGCTCTGCGTTTCCTTAGAATTCACAACAGGAACGAGCAGTGCTCATTAAATATGCATGTGTTGCAATTTCGGGAAAACCTCGGGAAATGTGCTCGACATGCTCAGGAAATAAAAGAATCCTGATTTTAGGAAGTGGTTTTGTTTTATTATTATTATGATTACTGATTTGCGTTAAACGATTCTGTCGAATGCAAACCCAACCAATACCACAAAATCTCACCGAAGTCAGTGTCTGTGCTCACTGAGGTTTGTGCCGCTGAAACCCTGTCACTTCCTGGAGCATTATGGTGTCACGATGGCGTTTGTCAGTTAAATTGAGATCACAAAAGTTAACAGGATGACAAGTGTTATTGAGCGCGCAGGGGAAATTGTGTGCGATTTTTGAGGTCAGTTTGCTGGCAGTGATCATTTTGGAAGCCTTTTGGAGACTTCTATGTTTATTTGATGCATCAAATGATGTCTTCGTTGTCACACGATCCTTCTGATTTAATGCTCAAGACACACAATGTTGGAAACAGGTGTGCTGCGCAATATCTATTTAAATAAATGGAAAGGTCAAAAGAACACCATTCGGTTGAAACAATATTGTCCAAAAACGATCAAGTGAAGAAACACCAGAAATATCTAGTATTTACACAGGGTGTGTTTGTGTGGACATGAAAATGCACTGCGTAAAGCAGGAATGACCCTCGTATTTCACTTTCGACTGTAATGGCACTGCAGTCGTTTTTGTTTTGAAGAAAAATTCCCCTTATTTACATCCCACTTTGCTCTCAGGTTAGCGTGTTTGTTTGCGTCTATGTGGGCGTGCTTTTTCGGCGCGCACAGATCCCTCCCCCGTCACGTTCGCCTTCCTCCTTTTGATTTATTGGCTGTTGCGGTCGGAGCGTTGTCATTTCCTAAGTGTCGCCCCACACTCGTTTGCAGCCCACCGCGATCATCTTCGGCGTTCTCTCGTCGGCGCTCTCCCTGCCCCCTCTGTTTTCCCGTCTCTCCTCCTCGCTATATTATCTCCTCCTGCGACTCCCTTTTGCTGCTTGTCCCCCCCCCCCACAATTCTCCTCTTTTTCTCTCCTTACCTTCTCTTCCCCCCCTTCTGCTCCCTCGCGCTCTCCCAGTGAAAGGCTGAGAATACCCAAGGGAGCTGATGCAATTAAAATGCTAATCCTGTCTGTCTACAGAGAGAGGTGGAGGGGGGGCTGACAGCATGAGGGATTGCGGCTCACATGGAGAACTCGACTGAAATGGAGAACAGAGGATGGGGGGAGGTGACTGGGGGCACAGAGAGAAAAGGAGGCGGGGTATGACGGGAGAACGGCCCAAGCCAATGGAGAAGGGAGGGCGAGCGAAGCAGAGAGAAAAAGACAGACGAGGCCGACACAGCCGTGATGGACTGTTTCTCCAGCAATGCACAGAAAATGGCAGCATTAATGTACTGCTTCCAGCCGCGAACACAATACCTGCGTCCGCGCTTAACACATCACCTGCGCCCGATTATGAATGCGCCCGAACCCAGCCAGGCGCTCTGAATATTTCATAGCGCTCGGCCCTTCGCGAATGAGGGAATTCCTCGCCGCGAGGAGGGGCGTGCGTTGGCGCCGATCCTTCATAAATCGAATGGAAGGATATTAGCGCAACTTGGACAGATGCGGCGCATTAAAACGCACATTATCTCATTAGCATGGCGGTGTGTTTGTATTAATGAAATGCGCTAATTGAAAGATTTAACAGGCTGGCTTTATTAATCTTCTTAAAGACGTACAAACATTGAGACACGGCGGCTTTTCTGGCTCGTAATGTGGTCGGGATTCAGAACGTGGCTGTGAGCGTTTACCGCAAAGCTATTATAAAACGTATCCAGCCGTGGCGCTTTATTCATTATTGGGGGGGGTTTCGCAAATCAAGCCTCATAAATTGAAATATAAAGGGGTGTTGGAAATTGCAAGGGGTCCGTATCGTCGTGTTGTGGGTTATTCGTGTAATTATTGGTAATTGCGGCTTAATTGCGATGATTAGGCTAAAGAAAAGGCTGTGTGCTTGAGGGATTGGGCTGGAGGCAGAGCTCTTAATGGATATTGTGGGTGATACTCTTTGGGGAGGTGGTAAATTTCACTCTATTGATTGTGAGGCTGTGGTCGTAAAAACAACAAGCCTCCCCTCACCCATCGGATTACATACGCACACGATGGGTTTGGGTCACAATGCAGGAAAACAGCTGGGTTTTGAGTTTAGGCCTGACATGTGCTCTACTACACGAGGGCAAAGTGCAAGCATACACACTTTTGTTACTGAGACACTGACAAACCTCAAGACTTCCGGAGGGTGATGTCTGATTAAATTTACAATTAAAACCTGTAAATTGTAAACATGTCAACTGACTAACTAGCTTTCTCAGCGTTGTTTCTAAACTGTTGCTCTGCTTTAGTTGCTGTGAAAGGGAAAACTGAGAGACAGAGCACTATAGCACTCCTTGTGGTGATGCTGGGAACGCTTTACACTCATTTAAATAATTAATCATTCATACTAATTAAACACTAGAAAGAATTTCTCTGTTCAAGTTTTAAACAGATTTTCTTTTTGTTTGTTTGTTTTTTTGTTAGTGAGACTTTAATATACTGTTTGACTTCATTTCTGTCTTTTTGTTTTGTAATACTTTTTAATAATTATTTAAATAATTTACCATTACAATGAATAACAATTTTAATAGGAATTAAAAATAATAAATAAGAAACAATATTTTTAAATTTTGTTTTGTTTTATAAAAAAATAATTATTAAAACCTTTATCTTTGTTTAATAAAAACAATCATAGTTATTATAATAATTGTGTGTGTGTGTGTGTATATATATATATATATATATATATATATATATATATACACACAACACAATGATTAACAGTTAATATATATATAT
>JAUCMU010000063.1:4959684-4974871 GCA_032275025.1 Enteromius treurensis
ATATATAATTTTTATTTTTATTTTTTTTAGTGACAATAAATATTTATTGAATTATTTTCACCAGAATTAGCTTAAAGGTTCAATATTTTGAGTTATTATTATTATTATTAGTGAAATAATTATTGAAATTAATGAGTTAATTGAAATAATTTCTCACTTTTTTTTTTTTTTGAAAATAATTTTTAATTATTATTTATTATAAATAAATTATCGAGGAATAATGAGTTAGAAGTTTTAAGTAAAATATTAAAACTCTCTCTCTCTCTTTTATTATATTAATTTTTTGTAATTAATGCATTTACTGCCAGAATGAATGATACAGAGTTTATTAATAAAATGGGGCACACTGGTTTTCACATTGTAATGTAATTTCTTTTGTCTTTTGTTTTAAACCATCGCCTAAATGCATGAAATCTTATACTGCCGTGTTTTCCCCTCTGCTCCCTGTGAAATGAATAAAAAGTTTGACTTTATAGCACATGTGAATCAGTAAAGTATGCTCGCATGGTGTCATTCACAAAAATAATCTTAATGCTGAAATCACTTTGAACCACAGTTATTGTACTTGAGAAAAAGTGTTCTTCCTTTTTGTTTGACTTTAGGAGTTTAGCTGGCTGAAAAAGAGAGAGGTAAAGAGGGAGGGATGGTGAATCGGGGTCATTAGTTCAGGCGGCTGGGTCTGCTGCATTCCTGAGCTTAGAGAGGGGGAGAAACGAAAGATGGAATGTGACTCAGAGAGAAAGAAAGAGGGAGGACCTGAGCGGAGGGACCCTGAAGGGGCAAGAGAGAACAAGAAAAAAAGAGTTGCTTGCCAAGGGAAAGAAAAAGTTTTCAAAAAGAGCGAGGGGGGGAGAGAGAGAGAGAGAGAGAGAGCTGGAAACAAATTCTGTGCTGTTATTGGGGGAGGGTATGAGCTGAAGTCATTAAATGTGTTATCAGTTAAAGGGAGGATGGGAAATACAGCTTTGATTTCAGCGGGGATGGTACAGACAGAACATCCACAGATGTAATACTGATTGCTTCCAACAAATGGCCTTTTAGTTGCACTGTTTGCGTTCAAAAAAGTTTCTCTTTCTTTCTTTCGATTCACTAACAAAACAAACCCAATGCACTACTGGAGTCTCTGCCCGCTGCGATTACGCAAAACTATTCAGATCTACTCCAAGCGCTCTCTGGAGAGCTTCTTTTAATCCTCACGTTTACATGAGATACTCCTGTGAGTGAGGTTTATGGTTTCCAAACATCCAGCAGAACGTCCAAGCCTCTTTTTCTTTCTTTCTTTTTAAGCTTCATTTTATTTTCTACATGCAACAGCTTTTGTTGGTGTTTAATGCGCCATCGGCAGCTCTGCCACGTTCTCACACAACCACTAGGGGTTCGTGAAACTGTGGTCTAGAGGAAAGACAAAGACCCTCGGCCTCATGTATTTCCGTGTTATCCGTCTCACACTTTGCCCTCAGTCACTCTCTGGCCCTGTGCGTGCATATGTATGGGAGTGTAGACGAGGTGCTCGTATAGGTGTGAGCGATGGCCCCGTAGCAGGAAGTTGACAGAGGTCTTGCTTTAATTCAGTGCCGGAGAGAGGTGTGTGTACTTATGGCTGCTTGTGCTTGTAGTGACAGCACATGCTCTGTATTATTGGATCCGTGCCTCGTGCTCCAGCCTGCCTCTGAAGCACCATGCCGCCCTCTGCTGCCTCGGCCAGGAATTGCACACTTCATTTAGTAGTGTGTGTGTGTTTGTGTGGCATAGGGAAAAGTACCCTTAACTCTCCATCTGACTGACCAGTGCTCTGTCTTCTGCAGTGCTGAGCATCAGAGGCGTACAGGAGGAGGACCCTCCAGACCCCCAGATTATGCGTCTGGATAACATGCTGCTGGCCGAGGGAGTGTCTGGGCCCGAGAAGGGCGGCGGATCGGCGGCGGCGGCTGCAGCAGCGGCAGCAGCTGGAGGATCACCCAACGACGGCAGCATCGAGCACTCCGACTACAGAGCCAAACTCGCACAGATCCGTCAGATCTATCACTCGGAGCTAGAGAAATACGAACAGGTGAGAAACAGATATTTTTTGTGTATGTCCACTATCTTAAGGTGTCCTTTTTTACAAGTACTTAGTAGAAGCTGTTATACTCGCATAAAACAAATTGCCTTTTGACCAAGTAATGGAACAGTCTGTATGTGTGCTGTGTTCAAGTCTGTTTTTTGTACATGTATATAGTTTTATGTTACATTACCACAAAAATCATAATTTTGTAAATTTCAATAAATTTACTGTCAGCGCAGACGCTGCACATCTATAGTCTCTCACTGCATCCATAAAGAAATTTAGTGTGTGTGTAACGATCCTCTTACATGTTTGCAAACAGGCTTGCAGCGAGTTCACCAATCACGTGATGAACCTGCTGAGGGAACAGTCCCGCACACGGCCTATCTCGCCCAAAGAGATCGAGCGCATGGTGGCCATCATCCACCGCAAGTTCAGCTCCATCCAGATGCAGCTCAAGCAGAGCACCTGCGAGGCCGTCATGATCCTTCGCTCTCGCTTCCTCGATGCCAGGTGTGTGTCTGCTTCTTTGCTCCTGTTTGGGTTCCATTCCACAAACTATTCACCTGTTATCAATGAAACGCTAATTTTTCCATCTACCTTGTCCTCAGACGCAAGAGACGCAACTTCAATAAGCAAGCCACGGAGGTGCTGAACGAGTACTTCTACTCTCACCTCTCCAACCCTTACCCCAGCGAGGAAGCCAAGGAAGAGTTGGCCAAGAAATGTGGGATCACTGTCTCTCAGGTAAGGTCACGCATGGCCTACAGTTATATTATAACATGTCTATAATGCAGCTGTTAGTGTCTGAGTATCTAGACACAACAAAGCATTATTTCCGTTCTCTTGATGGCAGTTAATATCGCACGCTTTCGCACGGATGAGTGATTTTGCACACATTGCAGGGTTAAGGCAAGGCAAGTTTATTTATCTAGCACAGCTCATACGCATTGGTCAGTCAAAGGAAGTAAACATTTAAAACACTGATTTAAAATGAATCAAAACGATTATACATCAAATAAAGTGCAACCAGTAAATGCACAGCTAAACAGATGAATTTAGTTCATTTTTGTAATGCAGGAAATTTATTTCTGTGGCTTTATTAAAAGTCCAAAACTGATGTTTTATAAAGTTCATAAAAACATTGTAAAAGTAATTCATAGGAACTGAGAAATTTCATCCGGACTTCTGAATAGACATGATGATTCACACATCACCTAAACATTGAGCATTGCGCATACCTAGAGCACATCAAATAAACACACCAGCAAGCATATTAATAAACACATATTCATTTATATGTTGCAAAAGTCTTTCACGTTAGAATTGAGTAAATAATAGGGATGGGTATCGAAAGTAAATTATCAAAGACCGAAGTATCGATAAGCTCTGACGTTAACGGTTCTGCTGTCGGTACTTTCCTGATTATTACTAAATAATTCTTATCTAGCATAATTTGGGATAATATTAAAGGCATTTGCCTGCACTTGTTATTAGCACTCATACGCGCGAAATGTCCGTCGGTTCTGCAGTACACTGACCTCGCGCACCCACAACACCAAAGCTCACGCTTAATAGAGCGATATGTAATTATCGCTAAATTATATAATGTATGGGCTGAGTTTATGCATTGGACTGCGTCACTATAACGTTACTGCGTCTAGATTACGAGCGCTTTCTGAAGCAGTAGAAGTCAATAGCAGAGAGATAATCATCGCGCGATATGTAATGCACATCTTGTCAGTAAAGCCTGTAATCAGCGGAAAATTCCATCAGCTGTGTGATCTTACATTGAGCCGTATTCACTACGCAGAGCCCTTATTCTCTGACGAGCTGCGCAAAACCACGCTATGAATAACGGCTCTGCGTAGTGAATGCGGCTCAATGTAAGATCACACACCGGATACATGCACTTTATTTAGTGTGCATTGCAAGTGTTTCCAAACTTTTAGTACTCTTAATCCCAAACACAGATCACTCACTTATGTGAATGTGTTCGAATAAAGCAAACATAACCCGAAGCTGCTGTCTGCATGCCCCGACTGTAACCACTGTCTATTCTTTTACAGGAAATAGGTGTTTATTTACTTGTTTTACAATCATTTGTTTTGTTGGTGTAATGTTTGCTCACACATTGGTGTTTGTTAGGCTACAGATTATTATGAAGTGTTGTTAATTCTGTCCTCAATTAGTTTTTTTATGATTATAATTTTTTGTTTGTATTAAAAACACAACAATAAGTACCGGATCGATAAGTGGTATAGATAAAAGCAATAATGCCATTAAAACCATAACGAAACTCATCCCTAGTAAATAATGACGTGATTATTATTTTTTTATTATTGTGAACTTGTGCTGTGTTCACATCATGTCAGACGTCTCTTAATTACAAGTTTCCCACTTGTGCTCATGTTCGTTGAACTCTTAATTAGAAGTCGGAAGCGTTTTATGACAGTTCCGCCTCCTCACACATAGCTGTTGTGAAGTCAAAACGGCCAAAATAGCAGCGGCTTCAAAGGTTACAGTTAGCGACTTCACCACGTTTCTGTTTGATCTGTGCGGGGAACTACGTTTACTAAAAATAGAGGAAACATTGCAGCTAATGCTGTACTTGTGTGATCAGAAAAGCTACAGCTATCATCTACAGCTGACATTAGATGTCGATAACTACACAATGAAATCAGGGAACCGTTTGAATGAATTGCTCTCACTCTCACTAACTGATAAGTCATTTTTTGACTTATGACTAACTTATTAGTTTCTTTTTTTTTTTTCTTTTCAAAAAACAAACGAATCTGACCCGAGCACTCGTGTAAGCGCTGCCGTTGAGTGAGTTAGTTCAGCAGAATGCATCTGTGACATCTGCAGGATGAGACTTTCGCTGCGTTCATGCCGTATGGTAATTATTGTGGTTTCACAATGACTCACGTGAGGTTCAACTTAACACTTCTCGCCTCCTTGAACTTGGGATTCGCCGTTTACATAGCGACAGTCAACAAAACAATCATAGTGATCATAACAACTCAACACTTACATAACATATTGTTGTAATGCATTATAGCATCCGTGTGTATGCATGGATTTATGCCATGAAAGCACCTTTCGTGTCAGCATCTTGCCAAATTCCACTTTTTTGGAAAGGTACAGCAATGTCACATGAGTTGTAGTTTCCTGTGATGAAACTGTGGTCTGAATGGAGTTGTTTCCCCTCAGGTCTCGAATTGGTTTGGCAACAAGAGAATTCGGTACAAGAAGAACATTGGTAAGTTCCAGGAGGAAGCAAACCTGTACGCCGTTAAAACAGCCGTGGACGCTGCCAATGTGTCGGCACAGGCCAGCCAGGCAAACTCTCCAGCAACTCCCAACTCAGGTAAAGTGCACAGCAGCCCTCCCATCATCTCTAGCCGATAGTGAAACTACACTGCGCACACCGCTTGCCACAGTCACTCTCCGGTCTACATTACACGCTATGTGCATTTCACCTCAGTTCTGTTTTTCCTCCGTTCTCAAGTCTGCTCTTGTCTTGTCTTCCCCCCCCCCGTCATCGAGAATGCCTGTTCGTTGGTATGTGCCGGGTGAGATTTAGATGTTGTTGATCTGGGCCACGCTGTAAAACTGATCCGATTGTATCTAGGCAACGGCTGTTTTGTAAACATTTTCCGGATAAAGCCGTCATAGTGTGATAGTTTACTATGGGCCTGGGAGGTTGGACGGCAGTCACCGCGCATCTGTGGAAATGTGTTTAGAATTGGGCGTAATTAGGCGTAACACGAAGCAGTGTTTTGTTCAAGGTTACGTAACATCACAACTTGACGCGTTAATATGACACAGTGCCGACAGCATGTTAACTTGCCATCACAGATTTTAGGCGTAGGTAGGCTTATGCCAGACTTGTTCAATTGTTATGAAAAATCATATTTTCTTCCATGACGTTACAGAGTGGGGCAAAAATTACAAATGAACACAAAAGCATCTCATTTGATTAAAGCAGGGTTTCTCAAACCCATACATGAGTCCCATTTTTCCCTGATTTACATCATTTCAACACTAAAATGTCGTTCAGTGTGTCTTGACAGGCATATTTACAACAAAAATCAATTCATGACACATTTAGAGACGAATTATGAATCATCCCAAATACTAATTAGTTGTGATTTTAAACACATAAAATGTAATATGCTTCCTTATTCTTTGATATATTTGAATGTGTACAAGTCAGAATAAGCATGTTGTTTGAATTTTTGTGTTTTACCCACATAAATATTGTTGCACTGAATGACAATGTAACATTATTTTAAGCTAATTTTGACATTTTATTCACCAAGAACTACTTTCTATGGACATAAAATAGTTTTTGTGAATTTCTTTGAATGTGGACATCTTAACCTCTTTGACCTATTTATATATATTTTTTTTTTTTTTTTTTTTTTTAGGAATCAATAAAAAATTCAGTTAATTAGTATTATCCATACAAAAACAGTTACTAAAAAAACGAAATCTAGTTTTTTGCCTGCATGTCATGTGACCTTCAATTAAAATCTTCACTTTCTGAAGGGAAGCTCGAGTATATATTTGAGGTCAAGGGAGTTTGGCTAACAAAACTGGAATCGGAACCCTGGATGAAGTATTTAATCAGAATTGAATTGTCTAAATGAAGATTGTTGGTTCTGTTAAATTTCCATTGCGTCACATAAACTCACTCAAGCTTGTTTTAGTCATACCGCTCACTCTCACCCCTGTCCAAGTCAGCATTCACTTTCATGTCTGGTTTCGCATGGCGGTTTCCTCTTAAGGCTATGGCAATAACCAGTAACTTTCCGTCGATGACTAACATAGCCTCTTTTATTTATTCGTTCATTTATTTATCCATCTCTGCCGAAATGACTGATGCTGTGTTTGTTTGTTTGTTTGTTTAACATTTTCATGTTACTTTCATATGCACACATGACACACACACACACACACACACTTGGTTAGAGTAGTTGAAACCTCTATTTGCTCAGGAAGCAGAATGGAGAAGGTAGGTGATTTAACTTGGTATTGTCATTTTTAACAATCCTCGCTCACCACGTATATTTTTAAACCCCTCCTCCACATATCCTGTTTCGCATCCTGCGGTCAGCGCACCAACAATGCATCTAGAGGAAGTAGGATGTCAAGTTGTATACCTTCATGTATAAAGCAACAGTCCACATCAGCACATAACGTGCTTCCCGTTCTTCACCTGTTTTGCTCCGCCGTCTCTAGTCAGCGGAAGTAGTCAAAAGCACATTATCGTCTTGTCTCTCAAAATGTTGTTCGTCCTAATTTTCAAGCCCAGCATAGACAGCAAGGCAGATTTTCACACACACACACTGTAGGCTTCTCCGAAGGCCGAGCCGGGCAGGGTTGCGTGCCTGATGGGCTGCATGTATCGCTGCAGGGTCGTCTGGGTCGTACACCCTCTCTCACGCAGGAGACACCTACCTCGGGCTGCGTTCACTCAACGGGGATGGCGTCAGCGTCACTCCCGCTGGGCAGCAGCAGCAACAGCAGCAGCAGGTAGGCACTGAGGACGTCCCCTCAATGCCCTTCCTCTTCCATACCTGCTCACAGTCTAGTGCTCTCTTCCTCTTTCCCCAAAGCTACAGCCCCGACCCGTGATATCCGCATTAGCTCCCACCCCAGAGCGCTTCGGCTCACAAGGCCCGAGTGTAGAGCTCTATCCTACACCAACTCCACTGTCTTCCCTGTGGCATTGCTCCATTTCATTTTTTCATCAGTCACACACAGTCATTTCCTTAGCCAATCCTTTGTCTCCTTCCTGTTAGATGAAGGGCTCAACAGTAAGGATGTACCAATGATGTCCCAAGGCCACCAGTGTTTCTGGAGTCAGTTGCCCCATCACGCTACTACTGCATGTCCTGTGAATTTTTATTTTTATTGTCTCTCTATATTTTTTTCTATTAATTTTTTATAAAAAAAAATTTCATATTAGAATTAAATGTCTTAATTGCACATTTAATTTAGGTAAATTTTTAGTTTTTTAAACAGGATAGGTTTTTGTTATGCTTGCTAAGTTCTTCACAGCCATCACTAAATGAAGCTGTCTAAATGTATTCATATAATCGGTGGCGTAGGACCATAAAATGTTCGTCCAATCATATCTCTCGCTCCGGGGACTATGATAGACCCTCCTAAATGCCAGTAAAAGGGGAACTCCACCCCAAAATGAGAATTTTTTTTTTGTATTAATCCAAGCACATTAAAGCTTCATTCATTCTCAGGACACAATTTAAGATATTTTAGATGAAAACCGGGGGGCTTTTGACTGTCACGTAATGAACACTGTCAAGATTCAATAATCCATCCGCCAGCAGTGGTTCAATCTGCGGGGAATTGACTTTATTCACCAATTCTTCTCTGTTCCTCTCCACCTCACCGTAGCGCTGTTTTTGGAGAGTATTTGTTTTGGAGGAGGCGTGACTTTGGAGAACGATTATCCCACTTGGCTGGGATCTTGTACGTTTATAGTTAGCTTACTGTACCTAACCTCCCTACTTTTTCTAAATCACCTACCCAACTTTTAAGGAAAGCAAATAAATAGTAAGGGTGGTGGAGTGGGTGAAAGTATCAGGACAAATCTGAGCTTCCTTCAAAACGCGTCTTTACTGTTGAGCCCTTATATATTGTTCTGATGCCACACTGTCAGCCGCTTGTGTTGTTTTTGTACTTCACCTTTCCAGCATCTGGAAGGAACCAACCCTTGTGTTTTTCACATCTGACTTTAAGAACTTTCAAATGTGAACTTTCTAAACTAAATGCGGTGATGTTGTTTACGTCTAAACACTGACTCCTTGTTCTTGTCTTAATACGTGTATTTGATGCTTTATCATTGTGAACCACTACCAAGTGGATCACTTTACATAACTGCCACACTGAAATAGCGTCATCATTTACTCCCCCTCATGTCGTTTCAAACTCAAAGGACACCGAGGAAGGTATTTTTAGTAGTCTCTCGTCATTTTTTTGCCCATCCATTAAAAGTCCAAGCTGACGTCTAAACCCCCCCCCCCCCCCCCCACACACACACACACACTTCCAAGTCTTCTGTAGAGGCACGGTCGCTTTATATGACGAACCGATTCAAAACACCATTAATGACCGGATTTTCGTTTTCTTTCATGAGCTATAAACGGAAAGCACGTCGTCTTCACATCAGAGAAGGATGTGGTTTAGGCAGTGCATCGACTCATCAACTGATACATATATAAACTCACTACTCCTGTGTTGTAGTTTGTCATATGAGTTTGGAGTATAAATACGGATGATGTTATGGATGTATTTGCAGTGGTGTTTGTTGATTGTGATACTGATGCGACGTCTGTGTGCTGCAGGTGGATATCCTGCACCGTGCTACACACCTGACGGCAGGCTATGAAGATCTGTCAGGAAGTCCTCTTTACACCCCACACCGTTTAGATGTGAGTGCAGCACTGATACACACACTAAACCAGACCTAAAGATTTGAAGGGCTAATGTCAGCTGCAGGCATTCTGTGGCTTGTATGTTTCCTGCTTCAACATGCATACTGTCTGAGATGCTTATCAGTCAACTACAAATAAATCATTTGATTTATTTACATAATGTGCGCGTGTGCCGTGTAGATTTATCATGTATATGTAAATACACACGGTATACATGTTTCAAAATCGTAAGTTTAAAATATAGCAATATAAATGCATACAAAATTCAAAGTATATACTGTATGCGCGTGTGTTTATATACATAATATATATCTACAGCGCATCTATTATGCAATGAATCCTTTGACAGCACTAAGAAATATAGATTCCATACATGCTTTTGGCTTTGCTGCAAGGTTGTTGTTTTTCCTTCAATTTGAATGCTTGAGTTACTTTTTTTGTGATTTATATTGTGCTATTGTGACTCTCTCCACAGGCTAACAACAGCTGGCAAGACAACCCCAACCCTTCCTCCATCACCTCTCCACCAGGACCACCTGGCAGCATCCACTCGGACACCTCCAGTTAATGCAGCTCACGCGACACACACTGACACACACACACGCACAGCATCTCATCATCATCCATTCTCTCCCGTTCTCTCCTGCTGCTCCCAGCTTTTGTCCATCACTAGCAGATGTCAAAGGTCTTCCATAGTCCTCGTTCCACTCTCTCCAAGTGTGCCAGGGTTCACACACTGAACCAGACTATCTGAAACACACACACGCGCGCGCGCGCTCCTCGAGCAGAAGACGCAGAACGTCACATTTGCCCGGGATGAGTCTGAATAAACCACACATCGTCCTTTAAAGGGTGGACCGTCTACTCCCAGCTCCACGTTACCTTTCCTGTTTCGACTTGTCATGATGGGGATTACGCAACAGCTCCCTCCTCGCTTGTACCAAAGTGCTGTCAACGGTTGTTGCACCTTCCGCTCGTCGAAGAACAACCTCAAGACAACTAGACCACAAAAACGCCCGCTTTTTAATACGCTTTCCGATCACTGCTTCCGGCTTTCTCGTTGTTCAACGTTGCGTTAAGCACAAACCCCGTCTGTAAGGCTTTGAGCTGGTGGCCGGAATGCAGAGGAATCCTTCAGCGCAAAAGGTACGCCGGACATTGGAACACACGCGAGCTGATCGCAGGAGAGTTCGGCGTGAAACGCGACGGCTACTCCGCGTTTCCTCGGCCCACTCGCGCTCTCCTTGTTTTAAATAGTTTAGCTACCGTTTTTGTTTTTCCTCCCCCTCACAAAGATGCACCAGCCGCCAAATAAAAGACTCGACCTCGTGTTCGGAAAAAGGATAGCTGGAGTATTCGTTCGGATTGGGACGCGGGTGGGTATTTAGAAATATTTTTAAAGGGAAAGAAAAAAATATTCCACTGTCTTCCATGCATGTAGGGTGTTGAGATGTTTTAGTGATTCCATTTAGCCTATCTTTTTGGGGGGGGGTTATTCTTCTTCCTTTTTTTTTTGGACAAAAAAATAGTCTAAAAGGAGAGGGTGTGAGTAACAGACCAAATAAACGAATGATACTGCCCGATCCTGGCGTTTGGTTCCTCTGGGGATTTCCGCGGTATTTCATCGCACGTCTTCAGAACAAGCTGAAATTCAGAGGTCCCGACTACGAAACCGTTCTTTGGGTTGGCCTCTCACGTTACTGTGTTGTGTGTACGGGTGTCTGTTTTTTTAAGGGTTGGGTTGTCTCGTCACTCACTTGTGCTTTTGAACTGATTGTATTGTACGTGCAATTGAAAGCACCTTTTCCTTGGTAAAGCATGCTGTCTTTTTCTTTCCTTTCTTTTTATTGTCGTTGCCTACAATTTCACTTAACAAAGGAACTCTGTTGTTTTGTAATCAGTTAACATAGCCAAGCAACAAGGGCTTTTCTCCTTTCAAATTTAACCAAAAATAAGCACTGGACGTGTTGTGATTTGAAACAGATGGACTAAAGCTAGTAGAGGAACATCAAATGAACTTATATTTACTTTTTCCGGACAAGTTGTTTGTATTCCGTTTATTTCTTTCCCTTTTTCCCTCCCTTCACCTTTAGTGGCGGAAGCACCACAGGGCGTTTTGATATACGAATGGAAATTCTATATATTACACAAAGGACTTAAATAACGTTGAAATGTAAATTGGGGTTTGGTTTATATGTACACACGGAAAAACAAACTCTGAGGAGCTTTTCAAGCTATTATCGTGTCCTCTATAGATTACTGTTAGTTTTAAAACATTTCACTAATGCTATTACTACACCAAATTCCCTTGTTTTCTTTCTATCAGTCATCTATGGATGTCACTGTACAGATTGTGGAATGTTTCAGTGTATTTTCTCTTTTTGTATGCTTTTCTTTTGGGTTTTGTTTGTTTTTTTATCGCTGGGGTTTTTGGATTGGCTCACGAGCAGGAGATATATTTGTTAGTCTTTGTAATATTCATTTTAGCATTTCAGTTACATTTTATTTGGATCGGGAGTCTCGAGTGTTACTGTTTTGTTTTTGTGTGTGTGTGTGTGTGTGTGTGTGTGTGTGTGTGGTTTTGTCAAACGCTGGTAGCATTTGTTTGAGGTGCTGTGAAAATCCACTCGGCCGATCGTCACACTACTAAATACGATGGAATATAACGCCTCATTGGACTACAAACATGCATAAGCTATGCTGATTTTGAACACTACACATCATTGGTAGATTCGGAGCTCCTAAATGTCTTTTTCTCCCAAAAGTGCATCCGTAGGATCTGTTTAGAAACTTGGGATTATGATCGGAGGTGGATTCCACTGCACCTTATCAAATGGCATCTGCCTTTTTTTCTCGATTTGTATCATTATTTTACTAGAATTGTAGTACACGCTTCCTTCTGTATTTACCATTCTCTCCCTCCTCTCTACCTCTCCTCTCTCCATTTCACTTGTATATAAACCCCACCATTTTCAGACTTGGTAGTCTGTATAAACTCCTTTTATACCTCAACTTTAGAACTGTTCTAGTGAGAGAGAAAAAAAAGAAATATGAGAAAATTGTAGTGTTCCTTATTAGAAAAACAAAAACTAATAAAATAATCTAGTGTGCTTTTGAGCCTGTAGTAGTTTTTTTTTTCTCTCCTCTTGTTGCTGTTCATTAAGGGGCTATTTGCATGTTACGATCCGTGAAATGATCTGGTTATGGCGGTTATGAATGAGTCTGCCATTTTTCAGTGCGCTGGCTGATCGTCTCGCCCCTGCCTGAATATTTCTGCGGCATAAGGACAATAATATGAGGATCACAATAAATCAGACCTGTTCTCCTCGTCTCAAATTGATTATGTGCTTTGTAACAAGTCGGTTTGGTGAAATGAAACACAGCCCACAAGTCTGCACAGGGTAAAATTAGAAACGCGGCGAAACAAAACATCAGCGATCCAGGGCATTGTTTGTTTTCAGGTGGGGCTTTCTACATCGAAACATTTCAGAAGAGAAGTCGTCAATAATTCTCAGTCATTAATACAGAAGATCACTATCGGGGTCATGGTTTTCCTTTGTGGTTGTTAGGATGTTGCTTGGTTTTTAAACACTTTGTTATTTTGGTTTCGGTATATGGCAAAGCTCCTCTTTCTGTTCAATGTTTTAATATCATCAAGGGTTCTGCGAGTCTTGTGAAGGTACGTTTAAAGGGAACCGTATGTTTATTAGCGCTGTCAAAGGATTAGTTGTGATTTAATTGCATCCAAAATTAGTTTTTGTTTACATAATGTGTATTGTGTACGTTATGCATATATTTAGGAAATATTTACATGTAGTTAGATCTAATATATATATATATATATATATACATCATTTTTATTCTTAAATATATGCATGTACTTATATATTATGTTAACTTATTTTGGATGCGATTGGTCATTGGACAGCACTAATATTAATATGGTTTAAGTGCAAATATCTAGGGAGAATTAGCAATACTTAGACAACTCCCTATTTTAAATTTTTTTGAAAAGTCTTGTGGCTTGAACATCATTCTGTGCTCCCAACCATTAGAATATGGAAATAACTTCTGACCACACTGTGAAAGTGATGTTCGATCTCAGTATTTCCATTGTTTTCCAGTGCAAATGTCTAAAGATCTTAAAATAAGATCATTGAGAAACAAAATGACTGGAAGTGAGTTCATAATTACAACAGTAACTAATATCAAGCTCAGAAAAATCGGTTTAATTCGAAGAAGAAGAAAAAACAAGCTGTCGGATCCTAACGACAGATGTTTGCTCCTGCTTAAAGTGTAGATATTTATATTGGAAAACAAATGAAGCGTTCATTTGCAAAAATCATGTTTTTTCACTGTGCATTCCTATTAATCTCAATCAAACTGGTTGTTGTTTTTTATGACTAGGTTAAAAGAAATAACTTGAACCAGCTAACTAACACAATAAAAACATGATTTTTTTTTTTTTTGATAAGTTAACCATTTGCAAATAAACTCTTCAAATATACAAAAAGGAAGATTTTTTTATTTTCCAGTGCATGTGACACAAGCCTAGTTTCCATCCAGTTTTTACGCTGTTTTGTTATCGCCAAAGAGAATTCGCAAAAAAAAATTGCATTTTCCATCCAACTGGCCTTTTACTGATCTGTCGCATAAGTTTTGGTGTATCGCAAAAAAAAAATAATTTGCCCTTAAGCTGTTTCCATACATAATTTTTACCTATTGCGCAAATCATATGCAAACAGTCTGAATAGCCAATTATTAAATTATGGAGGCCTACATAAAAATACCAAGTTTCATGAGTTTCCATGTTTTTGTACTGAGTTATAGATTATTTAGATACTCCTGCATCAAGCAATAATCTCTTTATAAGCAGGTGCAGTTGTTTTTCTTGATTATATTTTATTAGGCTGTATTTTAATGGTAATTTAGGTTATTTTATATCTCCCAATGGACGGTCGTTAAGCCATTATTAGATTATGCTAAATTACAAGTAAATTCAATTTGAATTGATACGTGACTGTGACCTATTAAAAAATAGCTTAATTTATTTCCAGGGATTCATTTTATACATGAAAAGAAGAGCATACGCAGAACATGAGGATTCACATCACGAGCAGAGCTTGTGCCAACAGAGAAAAACACAAGCTATAAAAGAAAAAAAAAAGGCCCATATGCCGATTATATATTTTGTAAATAAATAATAAATTAACAAAACGAAAGGGGGAAAAAACACAAGTAGCGGCATATATGCCGAAATTTCAGATCATTCTTGTGAAGCGCTCTTGAGCGGAGACTGTTTTTATTGTGAATCTACACAAATAAAATATATATTTAGAATAATTTCTAATAATGTCTTCTTCTTGCACGAGTATAGTAAGCCGTTTCCACTTTTATAACGGGAAAAAAACATCAAGTGATCCTGCCAGTGCCACACACAGGCACACATTAAATTACTAACTCCACAACTTATCCTAAATAAAATTAAGCTTGATTAACTTTAACTTTCACCCCCAGTTTCACAGACAAGGCTTAAAGGTGCCATAGAATGGAAAACTGAATTGAGCTTGGCATGGTTGAATAAAAACAGTTGAGTACACGGACATAACATACTGTGAGTCTCAAACACCATCGTTTCCTACTTCTTATAGAAATCAAGTGTTTGCAAAAGACGACT
>JAUCMU010000063.1:4991106-5005557 GCA_032275025.1 Enteromius treurensis
GAGACTGTACTGCTGAGGTGTTGTTGAAAAAATGAATGTTAATCACTCATTCTTTGTAGATTCATCTTTCAGAAGGGCATATAAAACAAATTAACCCTCACAGGATACAGTGTCTTCTTCACTTGATGTAATCCACATGGAAATGGTACTGTTTAGGGGCGGGGCAAGTTGTTCATGACGTAGAACGTGGGCGGACATTATGGAAATGTGTTACTTCGTGACAGAGTCAAGGTGAATGTGAGCCGACTCAGTCATGTATACAGCTACATAACACACTGCATGAAAGATCATATTTGAAATGGCATAATAGGGGCACTTTTATATAACCATTCTTGTCCCCTTTCTTACTCATTCCACCACTTTGAACAGTACTTAAGAACGTTTTTGACGTTATCAGCAGGAAATCATGCGCGTGAACCTATTCTGCGTAATAAGCATTGTTTACGCTTAGGGAAAGTGTGCATATGGGTTGTGAATGTGATATGGAAGATGTAACTCGAGGGAGAAGGATGGTTAGGTAAATAGTTTTTTCTTTGTATAAAAAATACACGCTTTGTTTAAGTGTCCACACCAGCGAACGATATCGTCTGTTTACTATAAGCTCAAGTGCTTCTGCCACTTTAAATTCTCAAGCGCGTGATGGCAGGATTGATTCAGATTGGCTGTCAATGTGTCTATTGTTTATCAGCTGAAAAAAATTTTCTGGAAATAATTACAATGATATAATTTCTCTGTGCCTTTATTGTTATAGTTTTGTGGTGTGGACGCTTTAACATTGATACATTTTTTTTTTTTTAGAACCATTCCGTTATCTTTATTGTGAACGGGGCTTAAGGTATGGGTGTGTGTGTGTGTGTATGGGTGTGTGTGTGTGTATGTATGCATGTATGTATGTATGTATGTATGTAAATTATATTTTATTTTAATTATTTAAAAATTCTCAAATATTTTGAAAATCCATTTAAATAAAATTAACATACTTTAGAATGAATGTTTAATACAAATATAACTGAAAAGGAAGTAAACACTAACAATTGTAAACACTTGTTGGCATATTTTCAAATAAAGCCAAGGTAAAACTCAGTTTACATAGAACACAGTGAAAAAGACATGAATCTGACAGTGGGCGAATGCATAAAGACAGCATAATGTAAAATCTCTAGTTTAAAGTCTTTCGATCACGCATAGTGAAGCTGACCTCTCTTCCTGTCTGCATTCAATTCACACGGACCGACCGTCACGCAGTTAACACAAGATCATACAGGATACAGATGTACACTTCACAAGGTCTCGCAACTAGATTAGGGTTGCAGGATGTGTGAAATTAATTGTTTATTAGTCATTCAAAGATTTGTGAAAAAAATGATATAAATCCCAATTTGCTGATTGGTGGCGGCAAAGGAGAAAGTATCGTTTGCCTTTATTAGTAATAAACGCAATTGTTATGCTTTTTTTAGTACCTTTTAATTGCTATATCTGTTTATTATACAGACCTCTATCCATATTAGACAGAACTGAATGACGACAGCAGACAAGAGGGAGAATATGAGCACAGTGTGTTCAGGTGCTGCCGCTCTGAGCGCCGTCACAATAAAAGTCCTGCCTGGAACACATCAGCCAAACAAAAAAAACTTATCGGCGGACATAGGTATTTAAAAAAAATAGATAAATACAATGTAAAAACATGTATGTACACAAGTACATTGTGCCAAATTATTAATATGCTTCAAAGTTATAGAAAATGACAACAAACCCTGAGCTTATTTAATAATTGGACTGTTTTTGCTACACCATGGTTACAGTTAGCATGCTGCTTCTGGTTTTCTAGGTCAGCGCCGTTTGATCAGTTCTTTGATCTGAGATTTCTGTGCAGAATTTGAATGCATCTTGCTAGATTTCGCAGGAATTTTCATTCATCCTGCACCAAATACAAACTCGTCTCTTTTCGTTTGGTTTGCGGTTCGATGTTTCTTAGATGCCTCTCATATGAGCTGGAAAACTCCAGTGTTTTGTGCCGGTAAAATTTATTCACTGCTATCTTATTTTTATTTAATTTTTTCCTTTTTCAGTGTTTTTCTCGCATGCATGTCTTTTAATAAAATCTGTAACAAACCAACAGAAATGAATCTATAGATATTTTGCTTACACTAAATTAAAAATGTTGTTTTGGCGATTAGGAGACATAAAATAAATAGTTTTTAAATGTATATTTCAATTAGCATTTATATAATATTAAAAGGGTTTTATTTCGGATGATTTTAGTTAACCACAAAAACAGTGGGTTGTTACCATACAGCTTGGGTATGAAGTTGACATTAAACTTTATTTGCAATTTTAATTACATTTTGGTGAAAGATTATGAAGGTGAACTATTGTTCTTACCAATAGCATGCAATAATTAAATGGGTGCTGATATACGGCCATTTTTTTTATTTTTTGACTTCATGGATTAATGAAATGTGTCCACACTTCTAGTTCTGTTATGACAGTTCTGTTTGTGTTTTACAGAGTTAACATATAATTTCCATAGTTTCTGGAAGCTTATAGAGATGGGTCAGTGGGGTCTGCAATGGGTGACGTTTCTCAGAAACGTTGATTTTAAAAGTTGATCAATTGAATTTCCGTTTTAAAGCACCACTGCTACAGCCATACGTGTTCACACAGATGTATTTGGTCATTGTGTTAGGATGAGATGTTCTCTATGAAGAAAAAAAAAAACAGAAGTGTGTCATGTTTAAAATAGTGCACAAATGACTTCTGTTCAGTTCAGAACCAGTCATGAGAAGTCCATATGGGTCAACATGAACCGTTCACACTTAAAGGAAGGTTGTGGTCACTTACTCCCCTTCAGTCTTGATTTTATCATGATTTCTTTTTTTTATCATGTTGGTTTTTAAGATTGCTTTGTGAGTTACTCAACAGTACAACCAAACTCATTTACCTATTTGAAAATGGTAGTAGGGAAGGGTGATATCAGCCAAAAGAATTCACTTTATTATTTTTTATTTTATTTTATTAGTAATAATAACAGAATGCAAATTACAAGAACGGACAGGGAAGATATGAATGAAACAAGTTGCTGCTATTTTTTCAGGTATTGTAGGTCTTTTAACAGCAGCATTTATCATAGTCTAATGTTTTGAGTTTATACTTTCAGAGCTAAAAAAAGAGTAGCACTTCTGTGGCTAGTGAGCAATTGAGATCTTGTCTACCTCTGTAATCAGCTAAATTATGTATCAGTACTGTGCTGCTGAAATGAGTGGAGGCTTCAAACAAGTCACTCGCATCTCTCTCTCTTTCTCTGTCTGTCTCCAGTAGCGTGATCCGCGTAGTCTGTCTGAGCTGGTGACTTCTCTCTGGACGGCGTGAAAGCAGCTCTTCTGCTGAGTGCTCCTGGAGAAGATGTGTGCGCTCAGATAAGAGACTCTTCACACAAGAGACAAAAATGTGAGTCAATAACCTGACAGCACCTCCCATTCAGACCTGTCATAATTTCCTGAGGGGTAATAAAAGCGTAATGTCTAAATAATGGCTGCCAAATAGGCTAACAGCTTTATGAAGAGTGGTTTGTGTTTCTACACTTCCTTGTAGTCAGAACACTGTTTCACAGCAATAAATATTTACTTGGGAGTATGTGTACTGTGCATATTTATGTATATTCAAATAATAATATAAGTCGAGCTAAGCTAATTGAATGTAAAAACGCATCCTATTGGTGTGACGAGACACTTATCCTTTGAGATGAGACGAGACAAGATTTTTAAAAGATATCCTCAGTGATAAAATATATATTGGCAAAAAATAGTATTTTATTCAACAAAAGCATTCCAAAAAATGTAGGTGCATTTCGTAGCCAACGTTTTGAAGTTAAACTGTATTAATGAATTGTGTAAATAACACTGCAAAATATTTAGCCACAAACTGACCGCCTGGGGCCTGTTCCATAAAACAAGTTTACCAAATAAGCCAGGCTTGTTTCAGTTAGTCTGACTTGCTGTCATTTGATTTGGTTTAAAATAAGTCAGACTAATTGAAACAAGCCTGTATCTGCACGTCATAAATAGAACGCAGAAATAGTTTTCTGTCAGAGATTTTTTGCACTGCATCATACCTCCATGTCGTGGCCCAAAGAGGTTGCCGTTGGTCTCAATCTCAGTCGGTGCGGCAGACGAAAAGGCTCGAACAGCAGAGTTTCAGATGTTGTAGAAGTAAGACTTTATTAAAATAACAAAGCCGAGAAGAACAGCCGCCCCATCAGACTGCCTCTGGTCTTAGCTTGTGTGTACAGAACATGTTATACCCTTTCAAAGAGGACACCATTACCTTCTCATGGTGTTGATTCATCTTCTATATTTGGTGTTAATGCCTGATTGGTTGATCATCCTTATCTTCTCTCGCCTTTACCTCATTTGCTATGCCTGGTTGGCTGTACCCCACCATCTCCTCATCCTCCCTGTGCACTACCTCATAGGATCTGCTGAGAAGTGGTACTCCCCTCCATAAAGTATAAGGCTTCCCTTTGTTCTGAGGTGATTTCATCATCTCGGATGGCCTTGATGGTCTTGCACCTGGCGCTTGATTAATGGAGACTTCCATTCACAGGTCATGAGAACTTCCAGTTCCATACGCACCACTCACGCTCAGACATCCAGGACTCAACTGATATCACACCTTATTACACACCTTCCATGATTTATATTATTTTGTTAGTATGACAATATAATTTCTATATTTTGCGACTAAAATTCACAATACTATCGCGAGGATATTGCCAAGTTCTCGGGAGACCTCATGCCACAAGATCTCGTCACGCCCTTAGAGAATAATCATATAAAGATAATAAATAAGCACAGTACACACATTGGATATCTTATACATACATACATACATACATACATATATATACAAATATATATATATATATATATACACATATATATAGATAGATAGATAGATATAGATATATATATAGAGATAGATAGATAGATAGATACACACACACACACACATATATATATATATATATATTTATATATATATATATATAGATAGATATATCTCTCCAAAATAAAAGTCATGAACGTAATGTGTGTGTACTGTGCATACACGCACATATATGACTAATGTTTATTATTATTATTATTATTGTAAATTTATTTGACTGTCACACATCAAACCTGAAGAGCTTTGCAATGTTGGTTTTGTCTTTTAAGTTTAAGATACCACAACAAAAGCAAGGCATGTTATTAATAAGTTAAATACATTAAAACAGTGGCAGTACTGTAAAGTAAATGAGAAAAAGTAATGATGAGAAAAAGCATTTAATGTAACTGCTTTATTATTTTTTTATTTATTAAAAAGTTAGATATTGAAGCAATTGCTTTACTGTAAAAATGCACAGGCGATGAAAAAAGGTGTTTATTAAAATAATAATTACTTAAATGTGTTTTTGGTGTTATTATTGGTGGTTGTTTTGCATGCATTTATGTGGCTGTCATCAAATCAAGCCTAAAATTCTTATTTGTTTGTGACTGTCACTTTAACTATTGTTTATGTATTTCTGACCAAGCATGTGGTGAATGCAGAAAATGATTATGGCTTGTCTACAGGTGATAGTCTGGATTTTACAGCTAGCTGACCAACACAGATAAATACAGTCTGAATAAAGTGTGGGAATAATGCATGTAATAAGACACTAACTTGACCAGATGACACAACTTACACTTCATTTATTTTAACTCTTGACTTAATTAAAAGCCCAAGTCGATCCCACTGCATTTTATAAAGAACAGTTGAGTTTGATGCACAAGAGCAAACTATATAATATGTGGAAAATGTTCTAGTCTTGTGACGCTGTCGGCTCACTGCACATCCTTCTGAAGAATCCCAGCTTTAGAAACAAGCATCAGAAATATATTTTTAACATCAAATATCAAACTTTGTGCATGACTCTGTTACTTTAGGACAGTGGAAGAGATCAAAGCTGTTGTTCAGTTTCTCAGTGGGTAATGGGGATCAGCGGTGTGTTTGCAGCATTTGGTTCATGCACAGCAGTTCTTCAGTTTCCATCTTTGCTCAAATCCGTTGATCCCCGTCTTGTTGTGGAAGCTTTAATCTGTTTGGTTTATGTATCCTCTGTTGACTAAAAGTATGTATGGCAAATAAAAACAGTGCAGTTACTAGTACGAAACAGTAATCGAGCTTCACGCAGACAGTGCTGCTGTTGATCTCCAGTTTAATGCACCAAGTTAAAGTCTGGAGTGGATGTGTGCATCAGAAAACATGCACTACATTTCATACCTTAAGGGTGGGTGACAGAAACATACTTTCATGCAAATATACAATTAATTGATTTTAAAGTAAAATAAATGCTGTTCTTTTATACTTTAACACAAAGTATTAGAGTTTCTACAAAAACAAAGCAACACAACTTTCAAAAATCAGATTTTCTTCACGGGATTAAATCACATTTTAATATGCATTCAGTTATTTAAAGTTGATATTAAAATATTTTACAATTTGTCTTTTTATCCTATTTTTGATTAAATAAATGCAGCCTCGGTGAGCAAAAGAGACCTCTTTAAAAAAAACATAGTTTTTAAGTGCACTAAAAGTCTTTTTCAGGCTGCTCAAGCTAATGAGCTTAAGTGCTTTTTAGGAAACAAACAAATATAATTGGCCCTTTTTGTAAGAGGTGTCATTTTCAAATTGAGCATTGTGGTTTCTCATGTTCATAAATGTACGGCGGGACCTTCAATACTGAAGGTGTACCAAGCACTGCATGCATTGTTTATTTGGGCTTTGGGGCAGTGTTTGTTTGCATCTGCGTCCAAAATAGTTGTCTTGTTTCTGCTGGTGCCCTTTTTGAAGATGATCTGTGTCCTCCAGAGGACATGTCTGCTGCTGTGAGTGTGTTCACGTCGGCTGTATGTCCGGAGACACAGAGAGGTCAAGGTGTCTGTTGGTGCTCTTGCGTGCCAGCGTATGGCTACTGTGTCATCGCAGGCCACATCACCCCAAACAACAGATGGGAGGGGTTCTGTCCCGTGTGTCATGGGAGGCTTACGTTAGGAGCAGATGGGAAGAGAGGAGAGCTCTTTTTTTTTTTTTTTTTTTTTTTGAGTGTGTGTGGGTCCTCTTCGTTTCACTCAATGGGTCACATGAAAGCCGTTCATTGTTCAGTTTTCTTTTTTGTCTCTCCTGTACTTCCCTCTTTTCTTCTTGGGCTCACTCTCACCTGCTCTAGCCTTTTTACTCCTCCCTGAGACTTGAGTCAAGCAGACACAGACACACACACACACACACGCAGAGCAGATCGCTTGTCCCTGTTCTCTCCAGCCAGGTCCCTGTTGGCTCGGGCTCCTCAAACGTTCAGATGATTAATGGGCTCAGAATCTGTAGGCGCTCGCCGCCGCCTCATCTATTCCTCCCATCCCCCTGCTTCTCCTCTTTCTCCCCCAAACCCATCTATGTTTGAATGCAGGATCTCTCTCTCACACACACACTCACACAGATCCACCAAATGCTGGTGAGGGTCGTCCCAGCCTCTCAAGTTGTGCTTTGTCACTCGGGCAGCTGCTGTATTGTCTCGGGCGGTGTTGGGGAAGGCACGTGCTCTCTGGGTGGAGGGATTGCCGCGGTTTGGCCAGGCTCTGGCGCGCTGCTGCAGAGGGCTTTCTGACAGAATGTGAAATTGGAGGATGTCTCGTCCTCCCCCCAGCTGTATATACACAGCCCAGAGACACAGAAAACGCAGATCACACACACACACTCTGAAAGGAGCAGTGGAGTCCTGTGATGGGGCAGTAAAAGTGAGTGCAGATGGTCAGGCCTGGGAAGAGGTTTACCTGGAATGCGAGCGCTTGAGTTCAAAGGTTAGAGTTCCTGTCCCCTCTGGCTGACAGGAAGCACTGCGTGTGCAAGTGTGGTTTATTTGTAAGTGCCAGCTGTTCTCTCGTGAAATATCTTAAACTGTGTTTTATAAACTGCACAACTGTTTTCAGCATTGATGCTGAATGTTTCTTGAGCATCACATCTGAATGATTGTGTCACTGTAGACTGGAGGAAACATGCTGAAAATCCAGCAATGCATCACAGGCATAAATTGTATATTTAAATTGATTTATATAAGCATTAATTATAAATTGCAATTTATGACCCTGGACCACAAAATATGAACTGTCTAAAGTGTCAGTTCTTCGAAATTGGGATCTGAAAGCTGAATAGATAAGCTCCTATATTGTTATGAAAGGACAATATTTGGATAAGATGCAACTATTTAAACAATCTGGAATCTGAGGGTGCCAAAAAAAATCAAAATATTGAGAAAATTGTCCAGACCAAGTTGTTGCAATGTATTTTTGGCTATTGCTACAAATATACCCCAGCGACTTGGACCAAGGTCATGTATTTTTCAGTATCACTGTAGTTTTTATCACGTAAATGCAGTGTTTTAAAAACACAAATCATACCAAGCTTAAACCCAATCCAGCTCAACACTTTAACACCCCCGCCTCTCTCCTCAATGCATGCAATTTAGGATGCTATTCATGTCTGTGGTACAAACAGCACAGATTGTTGTGTGCCACTTTTTAATACACAGGGAGTTGAGTTTGAACCCCTTAACCGTAAGTATGAGTAATGGCGTTTGTTTTAGCAAGCACCGGTAATTGGTGCTTAAAGACTTAAGGTGGTCGGATCTGTGGCACGGTGGTCATGAATGTAGTCTAATATTAAGCTGTGCTCATGTTGTTAGTGTTGCACCTAGCTTACTGCGTTTCCCTTCTGTACAACAAATGGCATAGAGGTAACCGTGTTTTTGTCTGGGCAGTGAAGGTTTGGCGTTATAAAGTGGACGGATGAGCTTACACCGGATTCTCCATGTCACATCTGTTCATCGACGTTGTATCTGCTGTTGTGACCCAATCTCTATAGAGATCTGTCACTCTCACATGGCCCCGCACGATGCACGCCTTTTATTGTCACTGGCGCTCAGTACGTGATAATTGCTCGTTAGCTTCTAATGTAAATCTCTCTCCCCTTTTGGGTTGGAATGATTGTTTACAAGTGCGCTTTAATGAGAACGAATCAAATCTACATGGGCCTTAGAGGAAAAAACGTATTTAATTTGACAGCAATGAAAACGAGGCTTTGAGGGATGGACGTACAGCCGGTCCACAAAAACCATCACTCTTCTGTTCTTCTCTCTCTTCCCACATTTTCCTCTCCTCTATGTGCTGTCTGTCGGTGTTTGTAACTGGGTGGTCCTAAACTGAAAGTAAACGAGAGTGAGGTAAAAGTGGCAGAAAAGGCGGGAGGATGGGAGGAAATTAGCCTGAGTCATGATGATGATGAGGTGTGTGTGTGTGTGTGGACAGATGGTGGGCTGATTCCATCGGGGGAGGAGACAGACGACGTAGATGGCATGTCTTTAGGGGAACGAGAGGTCGTCCCACTCTGTCATACAAACAGTGATGTGTAATTCTCTGCTTAAAGGGATCGTTCACCCATAAATGAAAATTGGTGTCATTTAATTAAGTCATTCCAAACTCCCAATTTTCCAAACAGTAGAAGCCTGCCAGTGACTCATGCTCCCATTGTATGCTAGTCATGTAAAGACATATTCATGCAACAAGGCTAATTTTTTACAATGTTGTCTCATTTTCAATCTAATACCAGGGCAGGTTTTTTTAAAATCCGTATAGACTGTCTGTACGTCTGTGTTTTCACCTGATAATCACTCTTTTGTGTGCTAAACACAATCTGCTACATATAGACAAATTTATTTGAATGTTTTACATTAGTTATAATCTAGGTTAGTGGATCATTTAGCAGCACAGGTTACTCTAGAATAATCACAATGCCCAATAATTTGATCAAATCTAAATATTTAATGAAAGGATGTTAACCAGTTTATGATGCATGTATATAATTAAGAATTAGTTAAAAAATAATTGTGTTTATTTATTTTTATATATATCGTGCACACACACACACACACACATTTATATGTGTGTGTGTGTGTGTGTGAAATATATATATATATATATATATATATATAAGTAAATGTGTGCATTTTTATATACGGAGTAAACAAGCTTTAATTTGGATGGGATTGATCGCGATTATTTGATTTGACAGCAACAGTGAAATTGTAATCGTTTATTGTTTGTTAGTGCACAATACACTAATTATATTCGATTTTTCTTTTGATTTTTAATGTATAAACACTTTTTAAACTGCTGTAGAAATATTGTTAATTCACGGTTAATGGTAATTGATGCAGTTAACTAATGTTAACAAAGAAAAACTTTATGTATGGCCGCAGATGACTTGTAAAATAACACATGAGTCATGTGGACTACATGTACGGTGCTTTTCCATGTTCCACGGAAAAAGTCGTCATTTAGACTGGAGGACGGACATGTTTAGAAAAGCATGAGGATGAACGATGATACAGTTTTCGTTTTGGGTGAACTTAATAAGAAACCACTCGGCTTCAGGGTCAACACGGAGAGCCCTCAAACAAAACGCTCACAATTTCCAGACCATCGAAGTTCGGGAATCACATGACATTACCTTGGAGAGCACATGGAAAAATCTTCTCACAGATAATGCTCCCGAAATCGACATCCTCTCTCACCAAGCAAGCCTCAAACTTTCATGTCTCGTGGAGGTGTATCCCCGTGTTGTCCTCTAATTCACCCTCCCGTGGGGTGACTCACTCACTCACTGTTTCCACTTACTCCTCTTCCTTTGAAAACCCTCCCCGTCCAAAGAGTGTCTCGAGCATCCGTGTGGTTTGGCATGAAGGGCAGTTCCTGCGCTCTGGTTGGGCAGCCCCACTGTGGCTTCCTTTTTTGTGTGTGTGTGTGTGTGTGCAGTCTAGACATGTGTGAATGTGTGCGGCCTGTGGAGAAGCAGCAGATAAGGCGGCCCTCGGTGTAGTGGGGGAGGCATGCAGGAGATCGCGCTGAAAAGAATGAGTGGGGGAAGGCAAAACGGAGGGAGGGAGGAAGGGGGTGGGGAACTGAAGGTGTGTGTGTGCGCTGAGAAGAGAGAAAGAGCCATGCAGGAAGAGTGAGCGAGAGAGAGAGAGAGGAGGGTGGAGAGTGCTCAAGCTATTGATGGGAAAAGAGAAGGGAGGGGTTAGAGAAACGAGCAAGCGCCGGAGAGGCGAGGGAGGGGTGTGTGGGTAGAGCCTCTTCTCAATGAGGAAGCGCCAGAGCCATTTTCACTGTTGAGTAAGAGCACGCTGCTCTCAGCGAACGAGCAAGAGAAAGAAAGTGCGCGTTTCGGGGTTTTTTCGGAGCTGCCTTCGCTCGTTCTTCCTCTCCCCTGCTTTCTGGCACCCCGCTGGAGGCGGTTTACGCGAGCCAGGCCTCGGGTGGACACACAATGGGGCGAAGTGCCTGTGGCAACTGGGCCGTTGTGCTGCCGACGGGGGGAGGGGGTAGAGAGCCGACCGGCGCACAGAGCTAACAGATCCAGCCGGCTTCAGGCCTCTGCGCCTCTCTCTCTCTCAGTCGCGAGCGAGACTCCGATTAGAGGCTTCTCAGGAACCACAAAACCTTCCTCTCAGGACTATGGTGGACTAACTATGGATTAACATGTATTTGGCGCAGTGGATTTTAGGACACATACGTCAGAACCGGAGATTCGAGAGCGCAAAGTCGCTGTGTTTTGGGAAGGAGTGACGAACTTTTTCTCGCCTTTTTAGTTCCCTTTCTGTTTTGCTTTTGCTTTTGCGCCGAGAGGAACTCATCAATGGATTACAAAATGCATTCCAAGTCCAATGATTTGCTGGATTTTCAGACACTTGATGCCCTTTTGGAAAAAATTGCACACTGCTCCGTCCCTGTTAAAAGGTAAAACTGATAAGCTTTTCTACGAAGTTGCTTTTCTTGAATGTTACGCGGCTAATCGCCAGTGTCGTTTTCTTGTGTAGTGTCTCTTATGGTTTGATCTGGAGCAAACTTGGGCTTAGTGTTGGGAGTCTTTCGCTCTGATTTGCTGGAATGATTTTACGTTTTCACTTATATTTTCACCTAGACTGTTTTTTTGTTTTGTTTTTTTTCTGGATTGGCCTGAAAATAGTGTTTTAAAGGGTGGCATTGTTGGTAAGAAAGCTAAAAAGCTCCGAATGGGCAGCCTCCCGGTGGGAGAGAAGGGGGTGTGTGAGCAAGCTGCGGGAGGGGGTGGGTTTTTCAGAGGAAGAAGGGGGTGGTGTATTTGTTGTGGCAGAAGGAGAAGGTTCAGCCGGCTATGATTTAGCAACTTTAGTAAAATGGTGATCTCAGACTTGCTGCAGATACGCAAATGTAAATGATATGGCCTTATTGAGCACTAAAAGATATCTGGCGGGAAAAATAGATGTTTCCCATGTGTTTTAATGGGCCACAACATTTAAAACCAATCAAGGTCTGCGTTTACAACAAGGTCTCTTTCTCTTAGGAAGCTTGTCCTTGTTTATTTGTTCTCTTCTGTCTTGTTCCTAGAATAGACGTCCTTCTGTCGTTCACTGGTTTAACCAGACAACGTCCTTCAGGTATACCTAGAAAAGCAATTCAACCCTCGCTTTGTAGGCTTTAAATGGACCATCTAGCATGAGTTTAGTCTACTAATGTTGTGTTCGGCGAATGACAAAGATGCTAGGGTTGGGTATTCGGATTCTATTCGACTCCAACACGATAGACAAAAATAACAAACGTCTTTTGCAAAACGTCTAGTAGCAACCTAATGCTTCAAACTAAAATCCATAAAGGCTCGTGCAAAATAGTGATGCATGACAGCTAAACAAAATCCCACGTACTTTATTCTGAAACATTCAACGTCTTTGCATAACAGAGACGGCCTCGAGGCTTGTGAATGTGTGTCACATGCGAGCTGGACATTCCCACCCTGAAGTTGGAGGCATGTGGAACAGTTGCAGTGGAAAAAAAAGTTCTCCAGTCACATTGTGCACATGCCTACCGTGTGCCAGTGCGCTCCTGGCTCCGTTCTCCAATAGACGCTTGTTAGACCCCGTTCCGAGTCGTTTTAGGTCACTGATCAAAGCGCTAGGACAAACAACACGCCGTGCCAAATGTTCAAAACACCTCTGTTTTGTTTGACGGAGGGTGTCTGTGGAGTCCCCCGCCGATGTTTGCACAGATTAGTTCCCTCCACTTCGGGAGCACAAACACAACTGTGAAGTTAGATGGTTTTACTCCCTTCTGCTGGCTGCTGAAGTAACTGTGAAGCCTGAGATGTAGAGAAGAAGAGCTCCCAGGAGGAGCGCTGGCGAGTCTGGAGTATGAAAGAGGAGAGGGGAGATGGATGAGGTAGGTGGGACTCTGGGCCTGAGCAACCGACTCTGTACAGTTTCATTTATTATTTATGCATATGCTTTCAAGCAAATAAACCTGCTGCCCCGAGTCCTGTACCTAGTTTTCCGCTGGGAGCCTGGAGCTTTCTGTCCTGACAAACTCCCAGTAAGCATAAATGATTAATTGTTTACTTTCGTTAGGGATGCAGCCATTTTGTTTGCCGTCGGTTTTTACACCCTCCCTTTCGTGTGTCATGCTTGGGCTTGGCCTCCCTGTAGAACCAGATTTCCTGGTGTGTGTGTGCAAATGTTCGTAGTAACCAGAGCTGCTTCCTCCCTCGCACACATTCCATAGTGGTACGTAATGATCTGTGTCCAGTTCAGAGGTCAGCTTTTATTCCGCTGGGCGTTTGGGGCAGGAAGTTTAGCGCCCCGGGTCAGACGCTTCTGCAGTTAATGTGGCTCCTTGGTGGTCATGGGAGTTTGGTGGGTTCATAAAGTTCACGTTCTTGTTAGTACAGCAGCCAACCTGTTTAGTTGCTATTTCGAAAAAGCACCGAAACACCTGCTGCACTTGTGTAATTATTCAAGTTTGACTGAAACGTGAGCTGTGTTTCTTCTCAAGGATAGTCAATAATTTGTGCTCTTACGAGTTGACCATGTTAACGTCACTGCTAAGTTGTCCAGGTGAAGCATTGGAGGATTGTATTACCGCATTTATGGCTTCTATTAGTTGTACATTTTGACAGGGCCTGTGCTGGAAATATTTTCTTTGCGAATAGTTAGAAGAAAATAAGTGTTGGATGTTTGCTTTGAAGAGGTACATAACAAGTATTAAAGTTATAAGTATCTATACCGCTTGCTTTTCTGCATGGCAGTTTAAAACCACTTAAACTAGGGCCGGAACACGATAAAATTTTTTTAATCAAATTAATTAGCGGCTTTGTAATTAATCGAGATTAATCGCATATAAATATTTGAGTGGAGAACAGTGAGAAGTAAGCTTTTTTTAATATGGATTTTTAGTATATAACTGAATAATGACTGAATACATAAGTTTAAGCAACAAAATATTGTTTATTTTTGTTCAACCGAGTCCGACAGACCAATATTGTGCCGTGCGTGATTTCACATTGAGCCGTATA
>JAUCMU010000063.1:5005657-5021906 GCA_032275025.1 Enteromius treurensis
ATTTAAATCTAGCGGGTCTGTTGTGTCTCGTGTCACAAGTTCAGTGACGCAGTAATGACGATTTTCTCCGGCCAATCCGTGACCAGCAGAGTTTACACGTCACGTTTACATGCTACGCTTCCTTTGGCTTGCTTGGAACCTCGGCTGAGGTGGTACTAAAAAAAAGGACCAGGTACTGTTCCCAGTGGAAAAAAAACCCAAAGTGAGCTGTACTGAACCGTACCGTACCATACCGTACTATGCAGTGGAAAAGTACCAAAAGTCTGTACTGATATTAAGTTAAAGCATTGTTTCTGGGACTTTTGAGATTTAATTTCAGCTATTTAGTGATTTTTTTTTTTTTTTTTTTGTGGTCAATGTCAACGGAATAGAATTCAAATGAAATTGATTTCACAAAGAAAATCATCAAAATCTTTCGTGCTGAAGTCTTTTCTGAAGAAATGAAAGACCACCCATGTATAGTCACTTTGGGTGGACTTTAAAATGTGTTAATTTTGAATACATTTCTTTGTAGAGTTAGGGAACATTACATTATAGCTTAAGCTGTGAGGTTGTTTATATACAGCTGGCTAAAGGTTACAATAAAGGTTGTGGGGGGTGGTTTGGATGCGTTTTATGCAGATTTCTAACCTCAGGCACTCGGTGGCTTATTTGTAACACTTAAAATTCATTAACATTAGAACGAGGTTAAGAATGAAATGTGCGTACACACATGTTGTGAATTAGATGGACATTTTTTGTGGAGAAGTATGAATAAGCCACACAATTATTAGTAATTGAGACCCCGTGCCTTTAGATCTCAGGTCAGGGATCGTTCATGCTCTGCTAATAGTGTGAAAGAGAATTTTTAATAATGTCATTTATGCACTTTCGTTTTCTTGGAGCGTTTTTGTAATAACGTGTAGCTGCCAAAATGTTTGCCATGAGAAGAATAAAATTTGAAGGGTTTAGCATGCACGATATATTTTATATGGGAACCTGACAGAAGACTTAAAACGTTTTGTAACCTTTTGATTCAGTTTGTTGTGCAGCCCTAATGAATTTGTTTAGATGGTAAGTGATATGAATGACCAGCGTTTTCACATTGATTTCAGACAGGATTCTTCCCACTGCTTGTACTTCAGCCTCCTTGTCTCTCGCAAGACAATATAATAGAGGAAAAGCTTTTAGACAAGTAACAACCTGTTTTAAATTAAGTCTATGTCACTGTCTTGGGGACATATAATGGGTTTAGGTACACTGCATTGTTTATCCACCACACATCTCGCATGCAAAAGAAGCAAAGAGTTTCTGCCAGCCATTGTTTTTTTGTTTTATAAAAAAAAGTCATTTCTTAATGCGTTTTACATTTTGATATAGGTACTGGTAAAGAGTCCTTTTTCCAAATTTCACTGCAAATATGAAATTGTTCAGCTGTACTTATATGCCATCAATGTTATGACTTTTCAGCTGTGTAATCATTCTTTCACATCTAGATGTGTAGCTCCAGATGACTCTTAAGTGGTCTGAAGAGCTCGACTTTCTAATACTGATCATAATTTGCCCTACATTTCCCAGATACTGTATTGCCCATTACAGGTTACGATCAAGATTTGTTCCTGATTTTACTTCCCAGAATCTGACTCATGGCACACTACATCTATTGAGCTTGCGCTCGTTTTCCTGGATTACGTAAATCTGTTTCATTGAAGCGCTTTGTGGTGATTAATCCTGTTTTTATTGTACAATTGGCGTATAATTACTTGGTAATAACAATGTGAATGTCTTTGCTGGCGATCTTCTCATATAACAGTCTTAAAACACAATTACAATCCACAATCTGAATCATAATCTTTTCACATTTTAAGATGTACTTTTGAGAATATCCATAAAACTGGTAAAAGCTTGTGAACCTTATTTATTTGCATAATTTAAAAAACGCAGTACCGGATTGGACACTGTTAAACACTGCATAGCTTTCACTGTATGCATCAAATATACTTTATTAGTAAAACTACTCAATAATTTTATGCTTTTGATTGAACCTGCGATTGTTTTTCATCTTCGAGTGATAAAAAAAAAAAAAAAAAAAGTAAAATGAGCACACTAGTATTTTCCTTAGCTGTGCTTGGTTTCTATTACTGTTGCTGCTCCAGTATATAAACATGGCCATAGACAGACAGTTTGAGATTTTTTTTTATTTAAGCGTGTTGTCTCAAGGTTTGCGGTTGAGCTGTGCAGCGCACCATGTGACTGTGCAAACAGTGAACTCGTGCACACCGTGTTCTGATTGGCTGTGATTTGTGATTGTCACGCTGCACTGCATTTCAATGTTCAGGAATCCAGTTGTGTCCGGCCTTGTTAGGGCACTTTGTAATGATTTGAATTGAGGCTGCAGCAATTACTTGTACTCGCGTTGGGTCAAGCGTTTCTGTTCATGCCGCAGTTCAGCAGTGTAGCCAATTTACAGATGTCTTGAGTGTGCATGACCTGCTGTGTGTAAACCAGTTTAAATATAGGAAGTGAAACGGTTTCCCCCATGTAGTTTAGTTTCACAATGCAATCCGTGTTAATTGAATTAGAAATGTATATTGAAAAGGTTTTTGGAAAGTCCAGTGAATGTAGCCGGTAATTTTGGAGTTCTCCTTTGACTGACAGCTGCAAATGTGTCTCACTGTTTGTTGTTCACAGGACTTTTAGGAACTTAGTCTTGAAAACAGTCAGAATTGTGTGTCAGCCAGGATCTGGTTATGTCAAAACAGTCCATGGTGTAATGTATTATTAAATCACATTCCTTGATGAAAGGTTTATCTGTTTTAATATGTCATCAAAAAAGTTGTGTAGTAGTAATAGCCAGTACTTTTTCTTTTTTTTTAATCTTGTGTAATATTAGCAAATAGCCTAATCTTTGTGGTTTGGTACTGTGTGAAGTTACGCTTTCTCTTTATAGCTGTAAACCTGTTTTAGTTTTCACTTGTGTGTGGTAATTTTCACAAGATTTAAGCTCAGTTAGGCTGTTTACACTTTGATCTGAGCGTAAGCAACCTGTCCGCGTAAATACGTTGCGTATGTTGCTTACATTTTAGATTAGATTTAACTTTATTGTCATTACACATGTACAGGTACAAGGCAACAAAAAGCAGTTTAGGTCTAACCAGTAGTGCAATATGCGATGCTCTCCAAAATGGTACAGAGTGACGTTGAATAAAGTCAAGTTTTTTGTTTGCGCACAAAAGGTATTCTCGTGGCTACTTAAAATTGTTTGTGGTAATACTAATTACGCTGCTGTCTATGGAGGGTCAGAGAGCTCTACAAGTGCATTAAAAACAAGTTAATTTGTGTTCGAAGATGAACGAAGGTCTTACGGGTTTGGAACGATACGAGGGTGAGTAATGACAGAATTTTCATTTTTGGGTGAACTAACCCTTTAAGTAGCTTGTGTCCTAAAAGCACTAGAGAGATTATGTAATCAAAAGATCCCATTTCCCATTGAGTAATGCTTTAAATTATACAGAAACTAGCAGTGTGAGGGGATTTTTACACCAGAGGAAGTAGTCCTTTGAGTACTAAAAATGGGAAAGTTCTGAGCCTGACTTGCATTGGTCTAACTAAGGCTGGGTACACACCATAAGATTTTTAAAGTCTTACAAGTTCCCTAAAGATGTGCGAGACCACAAACATTATATAGCTCTTATAGTGTGTGTGTGGTGTCCTCGATTTGCAGTCAGGGAGCCTCCGAACGTTTCAGCCACTCTTAACACACAGCACAGGAAAATCTGATGATCTCCACCTTGATAATCGGGACATTACCTAGGATTGTCAGAAGGGGAGAAATCAGCCCAAAATCAGCCCGATTGCCTTGTTGTTTTGTGTACCCAGCATAAAGGAGTTTATACATGCTGCTTCTACATACTGCACACGCAGAGCTGTCAATGGATGATAACGGTCTAGTAGTCTGTTGACTTTCGTTCCAAACCTCTGCAGAGCACGTTAAAGTAAAACCTGCCCTGAACAGCTGTATTAAAAATGTCTGAGTTGTTAGTTTAGCAGTTTGTTTATGGAAAAATCCCCCACTGAGTTATTTGGCTGTTGATCTTTATAAGCGCACTGAATGAACGTTACTGCACCGCACAGATTTGGTGGTTATTGGCCATCTGTGTGCATGTGTGCGTGCCGCACCAGCTGGAGTAGACCCGTGGCGGGGTTGTGTAGTGTTCACAGCTCCAGTCTGTCACTTCAGTGCGAGCTCTTCCTGGATTGGTGTGTGTGTGCGTGATCCCTCCACTTTGCTGCAGTCACAACAGCTTATTTGCATGTTCAAGACAGTTGGCTTGTGTTTTGACTCACGTTGGCGTGTGATTTCCTGATGTGTTTGTGTCTGTTTGGGAGCTCTTCTGAATCAAAACCTTAAGTGTGGTGGGTTATAGTTTGGTGAGTTCGAGAGACCTCTTGGGCTTTAAAGGAAAGTTCTGGGTATTTTGTAGTTAAGCTCTATCAACCGCATTAGTGGTGCGTCAGTCGTATTTAATTGCAGCGCAGATTACAGGAAACCCAGTGTTTGACATGGTATTATCTGTAGACTCTGTACTGTAAACAAACAAGTGCCAACAGCCTTGGTTGTTTGACGAAATAAATATTAGCAACTGGAGGCACATTAACTGTCAGCAGTTATTAGGTGGCTGCTGTTGACGGTTATGAGCATCAAAGTTCACATTCACAGTGAAACTACATATAGGCTAGTTGTCACGCTTCTTTTGACTCATTGCTGTTTATAAAGCAAACAGAATTGGCATATATTTAATTTTTATATGTTATTAGTTATTTTTGAATTGTGCATGTTTTGCGTGTCTCTGTGTGAATGAATGGAACAAAAATGTGGTTTGGTTCACTACATATACTGAACTGCACGTAAGACTAAGATTTCAGCGTCTGTCGTCTCACTAAATGAGGACAAATGCATGAACAACCTCTCCAAAACTTCACTGAGGGTCACTGCTTGAGCATTTGACTTTCATATGAGAACACGTTCTTTCATTTGAAGAAATTGTGGCTGAAAGATTACTATTGTAGTACCATAGAATATACATCCTATGAAGAAATAATATTGTTTAACTTAATAGACAACAGCTGGGAATTATAAGCAATTAGCAAGACACCCCCAATAAAGGAGTGGTTCTGCAGGTGGTGACCACAGATCACGTCTCAGTTCCTGTGCTTTCTGGCTGATGTTTTGGTCTCTTTTGAATGCTGGCGGTGCTTTCACTCTAGTGGTAGCATGAGACGGAGTCTACAACCCACACGAGTGGCTCAGGTAGTGCAGCAGATCCAGGATGGCACATCAATGCGTAGCGTAGTGTCCTGAGCATGGAGGCACTACCAGGAGACAGGCCAGGACATCAGGAGCCGTGGAGGAGGCCGTAGGAGGGCAACAGCCCAGCAGTAAGACCGCTACCTCAACCTTTGTGCAAGGAGGAACAGGAGGAGCACTGCCACAGCCCTGCAAAATGAGCCCCAGCAGGCCACAAACGTGCATGTATCTGCTCAAACGGTCAGAAACAGACTCCATGAGGGTGGTATGAGGGCCCGACGTCCCACAGGTGGGGGTTGTGCTTACAGCCCAACACTGTGCAGGACGTTTGCCATTGGCCAGAGATGAAAGCAGGTTCACACTGAGCACATATGACAGAGTCTGGAGACGCCGTGGAGAACGTTCTGCTGCCTGCAACATCCTCCAGCATGACCGGTTTGGCAGTGGGTCAGTAATAGCTGGGCTGGCACTTCTTTGGAGGGCCACACACCTCCATGTGTTAGCCAGAGGTAGCCTGACTGCCATTAGGTACCGAGATGTGATCCTCAGACCCCTTGTGAAATCATACGCCGGTGCAGTTGGCCTTGGGTTCCTCCTTATGCAAGACAATGCTAGACCTCACGTGGCTGGACTGTGTCACAAGACGAAGGCACTGATGCTATGGACTTGTCCCCTGTTCCCCAGACCTGAATCCAATTAAACTACCTCAGTCTGTGGTGCATTGAATTTATTTAATACACGAGTTTCACAATTGGAGTTGTATGCATATGCACCTGTATACTGCTATTTTTCTTGTGGCTTCTTATACTGCTTGCTGTATGATGTCTTTGTTGTTACGTTTTATTATTGTTTTATATTTTATATTTATTCTTTGTCCCTGTTAGGTTTGTGCTGTGTTATGTTATGTGATAAACCATGTTTGTTGTAGATGAGGTTTCTCTATTTCTATTCTAAGTGTTTTTTCTTTCTTGACCGAGGACCATTTGAAAAAGAGACTATAGTCTTAATATGTTAAATTAAGGAAAAAATAAATAAAATTAAAAAATGTATTCACTATGTTAAAACCCTAGCCCTGGTCTCTTAATCATTTTTTTTGATGGTGTGCTTCCTGCACAAGAATGTTTGTGTTTAAAGACGTTTGATTAAAGTGTGTCTCAAAATCTGGTAAACTGCCTACCTGGACATAATTTTAGGGCATTTTCTAATGTGTTAACTGTCATATACATTGTTCACCGCACGTAGTAGCATTCACAAATGCTCAAATACCTAAAAAAAAAAAAAGCGTGAAAAGAAGTTAAGTATCTACCTGGTGTCAGAAGTGCAGCTCAGATGTGTAACGCCGAGTGAGCGTCGAGTCCATTAGAGAAACAGCCCTAACGTGAATGGCAATTATTTCATAGTGAACGATTACTTCCTCAAGCAAACTGTAAACTATGGAAACTATGATTGACAATCATGTTTCTGTCGTGTCAGTTACATCAAAACTTTTTTTTTAATTAAGGAGGGAATTCGCTTACAGTGACATCTACCGTTATGGGTGTGTATTGCATGTAAAATGCAATTTTTGTAAAAAAAAAAAAAAAAAAGCATAACATAATTACAATAGTTCATATAAGGGCAAAAATAATAAATAAACACGCAAATAAAAAAAACATGTATAAATGTAAATTTGTCGTCGTTTTCTTCCTGACCGCTGGGTGTCAGTGTCGAGTCAGACAGCCTCTCGTTCCTCACAGAAAACACCGTGAGGTAAATACACGCGTGTGAAGCATGAGAACCGGAGAATAACAGCTCGGGTTGTGTTAAATGTTATCGGTTTAATTCGCAAAATGGTTCGTAAATTGAAGTTTCACGAGCAGAAACTTTTGAAGAAAGTTGATTTTATTAACTGGGAGGTTGACAACAATTTACACGAGATTAAAGTGTTGAGAAAATACCATATCGAGAGGAGGGAAGATTACACCAAGTAAGTGACTGGAAATGATATTTAATAGCTTTAAGCTAGCATTGTTTGTTTTACGAAATTAAATCTTCTTACTCACTTAAAATATGACTTACGAATCTAACACGTTTATGATATTTCTGTAGATACAACAAGCTTAGTCGAAACATCAGAGAATTGGCTCAGAAAATACGGGACTTGAACGAAAAGGATGGTTTCAGAGCTCAAAGCACAGCCCTTTTCTTGGAAAAGCTGTAAGTTTGGGCGCCTCGGGGTGATTTGCGGACGCTTGAGTTGCTGTCATGGATAAAGATGGAGTGTGTTTCTCTTTTTTTTTGCAGGTACAGTGTTGGTTTGATCCCCACTAAGCAGAACCTCTCTCTTGCGAATGAAGTCTGTGCATCTGCCTTTTGCAGGTAAGATCATTGATAGAAAAGCAAAAGCATGACAAATTTAGGTTTAAAGAAACTGGTTTTATCTTGTGCTTCTAATTCCGTTTGTGTACTGGTGTTTCTGATTGCTGTCATTTTCTGCAGGAGACGACTCCCCACTATCATGCTGAAGCTGCGTATGGCCCAGAACCTGAAGACTGCCATAACCTTCATCGAGCAGGGTCGTATCCTTCATCAGAAATTACATTGAACTATATACACACAGCGGTTTATGTTATACACATATTATGCTGTAAATATATGGGTGATTCTAGAATTATTGGTGATTTATAAAAATGTATATTCTATAATTGCGGGTACATTTGTTTATGCTATGTTATATATATATTTTATTATTTACTTATTGTATTGTTATTTACTAATTGTTATGAAATCCAACATTTTAAGGTACATAACAATATAATAATTTAAGTGTCATGAATAGCTGAAAAATCATGACTTTTTTTGTCCAAATTAGTGTATTCTTCGACACATGCTGTCAAATTATTTTATAGTAGTTTTGGCAACATTTTATTTATTCTATTTTTAAAAGCCCTAAATAGTTACTTAATTCTACAACAATAAATTATTTTTAAAAAGTACTAATAATTCTTCGAAAAATGTGTAACGATTAATCTTGCGCCAACTCTGCTACCATACCACATTTAAATTGGTGGACTTATCTCTCACAATTTTGTAAGTTACAGGAAATGATGTCACTTTCCTTAACTGATAAGACCTGAAGCACTGAGAAGTGTCTGTGCTCTCTCTGAAAAAAAATATTTGAATTTAAGTTATTCTTAGAACATCAGCTCTGTTACCGCGACATCAAAAGGAACACAGAATTTATTACTGATCTCACACTGGGTTATTTAAAGCTCTTTTAATCATATTTTTATTAGTGTCATGTGGTGTTAGCATTTATGTCAGCAGGTGTTTTTGAAAAAAATAAAGCTGTCAGTTCTGTTACACTTGTCAGTATTGTTACTCTACCATGGTAACAGAGTTTAATGGAGAATAGTTGGATACCAAATGTCCCCGCAGTTATAGAATCACCCATATATATATATATATATATATATATATATATAATTTTCAATTTAATGACTTCTTAATATAATTATAATTAGATTTACCTGATCTCTTCATATACTGGATGTTCACTTAATTTTAAAGGAATGTTTTAACCAAAAATGTATATTTGTCAAAACATTTACTCACCTTCAGGCCATCCAAGATGTAGATGAGTTTGTTTATTCAGCAAGACAGATGAAGATTCTGCAGTGAATGAGTAACAGCTGATAAAAACATCACCATTATCCACACCACTCCAGTCTATCGTTTAATGTGTGTTGATAAGAAACAAATATATTTAGCATTTAACCTCCATAATGCCTCAAGCAGCAGCGCCTGTTATCCTCTCACATCAAATTTCACTATAAAAATAATTTGGAAGGGTTTTGCACTGTTTGCACTGGTAAACTGATTTTTATTATTATTATGGATCTGGAAATACTATAGATTAGCTAGGAGCAATGGTTAATATCATCTTGATGGATTTTTATTACAAGCATGCAGCTTTTGGCTTCACAAGATGTTGATTGATGAGTTAAAGTGGTGTGGATTATAATTCTGACAGCACCCATTCACTCCAGAGGATCCATTGCTGAACAGATTATGGAATGCAAAATTTCCCCAAAATCTGTTCTGATGTTTTGAAATTCATGTTCTTGACTAACCAATGCATTGCAGGGTGAATGCATTTATGTTTCTCTTTTCTTTTTTTGGCCAATTTTCATTTTTGGATGAACTGTTAATCTAAAGGAGTCATACAATGCCAATTTTTCACAAGCTAATATGATTCTTTAGGGTCTTAATGGGAAGTTTGTAATATAGATTGCTTTAAAATTTCTCAAAGATAGTGTAAAAGCGCTCATTTTCCCCTGTCAAAAACAGCTCTTTAGAGATCACTCTGTTCTGTGTACTTCCCCTTTAAATCTTCACGAGCTCCGCTGACTCCGCCCCTCTTTTCCGAGTGGCTCTCAGAGGATCTTTTTTAGGTATTCATAATGAAACTTGCTAATTAGCACATTAGGAAAGGCGATTTGCAACGATTCATTAAAATACATTATACTCACTGCTTCTATAGGTGAGGCTGGATTATGAATAAACTAATTTCAGTTGATCAAGGGCGCCTTGATGCTATGTTTCAGAACCAAACATAAGGTTAATCTTCTGCATCTTCAGTCTCTTAGATGTTGAGGGTAAATGACTTCTGCTATGTTCATTAATACATTCAACAACAAAACACCTCAATAGTTTAGGAGTCTTGCTTGTCTCTGCGTCTCGGTCTGATGACGGCTCACTCAGCTCACATTTAGACTTATATTCACATTCAAGGGATATTAGCATGCACATCATATTTCACATACTGAGCTGTCCAGCTCAAACCCATTATCACACGAACCAATCAGGGCCGTTCAGTGGCTCCGGAACTACGGAATCAGGTTTAGTCAGAATTAGTTTGAATTTAAATACAAGTTAACGCATTTTTTTAGAATTTTTATTTTTTTATTTTTTTTATTTTTTAGATGCTATCTAAGATAAATGTTGTACATATATGTTATGTATTTAATTTTAATTACAAAAATAAAAATTAGTAGTGGCTTATTACAATGAATGAATCATGTAAAGGACAACAACATAATCAACCAAAGTAAAAACATATTAAACAACATATTTGCAATGCTTGCAAGGCTTAATAAATGGTTGACAAACGTTTGTACATTGTAAATGTTTAACTTTTACTTTATACGTTTTCAAATTTTTTAAATTATAAATACGGAAATATTGAAAATATTTTGCAGTATGTGTAGGCATGGTTATGAATTAGTGTAATTATTTAATGTTCTTACACAAAGTACACATAAAATATACTTTAAATAAGAAAAATACAAGTGTGCTTTCTGTAAATACACTAAAATGTCACTAAAAGTATATTCCCTAAAAGTGTAATTAAGCATATATTTAATACAAAAATATTTCTAGTACAATTTGTAAAAATACATTATGCTTGGGTATAGCATATTTTGTGAAAGTATAAGTAAACATATATTTAATACAAAAGTACTTTTAGTATAATTTTTTGAAATATATTAAAATACAATTTTACATATTTTTAATGCACTTTAAAATAAGCATGTTGGGAACACAAATGTGTTATAAAAATACTATTTAAATTTCAAGTATATTTTTAATACATTTAATACTACATCTTTTTTTTTTTACCTGGGTTATGACAACATTAAATTAGCATGCAAAATTAGGTAAATTTGACATTTGTTATCAAATCAGCATTCTTTTTTCTTAAACACCATAAAACCAACATTTCTGATATTTGTCTTCTGTGTTTCTGTGCTTGAATCTCTTTATCTACATGTAACTTTGAGCCTTTACCTTCAGAGTTTTATTTAATGACTTTCAATGCTTAAAATTTATTCACAGTCATGTGCTTTGACGCCTATCTTAAATGTCTTTGGTAAGATTAGAACATACTATGATATTAAATGGACACATCGAGCAGCATCCATGTTTATTTGCCCCTCAAGTTATGACATCATGTTTTAGAACACAGTTGTTTTTTAATCTTTAGTCTATTTCGGCCGAGTTACCATGGTAACGTTTTGTTAGGTGACAACATTAACAAGGTAAGTTAAGTTAAGTGACGTTAAACAAAAAATGTATTACAATATAAAATCTGTATTTTTCATATGAATTCAATGTACTTCTGATACTGGTCTTCTGTGTTTCTCTGCTTAACATTAAATCTCTTCATCTGCATGCCACTGTTCGAGGCTTTACCGTGGTAAATATGGATTGGGTGACAGCATGAAATTAATAAGGTATGTTGAATAATCCAGATGTTCACTGTAATATAAAGTCTCAATGCATTTCATTGCAATACACTAAGAAATCAGTGTTCGTCTGATACTGGTCTTCTGTGTTTCTTTCTATACTTCTCCTACATGGCACGGTTTGAGCCTTTACCGTGGTAAATATGGATCGGGTGACAGCATGAAATTAATAAGGTATGTTGAATAACCCAGATGTTCACTGTAATATAAAGTCTCAATGCATTTCATTTCAATACACTAAGAAATCAGTGTACGTCTGATACTGGTCTTCTGTGTTTCTCTGCTTAAATCTCTTCTTCTGCATACCACTGTTCGAGGCTTTACCGTGGTAAATGTAGGTGACAACACTAACTTAATAAGATATGTTGAATAACCCAGATGTTCACTGTAATATAAAGTCTCAATTAGGGATGCTCCGATCACGTTCAGCCGATCTGTAATGCGCGTTTTGTCAGTAAACGCGGTCCTGTAATCAGCTCTAAATGCCATCAGGTGCGTGATTTCACATTGAGCCGTATATACTACACTCTGCCGTTGTTCACTGACAAGCTGCGCAAAACCATGTTCATTTTTCAGCGTGGATTTGTGCAGCTCGGCAGTGTGTAGTAGATACGGCTCAATGTGAAATCACGCACCTGATGGCATTTAGCACTGAACACAGGACCGCGTTTATGGACCAAGCGCGCAAACAGATCGGCCGATCGTGATCGGAGCATCCCTAGTCTCAATGCATTTCATTTCAATACACTAAGAAATCAGTGTACTTCTGATACTGGTTTTCTGTGTTTCTCTGCTTCAATCTCTTCATCTGCATGCCACTGTTCAAGGTTTTACTATGGTAAATGTGGGTAAAATAATCTATGCATTAAGGATATGACTCGCAATTAAAGCTTTTTAAATTAGCGTTAACATTCCAAGAACTATATAAAAATACAAATCATAAAATAAAACACAAAATATAGACACATGGCATTCATTATAAAGATTATAAAAGTCTTGCCAAAACTAATGTACAGTAATGTACAGTACAGTAAAGAAACTGAAACACACATAAGCCTGTTCAGCATGAATAACATACGTTTCCATGAAATGCTCCGGATTTACTTTTATTTAGGTCTACACTCAAAATAAAAAGAAAAAATTGTGCTGAAATGTCCTTAAAAGAAAGAAACATTTCCATTCGATGATAAATTGGTTGGTCTGTTTTAAATAGCAGGCGATCTATCGCTGGAATGTGTTATGACCAGCGCTTCGTTCTGGTAAAATCACACACACACACACACACACACACAAAAACATTCACACGAACGTGCTCTTGATATACAATCACTTAAATGAACACCGCTTTGGTTTTAATTAAAAAAAAAGACCTTTACGATGGTGGATTAGAACTCACAGCCTCAAAGCAGTAATCACTTATTCTTCCGCTACACCACCGGAACACACAAAATACATCAACAAATGTTTAGGATTTTTTCACAGTATATTTTATTTGTTAATATTTATATATATACTACTAATAATAACTTTGTCGCCATGTGCCCACTTGTGGTGGCCCCCGCAAACGGGGGCAAGTTGAGTTGTTGGGGGGGCACGTCCAGTCGCTAGGGGGGGCACTGCCCCCCAATTATATTTTTTTTATCGCGCGATAACGGCCCACCACTAATATATTTCTTATTATATATTATATATTTTATCATATTTATAGGAAATCAAATAACTAAAATCTTTTAATAAATACTTATTTCTTTTATTGTAAGGAAGTGGACTGGACAACGGGGTAAGTAAAGTAACAATGTTTATTAACAGGATGAGTCTGATATCCACTGAGATACAAGGTGAGAAACTGAATTCAAATAACAACTGAGGAGTCAATTAACCAAACTGAGAGAGTATTTTCTGCTTGCAGCTGGATACTGAACAACCACACACCACTGACCAGACGAAGACGAGGAGAGGATTCAAATGACCTGGAGACACACGGAGGATCAAGGGGCACACTAGGAGAGAACAGTTGAGATATCAGGTAAATATCAATGCTGAAGGGAGTAGCTAGAGGCCACTTTTGTGTATACGAGCTTGGGCAGTGACTGAATGGGTGTGTGTGGTTTTATGTGGTCATGCTGATTGCGAACAGGTGGTGATGACCGTGTGGCTGATTAGTACTCAGAGGACAGGAATCTTTGTGAAGAGGTAAGGGTGGAGCCTGGTGTGGATGTAACATTTATATTATTGTTATTACTAGTTGCTGATTCCTATTTATCTTAGTTACATATTATATTCATTTGTTTAGTTTAGTTTTAGGAACCTAGACACAAACCAAACGATCAGATTATTTCTAACAAATAAATGATAGTCTGAAAAAAATAAATAAATAAAATGTACATATTTTATTCATATTTCCGTGTTTCTTAGCAGTAGAAGTTGTGATAAACGACTATAGAGATAAATTGGAGACTACACCATATACATTTCCTCAAACTTCCTCAACTTCCAAAAAGAGGGAAAAAAATGATAACGGCAGTCAGTAGAGAGAAAGACCACCATATTCCCTCACAAAAACATTTACTAGTTTGTAATTTGATGCAAAGACAATATAACACAAATCAAAGTGTTACAAATGCTGCACATGCACATCATATATAAAAGAAAGAAACAAACAAACAAACAACTTTATATAAACCCACTTAGGTGGCCTTATCAGCTGCTCTCACAACATACAATAAGTACAATGTGCTTATTGTGTTCATATTGTATTGCAAAACACTTTTGCTGCTATTGAGGTGGATACAGGTATAAGGTTGGTGGTATGGGAAGGTTGAAGTGTAAGGGATGGGTCAACAGTGTAATTATAAATGTAATTTCAGAAATTATTTACATATGCAATTACATAAGTTAAATTAGTTTTTTTTTTAGCTTCTGTAAACTTTATTAACAGCCATGCAAATATACCACAATATACAGATCTATGACTTCACATTTTACCCATTAATCAATAATATATACCAACCCACCACCAAGCCAGGATTGCATTCGTCGGTGAGATGAACGAGTGGTCATTTATTGAGTGCGTATGGCTTCTGTACACCATTTGCAGTTTGTGCTGGGGTCACATTAAAAGGGAAGGTGATAGCAGAGCAGCGGGTGGCCATATATCATAGTAATTAAAGGCTGGCCTAATGATGCAGGCTTCCTCCAGCATGATTCCTGTCTGATCACAGGGCTGCTTCATTAGGAGCACTCAGCCTAACGAGGTGTAGCTGTAATAAAGTAATTCTCTGCCTGCCGCGGTGATAAAGAGCTCCTCTGGCTGAGGGAGGGATGAAAATATAATTATAATTGGAAATGCTTGGCTAAAGTTATTGCAGGGCTGCTGAAGGGTGCAATGTTTTTGTGTTTGGATCCATTCCTCTCTTCCCATATTCTCCTCTCTCTCTTCATTGCATTGCCAGAATCTCTCAAATGAATATGTCAGGGGGGATAAGAGGGGTGGGGAGTAATTAAGCTGATTGTAAATGCAGTATTGCGACTGAAGAAGCGGCCCGAGCTACAGAACAGACTGCTTTTTATGAGCCGCTCATCTCGTTCCACATGTTAGTGCTTTTGTGTGCTGTTTGAAATAGATTTGATAGTGAAATCACACTGCCCCACAATTTTGAACGCATCTGGATTTATTATTATTTTTTATTATTAGGGCTTGCAAATGTGAACATTTCTATTGCCATTTGTTTAAGGAGTGTTCACACTACAGCAATTTGCAGCAACAAAATGACATGAACCCTTTCATTTTCAACAAGAATGAGCAATTTCCAGCAACTTGAACTGCTGAAGTTGAAAAAATCTAACTTTAAATATGGGTAAAGTGTGATGAGGATAAGGGTAATTATTATTTTCTATAATAATTTTAATTATTATTATTAAATCAATTATGGTTCCACTTTATATTAAGTGACCCTAATACCTGTGTACTTATGTAGTAGTGGTATATGTAACCACGTTGTAAGTACACATTAGTACACAGTATCTACAGCAGTAATATTTGTGTAAATGCACACTTGTAAACAACCCTCAGAATAGTATGTATAAGTCCAAATGTGTAACAGAACATTGGTAACAACACATTTTTCACTTCACTAAGTATTTGTGTAATGAGAATTATATAACTACATTTTGTAACAACAGTTTTTATAAGAATAATTGGAACAATTTGATCCAGGAGATGGAGATGAGTAGGTTTAGGGATATTTAAACTGGAAGGAGTTGGAGTTGGTGTAACACTGTAATACCAGTGTACTTACATGGTAACTCCTAAGGGACTGTCCACTTAATGTCCACCACATTTTATACAGTATGTAAAGCCTAACTTCCTGACCTCTGCTAAAAGTGTAGTACTTTCATTACCAAAAAGTGTTGTTACCAGTGTCCTGTTACACATACCATTGGGTTGTTATATATGTGTAGTCAGCGCTTGACATTAACACCTGCCATCCCGCCAAATGCGGGTGGTTTTCAGCCGTGGCTGGTAACGCAGTCACTCCCACTGGTGGGCTGAATTTTATATACAGTAATAGAACTCGACATTAATGCTTGTCCGAGTCGCTGCTCGATTGCTCCTGCTCGATTGCTCCTGCCTGCCTGTTGATCTGTTGGGAGTGTGCTGTGTTTGTAGCTCCAT
>JAUCMU010000063.1:5025206-5038855 GCA_032275025.1 Enteromius treurensis
ATAATCCTCAAAACGCGACATTGACACGTGCATGTATTATGCTGTCATCACTTGCGGTAGTCTTCAGTTATAGCCGTCGAAAAGCATGACAGTGACGTTTAAGTTAGACTTGTTGTGTTCATTTTTAATAATAAACAGACAGCACTGCTCGTTTTGCAGCTGGCTAGACTGCACCGACTCGGACGTTGCACAGATTAATAACAGCAGTCCAAAACCCAGTATGAGTCTTGCAGGAGATGTCACCAATGCAGACCGCATCGGGGGATAATTAGAGAATCCGTGGGCAATTACTTAAGCAAACACGAACCATTTGAATAATGCTGTTTTTGGGGGGGCAGAGAGGATGTGCGCTGGTAGTTAAGTATAATTGAGATGATAGTGATGATTACGGTGATGGATCTGATGCAGATGGCATGGATGTAAATTAAAGAGCTAATGACTGTGATTTTGCTTCCTTCACAGAGAGCCCAGCGAGGAGTGCAATGGAATTAGCGGTGCTCTCCCTGTGGAGCCCGCGCCCGGCTCGAGACTGAACGAGTGGTGTCCGGCCCCACCCCCTCCCGTCCCTCTGCCCGCGATCCACCCCAGTATGGGGGACGGCCTGGACGCAGTGCAGATGTCGGGAAGCAGCAGCAGTCAGGGGCAGCCTTTGTCCCAGGGCCCTGGCATCTTAAACCCTGGCCCCCCAGAAATCGCTAACCCTACCCGGCCCAAGCGCCAGACCAACCAGCTGCAGTACCTGCTGAAGGTGGTGCTGAAGACTCTTTGGAAGCACCAGTTCGCTTGGCCTTTCCACTCTCCTGTTGACGCCGTTAAGCTGAATCTGCCTGTGAGTGAGCTAACCCTCCTTTTCCAGTCCTGCCTGCGATGAGCGGGTCCTGTCAGGCAGTGTAGCCGCAGATTTTTACTGCTTTTTATTTTTAATGGTGCTAGTTGTCATGCTGGAGCAGATGTTTGATGACCTGCTGTTTGGTCTCCCCTTTTAACAGAGTGTTACCGCATAAACTGCTCACAAACAAACCACAAGTAGGCTTACCTCAAGCAGTTACCGTAGGGTTTTGGAAAGCCTGACACACACAAAAATAATCAGAAGAATTTGTCTTTTCAATGAAATGGTTTAAATAAAGCTGTACTGTGATAATTGTGTATACATGCTGTATGAAGTTGAGGTCCAGTCCTATTAACCGTGGCTAGCAGTATTTCTTTTAGACTACGTTGTTTACATGAATTGCGTGAGAACATGTGCAATCAACTTTTAAGTGCATGTTAACACGATGTCTTAGTCTTGACTTTGGATGCTGTGAACATTTGACCTAATTCAGTGTCGTAGCAAAATAATACACAACTTTTACATTTATGAGTTCAGCAGATGCTTTTATCCAAAGTGACTTAATATAGGAGCATAAGTAATTAGTCTCTGAGCCAACAATATTGCTAGTATACAATATGTTTGTTAGAAAGAGTAAAGGAGAAATGCAGAAGAGTTCACACCTATGCTTACGAATCCAAATGAAGTTGTGGGGAAATGCAGTGCGCTGTAGATATGATCGTAATGCCCAAGAAATGTGACTAATGTGGTATCGCACTCGTTTTGCCAGAATGAGTGTCTGTGTTTTGAAAACTCGATGAGGTCATTTTCCCACCCTATGGCCTCTTGACGTAAGCAGCTTCTACTTCTAAACCAGAAGGTTGTTGTGACTGTTGCAAAGCCTGTTTTTCTGGCTCAGAGCCGTCTTTCCTGTGTTGGGAATAGTGAAACAGTTCTAGATTAGGTATCGTCCCTCTATTGGTGGAAAAGGTGATTTTGAGTACTCTTAAAGGTCGTCCACACAGAACACATTACCATTCTAATGCACTTCTTCTCCATTGTTTCTTTATGCAAACACACACTAGGTTTCTGGCCGTTACGCTCATGTCTTTAAGTCTCATGAGCGCTGAGTTTTTAAGATTTTGTGTCAAGTGTAAAGAATTTCAAATTTTACTTGCAGGTCTGGTCATCCATATCGGTTTCAAAAAAGTGAACCAATCAGAAGACCCCAAAAAGGGCACGCATCGTGAGCTTTTGTTTACAGTATCTAGTTGAAGGAGGCATGTTTTTAGTCACCTTGTGTGAACGGACTCTTGAAAGTGTCATCGTTAGTTTGACTTGATGAATATTCTCCATTGAAAGTTTGTGAAAGCTGCTTGCTGTTATTATAACATGAAAAGGTCATTCTGATGTTGAATGTTATGCTGACTTTTGTAACCTCTTCTCATTAGGACTATTACAAGATAATCAAAAACCCTATGGACATGGGAACAATCAAGAAACGCCTAGAGAACAACTTCTACATCAATGCCCAAGAATGTATTCAAGACTTCAACACCATGTTTACGAACTGCTACATTTACAATAAGGTACTGGTTCACATTTCTGCACCCTTTATTTACAGTGGAACAAAGTGGTTTGGGCGTGTGGTTAATGGTATGTGTCGCCCCCTGCAGCCTGGGGATGACATAGTCTTAATGGCAGAAGCGTTGGAGAAGGTGTTCCTCCACAAGATTTCAGAGATGCCCCAGCATGAGGTTGAGATGACGACCACAGCCGGCAAGGGTCGTGGCCGGGGCAGGAGGGATCCAGGTATAAGTCTCATACTCTCTCGAACCGCTGCACTTTTAGGGATCCTATACAAAACTCTCGTGGCCAGATGATCATATGCTCTTCACTGTGTGTTCCAAGCAGAGCCAAATGACATTCAGCTCCACCTAGTCTTTAGACCCAATAGGTGGAGTTATATTTAGTGATAGGGTATGGGTAGGGTTAAGGTGTGGTTGGAGTGTCTAGTTCCATCCATTACGTCCATGCGAGGTGGAGCTGGGTGGCAAACTCCACCCAATGGCTCTGACGTGAGCAGGCTCTTGTTTGTCTGCACCTTTGCACTAAATTTGCATCTTCTCAAATCTGAAACATTAATTGAAAATGATCAGTGTTGGGGGTAACGCATTACAAGTTACACAAGCTATGTAATCAATTTTATTCAAGTAACTAATAAAGTAATGCATTACTTTTTAATGTAGAACAAAATGTTACTTGTTCCCTTTTTATTGATTGGCAGCGTTCCTGTTCACATGTTGAGAGAAATCGGAAGTAAGATGTTACTGTAATTCTAGGATAACTATGCATTAATTCATCTTTAGTCGTAAAAAAAACTTCAGTATTCCTCAAAATGAATAAAAACGGTAAAGTGCAACAATTATTTAATATATAATTAAATATATAAATAAAAATAAATATACTTCAGAAATATCCTGTATATAATGCTATTATATTCACCAATGCCTTTGCTGCTTTAATGACTCAATTCAACCGTACTAAGCAAAAATTACACTAGATAAACAATTGTGCTGCTTTTTTGGGGGGGTGTTGGATGTTGTTGTTCTGTTTTCAGCCTGAGGCATATTAATTTCACTTTTGGTTAGAAAGGGCTTTTGCATTTGCCAAAATTTTATATATATATATATATATATATATATATATATACGTAGTCTCAGCCTCAGACGTCACATCCGCGAAACGTTGGCTAAGTATCTAATGCATATGGCACATAGAAGTGGAAACACTTCAGGAGTCGCTGTCGGACTGGTTGAATTATACAGGATTTCCAGGAGCTGCGTGTTGCGACCTTTGACTTCCACCTGGAAACATAGATGCCGTGGGACTAAACTCCCTCTTATTTTGTTTATCAGGATCAACTAAACGCTGGGTTTTCAAAAGTATGTGAAATATTTAACTTTCGCATGGATAGAATCTTTCAAATGCGTCCCAAGGGTTTTACGCACTGATCTGATTGTGTTATATTTCTATGCCCCAAAACATGGCACTGAACGAAACAAATTGCGATTGGTTGTCATGTCGGTCGAATGCCCTCATGGTCATCAGCTGCACTGACTCGGCCAATAAAAGCTGCCATAGATTCCAGACCTTCAGCCGTCGGTCAGAAGGTGTAGCTATGCGAGACAATATTAAACTCAAAAGTAACAATGCATCACTTTTAAAAGTGACTTTCCCCAACACTGAAAATGAATGACGCCTCTTGCTGTGAATAACTCCTGAATGTTGTAGCACATTGTGATCACAAAAATGCTTTAGTTATCTATGTTTTTCTCTCTCTTTCTATTTTATTAGACATGAACCTGAAAATTGCACCGGGCCTGGAGTCGTCGCCCATAATCCCTCAAACACGTGGCCTTTCCGGTCTTGCCCCTGGGCCACAAACAAGAGGACCACCGCAGGGTCCGCCTATTTTACCTCCCCAGCCTACCATGCAAGCCTTGCCCCCTAGAGTACCCCCTACGCTTCCCTCACTTCCTTCACTCCCATCGCACCCCACGCTTCCTATGCTCCCTACACATCCTACCCTTGCGCCTCAATTAGGTCCACCTTTTTCTATGGGCCCCACTGACTTAACCCCACAGGTCCCCATCATGACGGCTGTGCCTCCTCCGACCCAAACCGCCCTGCCGCCCCTGCTTATGCAGCAGAGCGCCCCTCCTATTCTCCAAAGCCCCATCCCAATGCCTCACAAAGTAAGTTGTCCCATAACACTCAAACACAGCGTCATTCTCAGTTTTTCGTGTCTTTGTCCTCACTCGCTTGTTTTCATCAGCAGCAGAGAAAAAGTCAGAAAAGGAAAGCAGACACCACAACACCTACAGCAAACGACCCGCTGAACGAGTCCTCGCCCGCCGAGTCCAAGTCAGGAAAGACTCTGCCACGCCGGGATACTACACGACCAAGCAAACTATCCAAAAAGGAGGCACCAGACTCCCAGCACCATTGGACACCCATCACTGGGACCCACAGCCCTAAGCAGCAAGAGCAGCTGCGCTACTGCTCCAGCATCGTAAAGGACATGTTTGCTAAGAAGCATGCAGCATACGCATGGCCCTTCTACAAGCCTGTGGATGTGGATGCTTTAGGGCTGCACGATTACCATGACATCATCAAACATCCCATGGACCTCAGCACTATTAAGGTGAAAATATAGCTGCTGGTTCTCAGTCAGAGGAAGAGCCGCTTTTGCTTTCCGTGCTTATTTGCTCAGTCTTCTCTTTGGTTGTGCAGGACAAGTTGGAAAACAGACAGTACAGAGATGCTCAGGAGTTTGCAGCAGATGTACGGTTAATGTTCTCCAACTGCTATAAGTACAACCCTCCAGACCATGAAGTGGTGGCTATGGCACGCAAACTGCAGGTACGTGCATACCTGCACAACACTGTGTACATTAGGGCTCGCGTGGCAGGTGTGTTTTTGTTAGTCTGCCGTCTAGCTGGCTAGTCAGTATTTGCTTCATGTCATTAGACCATGCTGCATTACCGGTCTTTGCTGTATCTGGTAGATCTAGTGATGCACTGACAGCAGGGTCAGAAATTAACTTAATTTTTAACTTTTTCTAATGTAAAGAGCATGCCTAAAGAATGCACATTTTTAATGTTATGTAGATTTTTTTAAAAGTAATAATAGTAACAAGTTACGATACGTTTTTTTGTGTGTTTTGGCCCCCTAACTTAATTCTCAAGCCCACGTTAATCTCCGACCTTAATAGAGAAGTGTGAAAGTGCATAATTGAAAGAGTACAAAAATCAACCAATGAAGATTTAGATCATCAAAAAAAAATTATATATTTTTTGAAGGATGTGTTTGAGATGCGTTTTGCTAAAATGCCTGATGAGCCAGAGGAAATGCTGGCACTCGCTCCCGCGCCAGTGCTCCACCCGGCTCCTGTCAAGACGCAGCCACCCATGGGCACGGCCTCGTCCTCGGACAGCTCCAGTGATTCCTCATCTGAATCGGACTCTTCCACGGACGACTCGGAAGAGGAGCGAGCCCAGAGGCTAGCAGAGCTTCAGGAGCAAGTGAGCAAGAAATACACTCAGTTTTTGCTAGCGTGTCACTAAGGAAGAGGTCTTTCCAAGGACCGGCTGGCTCAAAGATCTGTCACCAAAGATACTTGAAGCGTAAAAAAGTTTCTATTTTACTGTCCACTGAGAAGACTTTAATCTCCCCGTTTTGTTTCTTCTCTTTTGTCGCTCAGCTGAAAGCGGTTCATGAGCAGCTGGCTGCCTTGTCCCAGCCTCAGGCCAGCAAACCAAAGAAGAAAGAGAAGGAAAAGAAGGAGAAGAAGAAAGAGAAGCACAAAAAGAAAGCAGGAGTCATGCCTGCACTGGAAGAGATCCTGGATCCGCCTCCTACCCTCAAGGCTCAAGGAAAGCCTAAGAACAAGGATCCTCTGCCTAAGAAGCCCAAGAAGTTGAGGTGAGCTATATTTGTTTATGCAACCACATTTTAGGCAGGAAAGTGTCAGAAATGACATGGTTTAATCACTTCTATGAATGTGGAGAGTTACACTTTCAGTGTTTTGAAAATGAGACGTTTTTTGTTGTCTTGTGCCCCATAGCAAGAAGGAGGGAGGTAAGGGCAGTCGCTCCATGGCTCTTCCAAGTGCTGCTCCACCAACCCTGCAGCCTGTGGTGGGCCTGGATCCTGATGAGGATCTGGGTATGACTGGAGGAGCTGCGATGGCAGGCATGCCCACCGGAGAGAAGTGTAAACCTATGTCCTATGAGGAAAAGAGACAGCTGAGCCTGGACATTAACAAACTGCCTGGAGACAAGCTGGGTCGTGTGGTCCACATCATCCAGTCCCGTGAGCCCTCGCTTAAGAATTCCAACCCGGACGAGATTGAGATCGACTTTGAGACTTTAAAGCCTTCTACGCTGCGGGAACTGGAGAGATACGTGTCATCCTGCCTTCGCAAGAAGAAGAAGCCTGCCAGCGGTGAGTGCCAATACAAACCTCCTTTTAACATGCCCCGCTCAATCTGATCCGAGGATTGTGCGTGCATACATGTTTCGACACAATTTTGTAAGTAAACCTAGAAAAGGGGTGTCAAATCCTGCTACTGTCGGGCCACATTCTTGCAGAGATTACCTGCCTGGATATTTGTAGTGATCCTGAAAACCTTGATTTGCTGGTTTAGGGGCGTTTGTTTGGGGATAGAGCTTAACTCTGCTGGAATATTGTCTGGGATGCTTTAGCATTGACTTTGCAGGTGTGAGATGTGCATAAGGTAGTTTTGAGTAATTGCAACAAACATGCAACCAAATAAAAACAGCTCATAATTGTATTCATTGCTCATGTAAATGCTTGAATCCAGCTCTCTTAAGTCAGATTCAGAAACGCCTTGTGCACATGCACAGTGCCATGACATGAAGATTTACAAATTTTCCTTTAAAAAACAAAACCTGTTTACTAGAAGAGACTGAAATTTGTTCTCAGAATAGATTAAATCACTTGTAGATGTAATTTATGTCTCCTATAAACAGAGCTTTAAATTCATAAAATGTTAATAACTAGTGTCTCTAAAACGCATTGGATCCCTTTTTACTTGTATTTAATGCTGTCTGTTACTCAACATGTACACCCATTCTTATGAGCCATTTTTCTTTGTTTCTCTTCTTTCAGTTCCAGAGAAGTCCATGGAGACAATGAGTGCTGCAAAGACAAAAGGCTCATCATCTGAGTCGGGCAGCAGCAGTGAGTCCACCTCATCAGAAAGTGAAGACTCGGAGACAGGTGAGCCTTGTAGATCTATAGCACTTCTAATGCTTTTAAAATGTGAAATGATTCAAGATATTGCAATGCATGAAGAATCTCCTCTTTGTGAACTCAGGCATGGCTCCTAAACTGAGGAAGAAGGGAAGAGGAGAAGGAAAGAAGGCTCATCACCTGGCGGTGGCTACGAGCATGCCTCAACCGCAAGTTCCCCATCAACCCCAGACTCCTGCGCTGCAGCCTAGTATTCAGCTGAAGCCGCAGCAGCAACACCCCTCTCCCGCCGCTTACATGCCTCCTCCCGTCACAGCTCTGGAGCCCTCGCAGCTCTTGGAAAACCCTTTTGACCCTCTGGCTCACTTCGTCCAGCCCCTCATGCACCTTCCCCACCATGCCAACGACTCGCCCTCCCCTGCGCCGCCTCACCTCAACGCTCACCCTCCAGGAGGCCCAGTGTCTCCTGAGACGCATCCGTTCCTCAATCAGCACCCCATCCTCCCATCCCCAGGTGAGTGGAAACTTCCTACAATAACGTGTAGTTTAAATATATTTACAGTAGGAAATGTACAAAATATATTCATGGAACCTGATCATTACGTAATATCCTAAAGATTTTAAGCAAAAGATCATTTTGAACCAATAAAGTGTATTTTTGGCTATTGCTACATACTTATGACTTATTTTTTTTATTTTTTTTAACCAATATAAATGCACACAGTTTTGTATATATGTCTGTATTTATGTTCACAAACTTAACATTTGCATATTTACATACTGTAATTTGTTCGTTTTATACTAGGGCAGTCAAATTTTGTATTTATTATAAATGCCAAGTCAAAATAAATAATAACAAAGTTATGCATGTTTTGTGTGCTTGACTTCAATTGCATTATGTAATTCGCTTTTGAACATGCATAGCAGGATGGTTCAGATAATGCAGCGTATATTCCAGAAAGTACAGTAAAAAAGCAAAATAAATGAGTAAATCTCTTCCGTGGTTCAAAATGTGTTGAGTACATACGCTCTGATTGGCTCTCTTCACGCTCTCTTGCATTTTAGTTTGCAGAAGCTATTTAAAAATTGCAGCTGATCTATATTGTCCCTTTACTTAATCATTGTTGTGTGTCGTTGCTCCCTAGCCCTGCACAACGCAATGCCCCAGCAGCCTTCGAGGCCCAGTAATAGGGCAGCCCCGCTACCTCCTAAACCTCCGCAGCAAAGCACGCCCCAGCAGCAGCAGACCCTGCCGCAGCAGCTCCAGTCTCAGCAACCCCCTCAGCCCCAGCACCACCTCCCTCCTCACCTGCTGCACCCTCCCCAGCAGATCCGCCAGCGGCCCCTCTCCCCTCCCACGCTCACTCCCCAGGGTCTGCTCTCCTCCCAGCCCCCACAGATGCTGCTAGAGGACGACGAGGAGCCCGTTCCCTCCATGCCCCTGCCCATGTACCTGCAGCACCTGCAGCCCAACCGCCTGCAGCAGCAGCCGCCGACGGCACTGATGCAGTCTCTGCAGAGCAGGCCGCAGCAGCCGGGCCAGTCATCTCTGCTGCAGTCGGTGCAGGTTCAGTCTCAGATGAGCCAGCAGAGCTCTCTGGCCGCGCCGCAGATCCCCGTTCAGACTCAAGCGCAGCCCTCCCCGCAGCTCTTGCAGCATCAGGCCAGGCACATGCAGCACTCGCAGCAGCTGAGCTTCTCTCAAGGCCCCGTGCAGACCACGCAAACACAGCAGAGTCAACACAAAGTCTCCATGCCCTCCACGAAAGCACAGCAGATTATCCAGCAGCCATCGCAGCATCACTCTCCACGTCAACACAAGCCTGACTCCTATAACTCAGGTAACGCAACGGTGTTGTAAAGAACAGCTAACAGCGATTGGACCGAATTCATTACGAACCTTTCTATCAAAGTTATCTGACATGATCAAGATGAATTTGTTCGTAGTTTCAAAGGCTTCCCTGCATCTTCAGCACAGATGTCCCACAGCTGATGAGTTAAGTTTTACTTGCATATTAATGGTGTCTTTATTTTCACAGCACACATGCGAGAGAACCCTTCCCCGCTCATGATGCATTCCCCTCAAATCTCTCAGTATGCTTTAGTCCACCAGTCCCCTCCTCAGGTCCCCAAAAAGGTCAGTGCCATTTCCATTTCCTTCCTTTGACATGGATCCTTTTCAGTGTCCACATGTCTGAGGTGATGATTGATGAGCGTGTTGTTGTTGCTCTGTTTGCCCTAGGAACCACAGCAGGGTCCTTCAGTTTTGGGTGGCATTAAAGAAGAGAAGCTGCCTCCTTCCCCTGTGATGCGTGGTGAGCCCTTCAGTCCAGCCATGAGACCAGACCCTCATAAACATCCCGAGAGCAAACCCACGATGCCAGGCCACGGCCAACCGAGTGAGTCAAACTCCCAAACATGCAATTGTGCTCGTGTCCACACACATTGCTTTTATACAGTCATATCTACTGTTCAGACCAGATTGGGCCAGAGTGTAGTTTTTACAGTTTTTGAAGTTTTGCTATCCAAAAAAAAAAAACTCTTCCTCCACTAAACATCACCCGCATACTCAGGCCACAATCACAGACATGCAAATATACGGTCGGTACAGTTATACTAAATATAGAGCATCTCCGTTCTGCTCTGCCAATCAAATTAGCGGACCAGAACTAAATGTTCATCATCATGTTTTAGAAGCAGATATGAAACCACTTGAAAGTTCCCGTCCTGTCATCCGCTCCTCTGAGCAGAGCGGTCCACCGCCTTCCATGCAGGACAAAGAGAAATTTAAACAGGAGCCCAAGACTCCTGTGGCGCCTAAAAAGGTACAGGTGGGTGGAAGGGACGACGACTTCGTTCATTTATACTTTTCAGTGAGTACAACGCTTCAGTTATTTTATGTCACTAACGTGTCTTCGTGTGGTGCCCAGGATGTGAAACTGAAGAACATGGGTTCCTGGGCGAGCCTGGCACAGAAATCCACCTCCACTCCCTCGTCTGGCCTGAAGTCCTCGAGCGACAGCTTCGAACAGTTTCGACGTGTGGCCCGAGAGAAGGAAGAGCGAGAGAAAGCCCTGAAGGCCCAGGCCGAGCAAGCTGAGAAAGACCGTCTGCGCAGAGAACAAGAGAAACTTCGGTAAGAGAGCCGCTCAGAAACTCTTATTTTTAAAGCCTGATGAAAGCCCGTTTCAGCACTGTTTTCGATTCTCAATTCCGATTCTTTGCGGGCTGTCACAGTCTCATTTGATTTCACAGAGGATAATTTAATTTTTATTCAATATGAGTTTTAGTTTTAGGAGCTGCAGCCCATGAAGGAGTAAATAGTTGGTTAGCGCAGGGTTGTCCGAGGAGGACGAGACGGTGGACCTGCGCAGCACGTCAAACACGCTACACTCCTTAATTTGTACATCATGCAGGCCTAGGTGTTTCGTCATATTCGTAGTGCATCCTCCCGTGCAAGATATCATTTTGTCACATGTGTTGCGCTGTGCCGACCCAGGCTTTTTTAGTGTGAAATAAAGCCACACTTTTGAGCGCCGCTTATCGTGCTCCATAGCTGCAACTGAACAAGCGCACTGCAAGCACTTCCGGAAATACAGTGGCCACAATGGAAACCAAAACTTGCTTGTTTGGAACCGATGATCGGAATCGAAAACAAATTTTATAAACGATTCCAATGGCATCGTTATTTTTTTTTTAACGGTTCCAAGTTGGAACCGGTTCTCGATGCCCAACCCTACACACCACCGACTTAGTCAAAGGAAAGTTTTAGCAGTTTCAGGATTTTGTTCTTTCTGTCTGAAGGGGACGAGATGAGGAGGACTCCATTGAGACGTCTCGAAGGCCTCAGGAGGAGCCCCGCAGGCGGCAGGAGCAACAGCAGGTCCAGCCACCGCAGCAGCAGCAGCAGCTCCAAACTCAGCCCCAAGCCCAGAACCTGGCCCAACAGCCCTCGGCCCCGCAGCCCTCCCAGGGCCCGCCCCCGTCCCCCGCTGCTTCCCAGAGTGCACTTGACCAGCAGAGGGAGGTTGCACGTCGCCGGGAGCAGGAAAGGAGGAGGAGAGAGGCGGTGAGTCACACATTTTTAGGAATCTGACTTTTAACATTCATGAATTTTTCACTGTCACTTTTGATTAATTCAATGCACATTGCATAGTCTTTCGGGCCCCAGGCCTTCAATCAGGATGTTTGTAAAAAAAGAAATAATCAATTTTTGTTTTGTTCTCCTCCACAGATGGCAGCTACCATTGACATGAATTTCCAAAGCGATTTGATGGCTATCTTTGAGGAGAACTTGTTCTGAAGTGCGAGAGGAAGCGAGAAACTGCGGAAGTGCTCATGGATTCTCCTCTGCACGGACAGAATGAACTCAAACTCAGCAGTAAGGGAAAAAGACTCCACCTGACCACAAGAAACACTGAAGAGGCTGAACTAGGGACGCATAAGCTGAGGCCCTGAGAGGGAGGTTGTAGCTCTCCTTTCGCCTTAGCAGAAAGAGGGACCCTCACACTGGGACGGCTCCGCCTCTCCGGCATTCCTCCTGGATTTGCCATTGTGACCCCGGCAGGAAAGAGAGGACTCGTGTGACTCTTAATGCAGAGTATGGGAGCAATGGACAATGTGATCGCCGGAGGAATATCTGAACGACAAAAATGAAATGTACTGATTCTCTGTACTACGGTATCCGTCGGACCGCCGGATGTCTGTGGGGGGGGGTTAGAAAAAGCATCTTTGTTTCCTGTTTGATTTGGTTCCCTCCCATCGTTTCGTTTTGGCTCTATCCTTCCCCCCCCTCCCCTTTTTTCGCGAGGCAAACGGCAGGATGGGATCGGGGGCACTTAAGATTCCTCGGGAGAGGAAGCCAGCTCGCCTTACACCTGACTTGTAACCACAACAAAACAATATTCACCAGGGGCTGTGACAAATGACTAAACATGGTGTGTTTCACACTGTTATCATGTGCAGATTTTGCATTATGTAGGATCTACTGTAAAAAGGTATTTTCTTAATTACCGTTTTGGTTGGTTGGTTGTACTTTTTGTTTCTTTATTATTTTTTGTTGTTTTTCTTTTTTAAGATATTTTTAACTCTCTTACCAACACCTTACCCTCTGACGTCTATGCCAAACACCTGTATCCTTTTGCGCTGATAGCAGAGACCCGAAATGCTTCACTCTTAACATGTCTTTCTAAATATATAAATATATTTTCTTGTTCTCCCCACTCGTCATTAAAAGTTTAGGTAGCCTTGTAGAAGATAAACCCTTAATATATGCATTATTCTGACAAGTGTTAATTGAGGACAGAATCATGAAGATATACTTTCATTGCTCATCGTTTTCACGCGGGGCCGGTTTCTGAGCATCCTTTAGGTTGAACATAATTTAAAGAATACGAGAACTATTTTAAGTGTATTATACATATAGAAGGAAAACACGCAACCCTGCGCAACTGGTACACGCGTTTGAGAGCGCCGTGCGGACACCAGGCCAACGCGACGGAGCTCTCAGCTGGTTTCTGCATGACTCCTCCTCTTTTTCTTTTCACAGATCATTTTATTACACCTGCGCGGAGAGAACTCTGTATGCTGTGCTAGATATAATGACGAAAAATTTCGAAAGGAAAAAAAAAAGCTACAAAAAAGGAAGAAAAAAAATCAAAACCGTTCTGATTTATCATTGTTCTTGTTCGATTATAGTGGATGTGTTCTAATTCTGTTATATTTGACTCGGGGCGGGGGGGGGGGCACAATTCGAGACCTTGGCGGGTCCTCTGAGTTTTCTCTTATAGTGTTTTCTCCAGTGCCTGTATTGTATTGCGATTCTAGTTGGCATATATTATGTTCTGGGGGGGGGGGGCACAGTTGGACGGGGAGGGGAAAATTGGGGGTGTAGGGGCGAGAGCTTGTGTTTAAGAGACAAAAATGGAAAGTAAACATTTTATATTTTACCCATTTACAATATTCAGGTTTAAATCTAGTTTTAGCTGGACTTCTTAATTATACACCGAACAACTAGTTTTTCGTGGGGGGGGGGGGGGGGGGTGGGTGGTTTTGGAAAATG
>JAUCMU010000063.1:5048258-5069469 GCA_032275025.1 Enteromius treurensis
TTAGTGTTAATTGGTCTTCCAGCTCTTCGTTATGCTCAAATTTACTTTTTCCAGCCTCTTATTGCTACTTGTCCCAAGTTTTTTGGGATTTTTTGACGCCGTGAAATTTTGAATAAACATATTTTTCCTTTTAAAAAGATACATTTTCTCGAATTAAACGTTTGATCTGTCATCTACGTTCTATTACAAATAAAATATTGACATTTGCCATCTACACTTCATTGCATTCAGTTTTTATTCACAATTTGTTTAGTGTCCCAACTTTTTTGTAATCCAGTTTGTATATATGTGTGTGTGTATATACATATATATGATTTTTATATATATATATATATATATACCGATAACTTAGTTTTTAACAATTAAAAAAAATCTTGTTATTTTTCACTATGCATTTTTGATTAGGTAAAAATAACTTAAAAACACCACGAACTCCATAAAACACAAGACATGTAAAAACATTTTTTTTCTTTTTAATTTAAAATTTAAAATTAAAATTTGTTTTTGTTGCAGGTGTTTACTCTGGACAACCCCAGTTCCTTCCACGCTTTCTACAGCCCAACTCAAAATAATCTAGATGACAGGACCAGGTTGATGGAGGCCATGGCCGAGCAGATCGCCACACTCTGTGACACACTGAAGGAGTACCCAGCCATCCGCTACCGCCAGTACTGACGCCCCTTCCTTCTCTAGTTCTCATGTGTATTCGTCAATACTCGTGGTCTCCTGCTGGGAAGTGCTTTGTTTGTAGAGTAAACCAACTATGTTTCTCTTAAGGGGCCCAAAGGAGAATTTCACCCTGGCTGAGATGGTGATGGACCGTCTGAATGCACATAAAGCAGACAATCCCAGTATGGGAGAGGTGAGATTTTGGGATATTTATGATGCACTGATAGTTTTATTTTATCTTGTCACACATACACTTCAAAGTTTCTTCAATTTTTTCAGTTTCTTCAATTTAAATTGACACATCTGTATCACTTCTTACTGTTTTCTGGACCGTTTTCTCTTCTCTGTTTTTCCTCTTCTCATCTGTCAGCTTTTCCTGGGCTTCAGGTGGGTATCAGTGCAAGTCTTGCTTTTGTTTTTTTATCCTTCTCTGCTTGACCTTAGTTCTTCTTACCCCCTCCCCCCTCTTGGCTGAAATATCACAATATTCTTCAATTCTTCAGCTGCAAAAACCAGAGTTTGCTTAAATAAAAAAAATAAATAAAAATAAAGTAGATGTATAGTGACATAGATAAGATAGTCTCTTAAAACCCCTCAAGCTCAAAAAGATGTCCCTAGGATGTTTAAGTAGATGAGGAAGGAACTAAGGGAGGAACTAAGACTCATCATGACATTGCTTTAACCAAAAAATGTCCAGTTTGTCAGAGTATAAAAAATGTCTCACGACAGTTGGACTTTAAGAATCGTAACATAATATAGTTATTATCCAGCCATAAAAACATCACACAATGCCTATTTTTCCTCACTGGGGACATTTCTTAAAGATGCTGACTAATGAATTTATTGACAATGTATATTGACAATTTCGTGATCTGGGCCATTTATAAACATGTGCATACAAAAACTGCACTGTTATTCTTTATTTTTAAAGAATAACAAAAGCACTTTTTGTTTACAAATTCCTTATTTTAAAGCTGCAGTATGTAGCTTTTGGCGCTCCTGCAGTTAATCTACAGAACTGTGTGCGTCTTGCGGTGCTACTTCTCTCTGTTTATGTTTAGGACGAATCACGCAGGTACTAGGCTACTGCAGCTCTATCTACCCAAACCAGTCTAAATAGTCTGAATATAAACCATACCATAGTGATTCAGGACAAGGATTGGAAAATATATTCATGGTGCCCCCGCTTATTATATAAATGTTGTACAATTTGAATGCAAAAAAAATTCTAACCTGGAGCTCTAAGGAACTATAATTGCAATTTATCTTCCTGGGCAGGGCACGGATAAAGCTCGCTCGCAGCTGCTTATAGTGGACCGTGGATATGATCCCATCTCTCCAATCCTGCATGAGCTGACCTTTCAGGCTATGGCCTACGATCTGCTAGACATCGAACAAGACATTTACAAGTGCGTGCTGGTCTGCTTTTCCAGAGATGCCGAGAGGGGTCTATTTTACACTGGTTGTGACCAGTTAATCTGAGCAGTGGTGAATGAAATCATGACTGTTGTTTGTTTATTGTTGGCAGGTATCAGACGACCGGGATCGGAGAGGCTCGAGAGAAGGAAGTGTTGCTGGACGAGGACGATGAGCTGTGGGTGCAGCTGAGGCACATGCACATAGCAGACGTCACCAAGTAAGAGCGGCTCAGCCTTCACGTCTCCCGCCGCTCTGCTGGCCTTCTGTGCTGACCTCTTGTGCTCTGTTTCAGGAAGGTGACGGAGCTGCTGCGTACCTTCTGTGAGAGCAAGAGGATGAACACAGACAAGGTACATTCTCTGTAAAGTGTGGATCGGGCCGCATTTTTCTGTCCGAGCCCGGCCCAATTAATTCAAATTAAATGCAGTCACCTGTACTTTATTGAACTTCAATTGGATGCATAATAATTAATGGACTTTAGAGTAAATAGTAAAATTTGACCTTATTGCGCGCTTAAGTGGCATTTTATTTTATTTTATTAATATAATAATATCTGTAAGTTAAAGTACACTAAATCCACATTCAGTGAAATTAAAAATAAACATTTTGTCATCATTTACTCACCGTCTTTCCAAACATGAGTTTCTTTCTTATGTTGAACACAAAAGAACCAAAGAAGAACCACACAGTTGACTTCCACTGTAGAGAAAGGAAATGGACTGTCAAAAGAAGTTGATAATCCAGCTTCTTCAAAATACCTACTTTTATAGTCAATATAGAAAAAGAAGCTAATGCAGGTTTTTATCGACAGGATGACATTTTCATGCACACATTTAACAATCAACACTTCTGGTGGGCCTTTCCAATTCAATGCTTACTTAAACTCTGTTTTGCTTCTAATTCATACTACTTCATCCCTCAGGCCAACATTAAAGATCTGTCTCAGATGCTGAAGAAGATGCCTCAGTACCAGAAGGAACTGAGCCTGGTACGACTTCTCACACAACACATCTTCCTTTTTCCCTTGCTTTTTTTACGTTTTAATCTCAAATGTTTCGTTTGTGTTCCTGACAGTACTCCACCCATCTAAACCTGGCTGATGCCTGCATGAAGAAGTTCAAGAGCTCATTAGACAAGCTTTGTGCGGTAGAGCAGGTCAGTGCTTCCTGGTTTGGATCATTTCCGAAGCAGTATTACTTTAGTTTAAGAATTGAACACATTTTAGTTTCATTTTTAAACGAATTTAAAATACTGTTTATGGGCTGATTTTAGAGGGTCCGTAAGTATCTTTCCTTATGTCTAAGCTTCTTATTGTAAATGTATGCAACAGCTTGCGTGCTGAACTTTGACCTGTTGAAGTAAAATAATGCACAGGAAGCTGTTGCATAATCTTTGAAAGTACCAACAGCATGGCTTGACATTGTAGAGCCATCTCCCTGTTTTATGTATAGCAGATGGAGGGTTTTTACTAAGTGCGTTGCTCTGTGTGGATGTATTATAACCAGATGGTAACGACTGGACATTTATGTGCCATATTTATTACACTTTGTGGTCTGCTGATCTCAACTATTTCCTATTTTGATGGACTCGCATGTGTATGACTTTAACTTGAATCATTTGATGTAATTGTTATGTAAATATCTACCTCAACATCTGCCTCTAGAGAATGGCTGTGATGTTCCAGCTTTCTTAACAGAATAATAGAATAATAATGACAAACTAAAAATGTAATGGTTATGTTTGGGACACATCTTACAGGGCAAGAAAACTATTACATGTTTAACCTTGCTTTCTTTAAATAATTCTGTTAACATTTTAGCTTCAGTTTTATTTAGTTTTTCTCATTAATTTGAATGATTCCAAGATGTTCAAAAACTATTTTGTTGAAACAAACAGAAGGGGCACTTTGGATGCTATTTGTGGTCTTTATAGAAATAATGAAACGCGTTGAAACTATTCCGTTCAAAGGTTTCGGGGATTTATTTAAATTTTTTTAAGAAATGTGTATTATTTTAATATACTGTACTTTTATTTAGCAAGGATGTATTAAATTGGTAAAATGTGACCGTAAAGATTTGATCATTATTACAGAAGTTTAAAAATGCAGTTTATATCCAAATATGATGGTTTTCATGGAAATATTAAGCAGCACATTAATAATGAGCAAAAATGTTTAATGATTAATTATGATTAATTGCATCCAAAATAAACGTTTGTGTTGACATATTTGCGAGTGCACTGTGTATATTTATGTATATATAAATACACACACATGCATGTATATACGTAAGAACATTTTTATATCTGTATATTAAATGTCCATATATAATATAAATTCTATAAATATAAATGTATACTTGCAATTTAAAAAAAATATGTACTATATGAGTGCATCTTTATATATACATAATAAATGAATTAATTAATTTTGGATGCAATTAATCATCGGACGGCACAAATTTTACGGTTTGTTTTTAAGTCAAATAAATGCAACATAAGATGTTTATTTGAAAAACATTAAAAACGGTACCAACTCCACACGTTCTGTTAGAATGAACACCAAAGCGTTGGACTTGGTAAAACTACTACTAATCCATTGCTTTAGAGTCTGAACGCTCTTTAAGTTATGAGTTTTAGAGCGTGGCGATATCTGCTCAAGAAGCCACATTGTTTGAGTGTGAATTTAAATACTTAATAAGTCTGTGCTCTGTAGGACTTGGCCATGGGATCAGACGCTGAGGGGGAACAGATCAAAGATGCCATGAAGAGTATCGTCCCTGTTCTGCTCAACACCGAGAGCGAACACTACGACAAAATCCGCATCATACTGCTGTACATTTTCCATAAGAAGAAGGGTATGGACACTTGCGTTAATGCTTGACTTCATTTAAGACTGCTTAACTGATGTGATTCATCCGTGCACACAGGCATCGGTGAAGAGAACCTCACAAAACTCATCCAGCACGCAAACGTGCAGGAGGACAAGAACATCATCACCAACCTGCAGCACCTGGGCTGCCCCATCATTACTGGGGTAAGATGATTGATCGTTATTTCAGTCTTTCCTTCGAGCAGGGAGTTTTCCCTCATAGAAATGGTATCATATTAGCATATACTGTACTGGTTTTTGTCTTTCAGGGCGCTAATACTGGTAAGAGTCTGCCTGACAGGAAGGAGCGCACAGAATCAACGTATCAGCTGTCCCGGTGGACACCCACCCTTAAAGATGTGATGGAGGTCAGGAAACGCGGTCCGTAATAATTGAATAATCATGTAAAAATGTAATTATTCTCAATGAAAGTCCTTTGGCTCTGCAGAATATCATCGATGACAAGTGTGACAGGAAGCAGTGGCCTTTCCTGTCTGATCCCGCCCCCATCACCACCACAACCACTACAGTCAGGTACCAGCACTGCTCACAGACACTAGAGACATGACATTAGTGTTTGTATGGATCAATCAAAACGTGATCATTCTTAATTTGCAGAAAAACAATATTTCGGCTTAATTAGATTTTGGGGGACATGCAAATATACTGAGATTCCAATTAATTATTATTATTATTATTATTAGAAATTCCGAACGAACCGTAGACGGAATCAATGTTTTGTCATTGTTTGCACTAAACTGTTGAGGTATCGAAGCGACAGACTTACTGTGGATTCCTATCACAGCAGTGCACGGTTTGGACACTGGCACAAGAACAAGACTGCCACAGAGTACCGCAGCGGCCCGCGCCTCATCATCTTCGTGATTGGTGGCGTGACTCATTCAGAGATGCGCTGCGCTTATGAAGTGACCCGGGCCACCGAGGGCAAATGGGAGGTCCTGATCGGTGAGAAGAGTTGACTTCTGCTAACAATACGGGTGTATTATGTAGTTCAAAGCACAGCATTTCATGTTGTTAAAAATGTCAAATGTCCTGCAGGATCGTCTCACATTCTTACTCCAACCAATTTTCTGAATGACCTGAAGAATTTGGAGCAGTCTGCACCAGTTTAGCAGTACATCACTGAAGAGATGGATCCCACCGAACTCATGTGAAATCTGATACTCTGAAGTAGTGATTCTCTCAAATGACCAGTAAAAGACACATTTTAGATCTTACTTGCTGATTATTTGCGGTTTTAAAGTAGTAATTTTTATTACCCAACTTAAACTGGTAGTATATATATATGTGTGTGTGTATATAGATTAAAGCTGTTATAAAGACTGATGTTTAATTTAAAAGAAAAATTCTATATATGTATATGTATGACAGTGCATGTGAAATTACTGTAGGCCAAACGCTTATAATTGTGCAGATAAGTGGATTTAATCTTGCCTTACATCATTTAAAAATAAATACTGCCAAGTTCTGATGTGACCTGAAGACCTCTTTAGACTGGAACAAAAGATCACACTGGATTTCTGGTTTAATCATACTGCTACGGTGTACAATGTAGAAACAAACAAGTTTTGCTGTTTTTTTGTTGTTGTTGTTTAAGATAAGCATGCTTGTAGTACAGTTGTCTATTTTTGATCTCCAGTCTGGGTTTTGTTAGATTTTCTGCCACTGTGTTGGTAAAGGCATCAGTTGTTTCATCTCAGTATAGATGTGTTTTTTTATTATTATTATTCATGCTCTGAACTTGTGCACTTTCTTCTTTTACTGTTACGTTATCACATTTAGGTGGATGTGGTTGACGGGAATGTCTTGTTGTTGTCTATGTTAATGATTCTAAATAAATTCTGCTTATGCCTCTCTCCACATATGCTCGTCTATAACATGTTTCGTCTTGATTTCTGTTTATGATAGCTTGAAATACAGGCCAAAATTGTTGGCACCCCTGATATTTTTCCAGAAAATCAAGTATTTCCCACAGAAAAGTATTGCATTAACACGTTTTGCTATACATGTTTATTCCCTTTGCGTGTATTGGAACACAAAAGGGAGGGGAAAAAAAGCTAATTTGAAGACATGTCACACAAAACTCCATGTAACAGGTGTGAGCAATTTAAAAATGCACTTTGCATTTTGTGTGTGTGTGTGCCACACTAAGCAGAAACAGAAAGAGGAGAAGAGAGCTGTCTGAGGACTTCAGAACCAAATTTCTTTAAAGATATCAATAATCTCAAGGTTACAAGTCCATCTCCAGAGATCTGGATTTGCCTTTGTCCACAGTGTGCAACATTATCAAGAAGTTAGCAACCCATGGCACTGTAGCTGATCTTCCTTTGGCGTGGACAGAAGAGAAAAATTGATGAAAGGTTGCAACGCAGGATAGTCCGGATGGTGGATAAGCAGCCCCAAACAAGTTCCTAAGGAATTCAAGCTGTCCTGCAGGCTTAATGAGCATTAGTGTCAGCGTGAACTATCTACCGACATTTAAATGAAATGAAACCCCACTGCTGACACAGAGACATAAAAAGCAAGACTACAGGTTGCCAAAGTCCTTCTGGGAAAACGTCTTGTGGACAAATGAGACCCAGATAGAACTTTTTGGTAAAGCACATTATTCTACTGTTGACCGAAAATGGAATGAGGCCTACAAAGAAAACAACACAGTACCTACAGTCGAATATGGTGGAGGTTCAAATCTGTTTTGGGGTTGTTTTGCTGCCTCTGGCACTGGGTGCAGGGCATCATGAAATCTGAGGATTACCAAAGGATTTTGGTTCGCATTGTAGGGCCCAGTGTCAGAAAGCTGGGTTTGCGTCTGAGATCTTGGGTCTTCCAGCAGGACAATGACCCCAAACATACTTCAAAAAGCACCCAGAAATGGATGGCAATGAAGCACTGTAGAGTTCTGGGGTGGCCAGCAATGAGTCCAGATTTAAATCACATTGAACACCTGTGGAGAGATCTTAAAATTGCTGTTGGGAAAAGGCGCCCTTCCAATATGAGAGACCTGGAGCAGTTTGCAAAGGAAGAGTGGTCCAAAATTCTGTGTGAGAGGTGTAAGAAGCTTATTGATGGTTATAGGAAGCGACTGGTTTCAGTTATTTTTTCCAAAAGGTGTGCAACTAAATATTAAGTTAAGGGTGCCAATAATTTTGTCAAGCTCATTTATGGAGTTTTGTGTGACATTATGTGAAATTAGGTTTTTTTCCTCCCTTTTTTTGTTTTGTTCAAACACACACAAAGGGAACAAGCAATATGTGTTAATGCAATACTTTTCTGTGAGCAATCCTTTCTGTGAGCAAAAATTCAGGGGTGCCAACAATTTTGGCCATGACTGTAGGTAGACCACCATTAATAAATTTATGTTAGTATTTAGTTGTTGTTGTTTTTTAAATACTTTTATTCAGCATGGATGCATTAAATTAAATAAAATGTGACAGGATGACATTTATGTTACAAAGACATTTATAATATTCTATTTCAAATGCTGTAAAAAAATTAATATTTATTACTTCTTTTTCTTCCACCGATGTAAATAACATTGAGCTGGGATTTCTTTCAATTCAATTCTCATTCCAATATTTCTCTGGTGACATTGGAACAACTGAACAATTCATATTTGCATTGCAGATGGAGCATTCATTTCTCTTAATTTCGACTTTTATTATAAGTTCCTGGTCTGTACTATTTGCAACTGCACTTCCTGTAACTCAACTCTTGATAGAAATACCACTCTTCCTGTACATCACAAATATAATATTTAAGCCTATTGTCTGCTGATTTCCAGAAATCCATTAATCTGTTCCATAGAGTTATTAACCTAAACACAGACTGACCGTGTCAGCAGGTCTCTGCTGAGAGATATTTATGTCACTGCTCGAATAATTGTCGTCTCCCATGATAAAAGATCCTGGCTGTATGATAGAGAGGATTAACTGGTTTTATCTGGGATTAAAGACGGCCCCCGTCTAGGTTTCCTAATGGCTGTGGGTTTATATTCAAAGCTTAAGACCTTCTAAAAGCTCTCCATCCATCGCTTCAGTCTAGAGAGAAGCTCGCTCACAAGTTTGTACACAAGGACTCAACCGCAGCATGACTGAAGTATTAATACTTGTTTTCAAGAAGCATGAGCTGATATTTGGACTTTAATAAGAAGAAAATCCAGATGAAGATTGTAGAATTGGAGATGACGTCTGTGGCGGACAACATGGAGGTATTTTATACTTTTATACATATAGTTTATTCATATGAGTACGTAATGTTAAAAAACTGAATCAAATGCTTTTGTCAGCAAGTGTCAATGGAGCAGGACGAGTTGTTTTCCCTGGTTAGTAAAGCTCAGCGTGGAAGAATCGATGACCAGCGCTGTACCTTGGGTCCAACGACACACCGACAAGCTCATGGCAACAGCCCAGGTCAGATACTGTGATTAAGATATGAATTAAGTGTTGAAGGTTCATTTACTTTCACCCTAATATATATATATATACACATACATACAGGGAAGCTATAAAGTTTATAGTGTATTTGAGTGCTGCTGAAGTGGAGATTTCTGGCTCAGTCAAAAAATCAGTGAAATAGTCTGAAATCTTTCCATAAACAATGTGATATCTTTACATGTTCTCTGCCTGTTCCACACCAGATCCAGAAGATTTTTTCCAGTTCCTGGTCAAGAGTCAAAGTCAGCGATTAGATGACCAACGGGTGACCCTGAACATGGAAGCGTTCACCATCAAAGACCCAAAAAACTTTGATCAGATTTGCAGCATGGTCAACAAAGCTCATGTGAGTTTTCCAGGCAATCAATAACACATGCAGTGAAAAAAAAAACGTTATAATTTGCTTATCATTTTTATTTTTTGCAATGTTTAATTTAATTTCTTTGTAATTTTCTTGCAAGTTGTGAGTGAAAATCAATCCTAGCTTTTCTTCTCTTTTATCAGTCTATATATATATATATATATATATATATGGTTTGAGAATGAACGTTTATTTTTTTTACCTGTCATGTAGAGTTTCAAAAGACGCAACACTCCAAAAACGAGCTTGACCCCCGGGGCCCAGGACTCTATGAGAAGATCAAGCTTCAATCCTCCAACTACTACTGATATAGACACTTCTAACACTCTCACAACCAGATCAGCCTCGTTGAACCCTATATCAGACAAGGACAGAATGGAAAGTTTTGAAGTGAGTATGAATGTTTACAGTAGCCTACGCTACTTCAGCCATACCTTTCCTCAAAACGAACAAGTATAAATAATCTTATTCTTGTTTTTAAATCCCTCAGCGTGAGCAGGACCAGCTGTTGAATCTAGTTAGTCTAGCACAAAGTGGACGTATGGATGAACAACGCTGTTCAATTAACCCTTTATCACATAGACATACGGATAATAGCCAGTCAGGTAAGTCAGTCACATGCAATAATTTATCAAATAGCTACAAATCAGCTACCAATCAGTGCTGTTTCTCTGTTTCTCCTCTACCTTCAAACAGATCAAGATATCGAGAAGTTTTTTAAACTCGTCTCTAACACCCAAAATCGGCGGTTCGATGACCAACGGGCGACGCTAAACCCGCTGCCGGTGATAAAATCTCCTCATGGTATGACCGCTGAGGATTCAGACCAGCTCTTCAGCATGGTCTCAAGGATACAGGCGAGTAAAAAAGATGTGACTTTCATCATTTAAAAGCATTATACACTACCATTCACACTTTTGGGGTCAGTAAGTAATAATAATAAAAAGAAATGAATACTTTTATTATTCAAAAGTAAGAGTAAAGATGTTTATAATGTTATATCAGATTTCTATTTCAAATAAAATCTGTTATTTCAAATGATTCGTAAAGAATCCTGTTATCTGGTTCCTACAAAAAAATTGAAGTGATGAATGATACATTTGTGCACAGCTTTAACAAAGGCAAGAGCCCAAATATAGGCCAGCATAAAAAAGGGGCTTATTTGAAGATGTTAATCAACATTTACTAGCGCTCTCCTGTTTCCATAATTGGTACATGCTCAGGAATAGAAACCTGGATAGACTATCATTCATTTAAAAGCACCCTGTGATGACAATGCACTCATGTATTATTTTCTCTTCTGCAGGGCTCTCGGATAGATGATCAGCGCTGCTCTGCACCCAAAATCCAGCTGGGGTCTCCAGCCCCCCCAAAGAAGTCTCATTCTCAACCCATATCCCTGTCTGGATCAGGCTCACCCACTAAATCATCCCAGAGTCCTGCCTCGGAGGTGAGCGGCCAACACGGCACAGATTAATCCAGACGACATTTACTGCACGTGCAGTTCTGAATACAATTTATAACTTTGTTTGTTTAAAAACAGCTTATAAATTAATTTATTGTTCACACTAAATGTTGAGCTACAGCCTATTACAAAGGCAAAACATTTTTAAATGTATATGGCTGCTGAAAATTCAGTTTTACCATCACAGAAATCAATTGCATTTTCAAATATTTCAAAATTAAAAAACAGTTCATTTAAATTATATGAGTAATTTACAATATTACTGTATTTTAGTATGAATAGAATAATAGTACCACCGAAAGTGACAAAGATACTACAGTTGTATATATTTAACATTTTATATATTTTACAATAGCAGTCGAAAAATTAGGATTTGTAAATGTCTTTGTAAAAAGTCACAAATTAAAGCTGAATTTATTTGATCTAAAATAACTTTAACCTTTTGGATAAATCCAGTACAATGCATGAAATAGAAACATTTATGTAAAAATCTTGCCAAAAATAGATAAATACAATAAAAGGTTAAATTTACGTGATACTGTCTGCTAACACATGCAGTTTTTTTTATCTTGTGAACTAACTATATTCCTGTGAATGTAGAATGCTGCTGAACTGATACAAATGAAATTTACATAGTTTTCTTTCTCTGCATTAGGAAAAAAAATGTATTGATCAGGACCAGTTTTTTTCCCTTGTGCATCATGCACAGCAACGGCGAATGGATGACCAGCGGTGTTCATTTGAGCCCTTTAAAAAGACTTCCTCCTCTCCGAAGAGCCCAAATGCTAGTCCCACAAGTAACCAAGTCTGCTTATTATGAATGAGCTTTTCCCTATCACTGCTTTTCTGATATCTCACACTGTTTCACTTGTTCCATGCAGTGGAAGATCCTGAGCAGTTTTTCAATCTAGTGGCCAACTTTCAAAGTGGACGACTGGATGACCAGCGCGTGACTCTCGGCACACTGCCGGGCATCCAGACCTCCAGCACTGGAACTTGGAGAGAAAAGAGTAAAACATTAGCCCCTAAAATCACCCTGACCCCCGCGTCACCTGCTGGACCAAAAAGAGTCTGTCCCAGACCTTCCTCTCCCACTCTGAGCATGAATGAACCTGAAACACCTGTCAGGCCTCCCCCCGGGTCAGCTTCATTTTCCCCCGAGAGATTACTGCACGACGAGCTGTCTGCGCAGGTGACGGATTTTGTGTAACATCTATTTTTGCTTTCATCTCTAAAAATTCAACTGAACTTGATATTAATTGGATGCTTTTATTTTACAGATAACATTCCAAATTTCCATGTGCTTCCCTCCACATCAGGTAGGAAGTAGATGGCCACAAAAATAGTTTCACACTTCTGAAGTCATGTGATGGCCTTTTGTGAAAAACAGAGCAAAACATGTCACAATGTTTAAGCTGTTTGTATCAGTATTATGAAAGTCAAAGGGACCAAAAGCTTTCACAAAAAAGACTGAAAAAAAGATTGAAACAATTTTTTTCCAATTAAATTTTTTGGGTGAACTTTTGGGTGTGTTCGCTTTGAACATATATATATACTGGTTCCTTTTTTAGTTAGTCACTTTTACTGACGTCATGGGGTCTCGCCTGTGAGACCAATCCGCTCTGATCTTTGAGAGCAAGCCAATCGGGATTGGCCAGAGAGGGTGCGCCCGCCACTTCAAGTGCATATGGGTATTTAAGATGGCGGCGCGCCTCACCATTCAGCTTCTTGCTTCGGAGCAATCACTCATGAACAAGTTAAGGAAGAAAGAAAACCGGCGTGTCCTGTGGAGAAAGCGGAGTCCTGATCGCCTCAGTTGCACAATGGTGTGCAGCGGTCCTCCCCTTGGCAGTCCCGGCTATTAAAAAAGAGCAAATTAGCTTTTCGAGCATGTGCTTCCAGGTGCGGTAGTTTCCTCACCTTGGATGACGGCCATGATTGTTGCCTCAAGTGTTGGGTCTCAAGCACGCTGAGACGGAGTTCATGGATGGATCATGTCCTCACTGCGAGAGCATTTCCATGGCGCCGCAGAGATATCGGCTTTCTTTTGTGAGAAGGCTGGCCACGCCTGCTACCCCCTCTAGCTCGGCAGGTCCTAGAGACTCCTCGACTACATCGGCTAGCAGCATGGCGGATCTGAGGGTTACAATCCAGAATCACCAGCCGGGTAAATCCTCACAGGCTCTTGATTCCTCAAAGCGGCATCTTGTTGAGTTCCCAGGTTGACAATGCTGGATCGTCCTGCAGCGATCCCAGCATCCAATTCGGGCTCCTCCAGAGGATGAGATGTCTATCATTGCATCAGACGAGGGGCTGTCGACAGTCTCTGCTGAAAAGGAAGCAAGAAAAAAAAAAAGAATCTGAAGCGGAGCTGGCAGCCATGCTCCTCTGGGCCACTAAGAGCATCGGGCTGGAGGTGACTAAGCCACCAAACAACTGGTACCTAGGCTCGGGCCGCAACTCCCAGCCACTATCCACGCAAAGGCCTTTCTTTCCAGAGGTACATGAGGAGTTCATCACTATCCTCGATGGTGAAGCGGCTAGGGGTTACGTGGAGATTCCTCAGGCAGAGCACGCCGCCACCTTGCGGAAATGCTCGCGGAAAGGCCTGTAAGCTGTCGTCAGCCCTGGCTGGCAAAGCCTACAGTGCCACGGGCCAGGCCGCATCCGCCATGCATGCTATGGCTATCCTGCAAGTACACCAAGCCAAAGCACTGAAAGAACTGCACGAGGGTAGTTCTGACCGTAGGTTGATGGAGGAACTGCGCTCTGCCACCGACTTCGCCCTCTGGGCCACGAAGGAGACAGCGCGGGCCCTTGGTCAGTTGATGTCCATTATGGTGGTCCAGGAGCGCCATCTTTGGCTGAACCTGGCCCAGATGACTGATGCCGACAAAGTTCACTTTCTTGATGCACCCGTCTCCCAGGTCAGCCTATTCGGCGACACGGTCGAGAATTTTGCCCAGCAGTTCTCAGTGTCACTGAAGCAGACAGAGGCGATCAAGCACATCCGGCCCCTGCAGCTTTGAAGGAGGTAACACCTCAGCAGGGGCGTAGAGCCAGCTGCCGCAGGGGGCCGCAGTCTGTCCCGGACCAATGGGCCGCAGCTAAGTCTTCCCAGAAGACAGCAAAGTGGCCCCAAGACAAGCTGCTTTAAGTTGAGGGAACTTTCTCTATGGGGAACATCAGCGATCCCTGCCTCGGGGAGGGCAGAGGCCGCCTTGTACAACTGCTACCATCGACCCACGGTACCCACCCACTCAATAAAAGAACAAAATTCCAATTCTCTGAGCCACAGAGATAGATTGTGAGTGACTCCCCACCTCCTCACTCTCATATGGACATGGTTTCACCACCGCGGGAAGGGGACAATTTGACTGCTGCCCCCTGCAGCCCCATTGCGGCCAAGACCGAGCCACCTTTCCCCCCTTGGCTGCACTACCGCTGGTACATCTGTTCCCACTTGCACGTCATCTGGGGGCATCGGTCACGCTGCCCAGCCCGTCTCGTTGGTTGATTAAGACGATCAGACTCGACTATGCGATTCAGTTCGCCAGGCGCCCAGCCAGGTTCACATGCATTCTTGCTCTATGGGAACTTTCTACAGGAGAAGGTGAAATGGAGGCTGTCCCTTTCCTCCTTAAAAGTCTATGTCGCTGCTATCGCTGCTTATCACGATGCAGTGGATGGATTTTCCTTGAGAAGGGTTTGCAAAGGTTGAATCCAACCAGACTTGACGGGACTACGGAAGGCCCCCTTTGGCCCACGCTGGGTTCAGTCGAGCTGAAGTTTCTGTCTCAGAAAACTCTGCTGTCTCCAAACAGAGTTTGGTTCATGGGTAGTCGATGCCGTCACCTTGGCGTATCAGTCCCTAGGTGAGCTGTCCCCACTAGGGGTGAGAGCTCACTCCACCCGGAGTGTCGCCTCATCCTGGGCGTTGGCACACATCGCCTCTTTTACAGACATATACAGAGCTGTGGGTTAGGTGACACCCAAAACTTTTTGCACTTTTGCAGATTCCTCCGGAATCCGAGCGCTTTCCTCCAGTGTTTCCGGAAAGTTTGCTGGCTCCTCCTTGCCCCTTAGTTAAGGCTAGCCGAAGTAGCCTTGACTGTGCCGAAGGATGGGCATTCTTCATCCTCCTCTGCCCTGGCATTTCTTTTTCCATGGCTTCTTCCCACTGTGTTCCCCTGATTTGATCCAGTTCCCATTTCTTGCCGCCCCCTTAGTGGTCTGCTCCCAACTTGGATTTCAGGCATTGGGATGGTCATGATGGACAGTCTCCAATCGGTCCCACTCACACAGCCTGACCTTTCAGCTGAGCGGCCCTCTCATGGTGCAGGCTGGGTTGTGGCGCTTTCCATAGGGACCCCATGACGTCAGTCATTGACGTAATGTCAAAGTGACTGACTGAAAGGGAACGTCCTGGTTCCGCATGTAACCCTCAATCCCTGAAGGAGGGAACGGAGATGTTACGTCCCTCTTGCCACGAACCTGAGGCCTGCACTGAGGGGTTGGTTACGATCGGCTCCTCAGCAAGAACCTGAATTGCAAGGCGCGCCACCATCTTAAATACCCATATGAACTGGGAGTGGCTGATGCCATCTCACTGGCCAATGCCAATTGGCTTGTTCTCAAAGATCAGAGCGGATTGGTCTTCCAGGCGAGACCCAATGATTTCAGTCATTGACGTAACTTCTCTGTTCCCTCCTTCAGGGAACGAGGGTTACATATGTAACCAGGACTTTTCATAGACAGGGTTTAAGCCTAGTTCCAGACTAAAATATAAGTCTGAGCTGTTTCAACTGTAAGAAACATGCACTGATTGATTTTAAAATATATCAATGTCTTTGTTTTGTCTCAAGATGGACACCAGTAATGTTTTTTCTAAGGCATGTTTATAATAATATCTTAAATCTCCTAATTTAAGTATGGCCTAATCCTGGCTTAGTCTAAGCCCTGTCTGTGATACCAGGCCTGAGTTTGCCTATTTTTATAGAAAAGACTTGCATTTTCATATAAAAACCAAATAGTTTTTTATAGTCCTTTGTTCTGAGTCTTCATGGTGTGTGCTACCCTTTTCAGCAGTATTTGCAAAAAGTGCTGTTCATAAATTCAGTAAAAATCAGGTACACTTAGGTAAATTTGTTAATAAGCTTTAAAAAAAAAAACAAGAGGCAGCTAGCTTCAGGATTTTTTTTCAGGATTTAGCCAAAAAAAAAAATATATATATATATATATATATTCAAATGCATCAAAGTCTAAAGTGTATTGTTTATTTTTGGGTCTCTTTCAGACGCTTGAAGCAAATAACCAACCATGTCTGTTCCCTGAAATTTTCCTCACAATCGGACAACCGGGGGAGACTATAGTAATTCCTCTTAGCCCCAGGCCTGGCAGACCTCTCTCTCTCAATGTGAACCAACATCGCTCCAGGTCTACGTCTCCTCACAGGTCTCCTGCCAGACAGGGACACTCGAGACCCCCGTCTCCACACCCAAGAGACATGGCTAGTAAAATGGGCCCATATGAGGACTACATCTCTCTGAACCAAAAAGTCTACCCCACTCAGCTGCAACAGAATAATGTACGGGACAGAGCAGAGCTGAGCAAGGAGGCTAAGAAAGGAAAAGGAAAGAGTATTGGAAAGAAAGAGAAAAAAGAGGGAAGCAAAGAAAAGAGAAAATAGGACTATACACATGTCCATATTTTCTGGTTTCACATCACCTGTATTAATGTCAGTATTCCAAAAAACCTAAACTTGTTAAAAAAGACATTTGGATTTGATGATTTAAAATATTGGATGTTAAAAATAAGCTGGCTCAGGGTTTGTGTGAAGTGACTGACTGGAATTTATTTTATTTGTGTGTCGGTATTAAATGAAGGAGTAGTTGTAGTTTTTTATCTGCTGTGATGGATGATCAAATAGGCTTGTGCTGTTTCTCTTGTGTCCGATAATCTCTTGTGAATGTAATAAATAGATATGTATTTGTGTGAAGCGTTATGTCGGTTCTTAAAATTTGCATAAAATTAGTGTTCATTTTCCTCTGTGACAGGAAGTGGCTTTTTATGAGCTGCTCTATTTGTCTTGCTTTCTCTGCACTATAGGAGAATGCGGCTCTCAATGGCCCACATGACACTGATCTGTTTGCCCACAAGCTCAATCAGAACATTCAGGTCATTTATTGCATGTTGACTGTGTGTCAAATTAACCACCGAACCCATGAGACAGGTTTGTCTGCACACCTCCATGAAACAGATGGGTCCAAATGGCTGAAATATTTTATACAACACTTGTACTCTTTGTATATGTGGGTGCAATCACCCACGAACAAGTCAAAAGGCCCTTCGTACAAAGCGAATCACTGCATAGAACTTACAAAGACTACAAATCGTAAATGTGTGTGAGCTCAAGACGTCAAGATGTTCGCATCAAAAGATATTTACAAAAACGATTTTATGGCCATAGAATGCACATTAAATGTAGGTAAAGTGTCTACTTTTAAGGTTTTAAGCAAGTTTTTGTGGAAATTTAGTTAAAAATAATGTTATTTTGTAATTCAGTGTAACAATATTTATGTAAAAATTCAAGAACATGCTTTATTCTGACTTGTGCACATTAAAATATATAAATGAATAAGGTAGCATAAAACATATTTATAAAAATTCTTACTGACCCTAGGCGAATTTTTTGAAAATGTAAAATGTAAAACAACTAATTAGTATTTTAGGTGAAAGTAATTAGTTATTTAATATGTTAAAAATAGATTTTTGTCATAATTATGCCGGACAAAATTTACACTGAATGACATTTCAGTTGGTGTTTCCTGTAAATCAGAGGAAAATGTATCATATTTATGTACATAAAACAAAAACTAAATTGCAAATTAATTAAACAGATTTTTTTTTTTTTTTTGTCTGTTGGGGGTTCTAAAAATTCCAGTGACATCACTCCATTATTATATCATCATCACGTTACTACCTGCTATGCCAAAACATAAAAAAAAAGTCTTGTGCTAATTTAACATTTTAAAAATAAGCATAATCTATTATTGCATCAACACACAAATATAGGTTGATATAAACAGGACGTGAATTACACATTATAATAACACATATTTACACAGGGACTATATATAAACTGCACACTCCAGATATTTCAGTGTTTTTGTTTATTGTGAGAAAAGAGTTTGCTATATTCAGTTTAACATAATTAAAATGTCACTCAGCTGAACTGTGTGTGTATATACACTTACTGTACATGATCTTGTTCTGTCCATGCAATAAATGCAGGCCCCTGGGTTTTTACATAGGAAATATTAATGATATAACCCTTTTCAGAAGTGGCCAATATAACGATATATATCTGCAAGTACAGTTTATTTTAAATATATAGTTTTAATAAAACGATCAGTTTTTAAACTGTACTCGCAGATATTAAATCATATGCAGAGGGAAACAGGATAAATAAACAAAAAATCGCTGTTAAGGCTACAAAAGCTCTCTTACATTGCCGTCCTTTGAAAACACCCATATCCTGGAGGCTCCCCCTAGAGGACAAGCCTTGACACAACATCAAGCCTCTGTCAGCCAATAGGAATCGACTTCAAGCGGAAAAGGCGGGGCTTTTGTACTCTACGTTCCAAACACGTTGGAAAAGTATTTGTTTTGTCAAGGATTGCTCCTGACTTTTTAAAATTATTAAACGGATTTTCTCTGTCAAAGGAAAATGCCAACGCTCAGTGGAAAGGCAGACGTTTTATTCGTATGTACTTGCGCTTTTAAGTCGGTTTAGTGACATTTAATAGAGTCGTTTCTTAGCTTAGCTGTGACTAGCTTGCTAACTCTGAGAGGATAAGATACAAAAACAATGTTTTAATATTTTATTTACTAACATCTGTGACTTCTGACCTGTCAAACACGAACTGAAGTACTGTTTATGTCGTTTGCATTGATTAACCTCGCATTTAACAATAGACTAAATGGATAAAAGTAGTTAGCATAAACGTTTAGTAAGTTACTAACTGACGTAACGTTATCTGTATAAAATAAAATAATCATTGTAAGTTCATCGGACAGATATGTTTCGGCTCGAAATATTTTAGGTCCCTAACACATATTTTTGAGCTTTGTTCATCATTGTTTATAATATCATGTTTGCATTGTAGGAAGATGATGATTTGCCTTATGAAGAGGAAATCATCAGGAATCCCTATTCAGTCAAGTGCTGGATGCGTTACATCGAGCACAAGCAAAATGCTCCGAAATCAGTGCTCAATATGATCTATGAAAGAGCTATAAAAGAGCTGCCTGGCAGGTATGTGCACACCTTTTTGTTTTCTTTTATAGTGAAACCCCTGTGCTTGAAACCTAAAATAGATTTGCTTCTTTTCTTATGCATTTGTCTCTCAGTTACAAGCTGTGGTACAACTACCTGAGAGAGAGAAGGAAACAGGTGAAAGGCAAATGTGTCACAGATCCAGCATTTGAGGAGGTGAACAACTGTCATGAGAGGGCGCTTGTGTTTATGCATAAGGTAATTTTAAAGTGTCTTATATTTTCACATTTGTATTGCAGCATTACTGTGTGATTTGACGGTTGCCCTTTTTTTTCACGATCCCATCAGATGCCGAGAATATGGATCGACTACTGCCAGTTCGTGGTGTCTCAATGCAAAATTACACGGAGCAGACGGACATTCGACAGGGCGCTGAGAGCGCTACCCATTACCCAGCATCCTCGCATCTGGCCTCTGTATCTTCGCTTTGCCCATAACTTGCCTCTCCCAGAAACAGCTATTCGTGTTTACCGCCGGTATTTAAAGGTAAGGGTATGCTGGAAAACCAAAACACTTATATTCTATATTAGTAACATGTCAAACTTTGTGCTTTAATAAAGCTATCTCTTCACTTATGTTTCCTCTGTCTTTTTTTTAGTTGTCACCTGAGAATGCAGAGGAATACATTGATTTCCTGCGCTCAGTTGGGCGTCTGGATGAAGCTGCGCTCCGGCTGGCAGCTGTGGTCAACGATGAAAACTTTGTTTCGAAAGAGGGAAAGTCCAATTATCAGGTCGGAAATTCCAGATTTTCCTTTTTTTGTTGTTGTTGTCCACCGTACACCGTCTGGAGTGTTATAATTTCTTCTGGTGATCTAAAAACCTTTTAGTTTAATATAGCTTCGCTGAATATAAGTTTTAATTTCTTAAAAAAAACGTACTGACCCTTCACTCTTAAAACTAAAATCTTACAGACCTCAAATTTTTGGAAAGTAGTGTACAAACCGGATTCCAAAAAAGTTGGGACACTAAACAAATAGTGAATACTGAATGCAATGATGTGGAGATGGCAAATGTGAATATTTTATTCAGAATAGAAGATAAATCACAGAACAAAAGTTTAAACTGAGAAAATGTATAATTTTAAGGAAAAAATATGGCGATTCAAAATTTCATGGTGTCAACAAATCCCAAAAAAGTTGGGACAAGGCCATTTTCACCGCTGTGTGGCATGTCCCCTTCTTCTTACAACACGTCTGGGGACCGAGGAGACCAGTTTCTCAAGTTTAGAAATAGGAATGCTCTCCCATTCTTGTCTAATGGGCCTCTAACTGTTCAATCGTCTTGGGCCTTCTTTGTCGCACCTTCCTCTTTATGATGCTCCAAATGTTCTCTATAAGTGAAAGATCTGGACTGCAGACTGGCCATTTCAGTGCCCGGATCCTTCTCCTACGCAGCCATGATGTTGTGATTGATGCAGAATGTGTTCTGGCATTATCTTGTTGAAAAATGCAGGGTCTTCCCTGAAAGAGATGACATGACGTCTGGATGGGAGCATATGTTGTTCTAGAACCTGAATATATTTTTCTGCATTGATGGTGGCTGTCCAGACATGCAAGCTTGCCACACTCCATTTTAAATGATCCCTGGCCCAGTGAAAACGCCTGAGCTTGTGGATCTTGCTTAGAAATGGCTTC
>JAUCMU010000063.1:5069569-5084303 GCA_032275025.1 Enteromius treurensis
GCTCAAATTTACTTTTTCCAGCCTCTTATTGCTACTTGTCCCAAGTTTTTTGGGATTTTTTGACGCCGTGAAATTTTAAATCAACATATTTTTCCTTTAAAAAGATACATTTTCTCAGATTAAACTTTTGATCTGTCATCTACGTTCTATTACAAATATACAAATTTGCCATCTACACTTCATTGCATTCAGTTTTTATTCACAATTTGTTTAGTGTCCCAACTTTTTTGGAATCCGGTTTGTATTTGACACAGATATATATTCGTTATGGTACCTAGTTAAATTATGCATATTCAAAATAAAATCTAAAATTGATCAACGTTTTAATTTTCAGGCGTATTCATGCGTGAAGAGAAAAATGTATGTTGCAGATCTGGATTTGGTGGTTTAAAATAGTCCAAGAATTGTACTTTGGATTAGAAAAAAATTATTTTCTAATACAGATGTTGTTATTAATATAGAAATTATATTCATTGAATTGTCATTCTAAGATTTTCAAAGTGGCTCTATGGCACTAATGTCCATCTTATTGGCCAAATATGTTTTCATTTAGTTTTGTGAAGTATTCACATACTCAGCAGATCGTACATAACTTTTCTTTTTATCATTACAGCTCTGGCACGAGCTCTGTGACCTCATCTCAAAAAACCCGGACAAAGTGACTTCTCTCAACGTGGGAGCGATTATCCGAGGAGGTCTCACTCGCTTTACTGACCAGCTTGGCAAGCTCTGGTGTTCTCTGGCTGATTACTATATCCGCAGCGGACACTTTGAGAAGGTAGATCTACAAATATGACCCTGCTTACCCTGCTCATGCACAAATTAACTTTATTATCTGTTTTTTTCAAGGCTCGAGATGTATACGAGGAAGCCATCCTAACAGTAGTCACTGTGCGAGACTTCACCCAGGTTTTCGACAGCTATGCACAGTTTGAGGAAAGCATGATTGCTGCCAAGATGGAGACCACGTCTGAACTGGGACAAGATGAAGAAGGTGAGCGATCTTTCCTCGGAAGACCTTGCAGCAAATAATCCTTAATGCTGGTCTTACAGAAGTCTTGATTTTCCCCACTCTAGATGATATTGACCTGGAGTTGCGATTGGCCCGTTTCGAGTTGCTGATAACTAGACGACCCCTTTTATTAAACAGCGTGCTCCTGCGTCAGAACCCTCACAATGTTCACGAGTGGCACAAGAGAGTCAAACTCTACGAGGGCCAACCGCGACAGGTTGGAAAGATCGTTTGACCTCTTTTATTCGATTGATATTTCTCTCAACGTAACTGTGTTATTTGCACTGCTGTTTCCTGTAGATCATCAACACATACACAGAAGCCGTGCAAACCATAGATGCCGTGAAAGCCACGGGAAAACCTCACAGCCTCTGGGTGTCCTTCGCCAGATTCTATGAGGATAATGAACAGTTGGATGATGTAGGACACGTCCTGTGTATTTGCAGCTCTGTAGATAATTTGTTGGTTAAACTGATGGTTAACTATTTCTCTTGAACTTCAAGGCTCGGACTATCTTTGAGAAGGCCACAAAGGTGAACTACAAACAGGTGGACGATCTTGCTGCAGTGTGGTGTGAATATGGAGAGATGGAACTGAGACATGAGAATTATGATCAAGCACTGCGAATACTTAGGGTAAGAGACTACTACACATTAACAGGAATGCTTTAGTGAAGCGCAGTGTTGTTGTTTTTATTGTAGTTATTTAAAGGGATAGTTCACACAAAAATGAAAATTCTGTCATTAATTACTCACCCTCATGTCGTTCCAAACCTATAAGACCTTCATTCATCTTCGGAAAACAAATGAAGATATTTTAGATCAAATCTGAGAGCTCTGTAGACAGCAATGCACCTGCAGTGTTCCCAGGTCCAGAACATAGCAAAGACATAGGTAAAACAGTCCATGTGACATCAGTGGATCAACTTTAGTTTTGCAAAGCTAACGTCTTCCCCCATTTTGGAGAGTAATTACATTCTGGGGCAATGTAATCGGTTTATTCTGCATGCGTGCTCTGTCTATTAAACATAAACAATGCTGATTACATTGCGTTCTGGTTTACTCACCAAAACGGCAGACACAAAAAGTATTCTGGCAGCTTTGTAAAATTATGGTTGAACCCCTGATGTCACATGGACTATTTTACAGATGTGCTCGTTATGTTTCTGGAGCTGGGAACATTACAGTTGCATTGCTGTCTACAGAGGATCAGAGAGTGCTAATAATAATTATTGACAGAATTTTAATATTTATATAGCTTTGGCAATTTTGTTGGTTTTATTTGTCATTGTCATGCTTTAAAAAAAATAAAATTGTGATGTCTGTGTAGTTTTTATATTTGTTTTAGTTTTGGTAGTATCTGAAGACATTTTCAGCCCAGTTTCAGAGTTTGCTTGGCGTCATAGTCCAGCACATTTCATTCCAAAGGGATAAACTGGAGATTGTTTCATCAAACCTTCTCCAGATGTTGACAGACTTTTTCTTTTTAGAAAGCAACCGCAATTCCAGCCAGGAAAGCTGAGTATTTTGATTCGTCTGAACCAGTGCAGAATCGAGTGTACAAGTCTTTGAAAGTGTGGTCCATGCTTGCAGACTTGGAAGAGAGTCTTGGGACATTCCAGGTATGTTGCTTTATCATTCCCTTTTTTTACAGAGCTATGTATGTTCTTGCGATTTGCATGTTAATGTAACTGTTTCTTTTTGTCAGTCCACAAAAGCAGTGTATGATCGCATCATTGATCTCCGGATCGCCACTCCTCAGATCATCATTAACTATGCCATGTTTCTAGAAGAGCACAACTACTTTGAGGATAGTTTTAAGGTAAGGCAATTTCACATAACAATTTTGGTGAATTTACTTCTTTTCACTTTAACAAATCTGTCTGTCTATAAATGAATCTGGATTTTGATTAAAGGCATACGAGCGTGGCATTGCCCTCTTTAAGTGGCCTAATGTCCATGACATCTGGAACACGTACCTCACCAAGTTCATCGACCGTTATGGAGGCAAAAAGCTGGAGAGAGCACGAGATCTGTTTGAGCAAGCGCTGGATGGATGTCCTGCTAAATATGCCAAAAGTAACAATACAGAAAACACAAACTGCATTCGTTTAAGACGAAGTGTAAATGTGTGAAACCCAGGTCCTGACTTAATTTGTTGTTTGACAGCGATCTACTTGCTGTATGCTAAGCTGGAGGAGGAGTACGGTCTGGCACGACATGCCATGGCTGTGTATGAGAGAGCCACTGCAGCTGTAGAACCAGAGGAAAGACATCAAATGTTCAACATCTACATCAAACGCGCCGCAGAGATTTACGGAGTCACTCACACAAGAGCCATCTATCAGAAAGCCATCGAGGTAAACTGTCACTCGTTTAAAAATAGCGGGTAGTGTAATCGTGTGTGTTATGTGTTTTAATGTGTTGATTTGGTTGGGTGCAGGTCCTGCCGGATGAGCACGCTAGAGACATGTGTCTGCGCTTCTCTGACATGGAGAGCAAACTCGGCGAGATTGACCGAGCGAGAGCGATCTACTCGTACTGCTCTCAGATCTGTGATCCTAGGGTAAATCTCACCGCACCGGCCTTCATTACTTTGCTCATGTTGTCTGTGTCCTGTACTTTGACTGACTTGGCATCTCTTGATCAGGTGACTGCTCATTTCTGGCAAACGTGGAAAGAGTTTGAGATACGCCACGGTAATGAGGACACCATCCGTGAGATGCTGCGGATTAAACGCAGTGTGCAGGCCACATACAACACGCAAGTCAACTTCATGTCCTCTCAGATGCTCAAAGCAACCACCAATGCTACTGGAACAGGTGCGTTTCATTAAATATTAAAGCTAAATGGAAATCAGAATGGATTGTTTTTAATAAATGTGCATGATTCATTAGTGTTAATACATTGAAATCCCCGAAAAGGCCTTTTTGTGTAAAATTGCGCAGGCAGGGAACTTAAGGGCAACTAAAAGCTTAATAGCTGTCGAGCTGTTGATTTGTGCTACTGTTGTATGCAATGCAGCCTTTCTGTTTCATTTATGGCAGTTAATGTAATTCTCATGAAGAAAAAATAGAATAGAATAAAATAGAATAAAATAAAATAAATAAATAAAATAAATAAAATAAAATAATAAAATAAATAAAATAATAAAATAAAATAAATATAATAAAATAATAAAATAATACAATACAATACAATACAATACAATACAATAAAATAAAATAACAAAATAAAATAATAAAATAAAATAAATATAATAAAATAAAATAAGAAAATAAAATAACAAAATAAAATAATAAAATAAAATAAAACAAATATAATAAAATAAAATAATAAAATAAAATAATAATAAAATAATATAATAATAAAAAAAAATAATAAAATAAAATGAAATAAAATAAAATCTGGTGGTCCATTCTTTCATGGGATGCCTGCTTTCCATTATCATTGTCTTCACAGGTCTAAAAATTTGTACCCGAACCCAAAGAGTAAAAGTCCCGGCTGCCATAGAAACATTTTGTGCACGTGAGACTGTGTGGTATTTTAATGCAAAGTGTCGACTGACTCTGGCAGATGTTGTGTTTTCCAATCGACTCAGGTATTACACACATTGTTAAACAGACGGGGACCAGAAGTAATAGATTTGGACCCGACCAGGACTCGGCTAACCAATTAAAATATAGACCCGAACCCTCTCGGGTCCTCTGTGAAGAGCTAAATTTCCAATGCAAAATTGTTTTAATTGCATTAAAAAGCCTGTTTTTCTCCAGAGATAGATCGGTGTGTAAGAAAAGTGGGTTGTGTGTGTGTATAATATAATATAATATAGGATAGTATAATATAAAAGAGCTGATTCATCCACAATAATGACTGAAGCAACTTAGACAAAAACTATATTAAAATTAGTTTTTATTAATTGAAATTAAGCCAAAATGAAATATTAATGATTTTACAAATGAAAAAATGAATGTAAATGAAAGAAGTTGTACAGAAATATAAAAAAAACAAAAATGTCAAAAAGCACATAAAACTACAAAAATGTAGTGAAACTAAAAATGAAAATATTAAATTGTCAATAAATACTATAATAGTATGTAGATTATACTAAAACTGGGCTGGAGAATGGAGCAGAATCTGTTATTTTCTAGACTGACGATATGTATTTGCGTGTTAAATGTATTCCATTACCACAAGTGAGAATGGTGAGCAAAAAATTGCTGGATTAATCCACAAATTGAAGTTATGTAACAGCATATAAGTTCTTCCTTGTATGGTTAAACTCTTTTTGATTGCGTGTGTTTTAGTGTCAGATCTTGCTCCTGGGCAGAGCGGAGTGGATGACATGAGGCTGCTGGAGCAGAGGGCACATCAGCTCGCCTTAGAGGCCGAACAGGACAAACCCAAGCCTAAAGACAAGATCCTTTTTGTCAGGTATGCACTGCTCCCTAGTCTGAGGCAGGCCACACAGATCAATCAGAGCATGCGGGCGGTGCGGTACCTAAAGCCGGCTCAAAGGCTTATTTAAAGGTTCTGCCCTTGTTGAAAAGGAAGTTTCAATTGTACTATTTACATCACTTGTTTGGTTTTGCGCAGGAGTGACACCTCCCGCAGTGAACTCGCTGAACTGGCCAAACAAGCTAATCCAGATGAGATTGACATTGATGATGAAGATGAGGATGCAGAGGACGGGGAACCAGATGGTTTGTTCAGATGGGGCATTGTTGTTTTTTCTTCTGCAGCACTTAAACTTGCTTAACTTCGGTAGTCTGATCAGTTGCATTGTTTCATTGCAGAGGTGCAGTTGGAGCAGAAGTCTGTCCCTACCGCCGTCTTCGGAGGACTAAAGGATGACTGAATTTGCTCTAGTTTCACAGCTGCTCACAGAACACCTGGATTCAGTAATCAGAAATGAATAGCAACATGCTGATGTGAATTCGCGGAAATGGCTTATTGTACTGTAGCAATACCAATACAGACCGCATGGTGTCACTCTTTGCAGCATTCACGTGCTTTCAATCTGTCGGGTGACATTGGGTAGATAACAACATGTTCAAGCTCTTGAAATATTGCTTCCCTCTCTCTGCTGTATATTAAAAGAACAATTAACACGCCTGACATCTGCAGATCATTTATTATCAGACTGCAATACAGTAAACTCTCTAAAGGCACTGCCCGTAAATGCATGGACACGTGGGTGGAGCTTTTCGAATGTTTGTTTGTGCAAACATCTGAATGCTGTGGTTTGAGGAATACGCCAGTTTTTAGAAAAAAATAAAAGAAGTTTGGTCAGTGATGTCACTCTCACAGTAAACTTTCATTATAGTGTAAAGGTTATTCCGTCTGTAGTGTAATGCAATGTCATTTTTGACGTTTTCCAGTCTGTGTTTATATAAATGAGCATAAATGGATTATTTTATTTGCAGTTCCTTTTGAACGCTGTGTTTCCACTACAGACGATAAAACCAAAGAATGAAGAAAAACGAATGCCCTGTTCCTTTCTAATTAGATTAAAATAGTTCTCCGAGTTAATCTTCTTACAAAGTTACAGCAGTGGTCTCTTTAACCACATGTGACCTGGACCTTCACTGAATTATGTCCTCTGTTAGGTTTGTCCACAACTGAGCTGTGCCTATGTTTCATTGTTGGTAAAAAAGTCCATAATGCTCAAGTGTTTATATTGTTTTGATGGTCACTAGTTTATGACAAACTGTGGCTAAAACTCTAAAGTTATTTTATATTAGGCAACAAAATATACCCTTTTCTCAAACACATCAGTGCCTTCAAAAGATTAATCCCATCCAAAATAATGTTGTTGTTTTTTTAACCACAGACACATGCCACAGAATACATATAAGATAAATATGTTTACTAAATATACGTATAATATAAATATACATGTAAATACTTTTAAAAAATATGCAGTGCATATGTGTGTGTTGTTTATATATGAATAAATATACACAGCACGCACGCATCATATTACGTAAATAAAAGCTTTTATTTTAGATGCGATTAATCGTTTGACAGCACTAATAGAAATACAAACGTTTTGTCCAAAAACCCAAGTAAGCTGGTTCGGTTGACTCTATACTCAGTTTAGCATTGTAACGACGTCACTATTGCATGCATTACGCTGTTCATAATGACAAATATTTCCCTTTCGCACCCTCCTGGGCAAGTTCTACCTGTCCTGCACCTGTTTCCATGAGTTAAAGCGCCTTCCTACCTGCTGCTCGAGTTCACATTCCAAGCCCCGCCCCCCTCCGCCTCTTGTCCTAAATCCTGGAAGCTGATTGGATGCCCGGCGGGATGACTGACAGGAGTATGGAGTACCTGGAAATCAGACGCGTACGAAGCGGATCAGCCAGAGAGATGTGGACTCTGAAGCGGCGACGAAAATAGTGAAACGCCGCCGAATTCGTCGCTCCGACAGACTAAACCGTACCTATACGAAGGAAAACAAGACATAGAGAGGATTAACTTGTAAATTCCAGTATTTTTTGCTCCGGAACGCTCCCCTAAATATCGGCCTTTCGCAGTCCCGATGCTGTGGTCGCGTGAAACGAGAGGATGACCGTTTGATTTTGTTTCATTGCTCACCACATAGCCTTCCCCTCTTTTTTTCTGTTTTGGACCTGCTATGGTGGACTCGAATGCAATGAGGAAGACTTTTGTGGTCCCGGATATAAAGCCATTGGATCAGTATGATTTGCCCAGAGCCAAGATCTGCGCCAGTGTTCGGTGGCTTCTGGCGAAATCTTACGGCAATGCAGGTAAATACAGCGGCTGTGTGTCAAAACCCTAGCGAGCTGCCTAGCTAGTTCGCGTTTATTTTCCTCCTGAGTCAGCTTAACGTGTGTGGGCAGCATCGTAACCCAAAACTGCGCAAAATGTGATGTCTGTGACCCCCCCCCCCTCTCTCCCATGCAGCTCCCTGGGTTACGAGACGCAGCCGTTTGAGTCTAATGTGTTTTTATTTCCTTCTCAAACCATGCGCTGTTCTCTTCCTCACCTGTGTGTTTTGAGGCAAGCGCTTGCTCATTGTTCAGTGACTGCGGAGGAAAGCATGTGTGAAGGTGAACAGCGTGTAAACTCAGCGTTTTTCACAACACAAAGACCATATGAGAGGTGCTTGTGACCCAGCAGTGTCTTGCTACGATATGCATTCAGTCTGGCTTTTGAATTATTGCTTTGATAAACGAATAGTCCGCTGCAAGGTCTTAAAAGTCTGTTTTTCTCCCATTTGGCATTGATAATGCATGCATAATATGGTGAAATGTTTGTATGTGTAGTGCTATAGCAGGACAAATCAGTAGCATAATGTGGAGTAATTATAATAAAAATAGTAGTAACTATAAATATGTAATTTTAAAATAACATTACTTAAATGGAACAAACTGTGCCTTCATGTGAGAGAGGATAAGTGTGTCCTTGTTTGCCCGTGATCATTTTCCATGCCAGGCTTAATCCATGCAGTAGACACGTAGTTGTTTGAGAATTATGATATGATGGGATGAAATGTAGTAGTTTTGAGCTGGTTATGAATATATGTGTTTTCGGCACCTATGTGTCATGACGCGTGCACACACCCACATGCACAAACCCTTTTGTTAATACACCCACAAGAGCACTTAGAAAGACGCAGGAGGTCTTGGTTTCTGACAAGAGCGGAAGGTTGATCATTACTAAACGCTTAGTATTTTTAATTATTTGCTTTGGAAATATTTAAAAAGGCATATATGCCGATGCTTTACGTGCATGGACGGTTGACATGACGCAAAGCAGTGACAGCAGTGTGCTCCTAAATGTGTGTTTTGGATGTTTTCTCTCCACTAGTCAGAATGAAGACAAGTTATGGAAGCAAAATAGACTGAAATCTTAAAATTGACCTGTGCACGGAAGGTTTTGCCTGTAATGGTCATGCATTTTCATTTTTAACATTCAAATAATGTCAAAGTCATTTGGCAACTCAATTTATTTCCCACTGTGACCATGCAGCCATGTTGCCCCTGTTGCCCCTTTTCTCTATTGCACTTGTAGTTAACACCAGCACTTGTTATTGGATTTTAAAACCAGCACGAGAATGTTTTTTCAGGAGGCCTAGCTTATGCATCACTCAGTCTATGTGCAAGGTGTATATAATCCCTTCACACTCAGATGAGAAGGCCTGCGAGTTGAAACTCACAAGTAAAAGATTTGTTTTTCTTGCTGGGTGTAGCAGACGGGGTAGTGTGAGTGTGTTTGTGCGTTCTTGGATTGTTTTAAAAAGCCCCATTGTGTCCACCTAATGAACCACTGTTAATTCAGATTGTAAGGCTGCATTCCTGTACTTGCTTGAGTACTTGAGCCCGCTTAGAGTCGCTGCCAGCGAGCGCACGAACTGCAGACCTAGATTTAACGGCTCTCCTTAACTCGGGTGGAGAATTAGAAGATAATTAAAGAGGTTTGGTGTTTGCATGAGTAATGTAATCTTCGATTTTCAACTACAAACCAGTTTCGATTGTGCAGAGACGTGACCTCTGTGCACTCTATGTAAGTGTACTGCGTCAAGGGAAGTCGCAACTAACAAATATATCTTAAATAACCGAGTATAAGCTTGAGCTATGCTCTTGCATTTCTGATGAGATGTTTCTGCCTGACGGTTTTGTCATAGAATCGATTGCTATGTGCGAAAATGGCGAGGTGAGAAAATGAACGCTTTATTTATTAAAAAATATTGATAAGTTCAATGTAATTAAGATGTTAAAAAATTCTAATATTTGTGTCTAATGTGTGTTTTTTTTTGTGTGCCTAAAATAGTATCGCTCTGTTAGTTTACCATTAGTGACTGCATTCAAATGGTGGGGAAAACTACATTACCCATGATTCTGCAGAGACATCTGCACCAATCAGAAAGTTGCGACACGCAAATTGCACCAAAACAGCACTTTAGCAGCCACCCACTGCTATTGCATGCTTACAATAAATGTGTACTGTGTACATACACACATGGATATATATATATATATATATATATATGAGGAAAATATGTTATGTTGCTAAATTAACTGTATTTATTACAGATTATCCGCCATGCATAGTTAGTTAGGATCTGCCCTGTGTGTGAGAAACTGCCATCCCATTTATTCAGCTGGTTGATGTGTAATTAAGTCGTGTAGGCACTTCTGTTTGTGTTCACTCCCTGCATCAATAGCAGACCTGCACGACCACGCCCTCTGGTCAAAGTCACCCGAGTCGAGCCGGAGAGAAATCTCACCAGATTAAACTGGCTTGGCTGGAGTGATGGCTGTGTTTCAGCGTTGGGACGTTTGTGTGTGTGTGTGTGTGTGTGAGATCCGATCCAGCGCTGCACTTGTTTCCCTGCTTGAACCCAATGACATCATCACTTTCACTGCGAGTCTGAGCTGTATTCATACCCGAGCCCTGGCCCTACGCTGAGCTGTGTAACCCACGCTTTTAAGGCGTACTGTGCTGCTAATTGCTACCTGTGTTATCAGCAAGAGGTCTGTGCGAGTGAGTTTTTTTGGCTTCGCTCTGGCTCAATAAACATCTATCCTCGGAGCGCTGTCCTACATGCAGGAGCTTTGAGTTCAATTACAGGCTGAATGCAGATGATGAGATCCATGCAGCCGAGGCAAGCGTGCTGACTGTTACTGTAGCTTTTACTTTGGGGTTAAGGATTTTTCTCAACCTCTAATATAGTGAGCTTTTTGAATGCAAGTTATAGATAGAAACTCACCAAGGCTCGGACAAACAAATAAGAAAGATGGCTGTACGCTCTAATAATGCAAAAAAGAACTGCGTCCAAGATTCATGAAAAAGTATAGAAAATGTTCACGTGACCAAATGTTTGCTTTTTTTAAATTAAAGTAGTGCATGTTTGCACAGATCTGCAAAGAAGACTCACGAATGCTGTGTTCGTGCCAGGCCAGTCGATGTCACTTTGTAAAGAAACGCCTACACGCCTGCACTCATAACTATAAACCGAACACGTAATGTGTGCGTTGTCACATTCACATTTTCTTGTAGCTTACACTGCGCTTTCAAACCTGTTTTCATACCCTCAACACACCATTGATATGTAAATTCGTTTTCAGTTTCTTGCTGAAAATGGTGTTGTGTAAATGCACTCTTGAGAAGGTATTCTGCCTTTTTCACCCCCCCAATACTTGTAAACATGAGTGATAATTTAGCTTACTTGATTTATAATGTACTTATGAATTATGTATTATTTATGTACCTTTTGTTAAAGTTGTAATTACTATAATTATTGTAGTCAATGAAAGATGTACTACTGGGACGGAACCTTTTAAAAATAGACTAATATGTACCTTTTAAGGTAACAGTACGCACATTTTGGATCTGAATAAAGTGCAAAAGTGTGCTTTTTGAAAGGGTATCGCTCTCCACTCTCAAACTACTTGTACTCCAAACACCTTAGCAGCTGTAGAGCCATGCCCTGGCAGTGAATTTGTCATAGTTAGCTGCTGCTAATATTGTCTACAGATGATGTAAAAGTGTAATTCGATGTTCGTACTGTAAGCCACAGCTTCATTCTGGATGAGTTTGGTTGTAATCCTTGGAGCTCTGTCCTAGTTGTAAGAACTTCCAGTTCAAGTACAGATTGAACTCCACTGATAAAATAAACTGATACTGATTTCGTGCCAGGCTTTTAGTAGGGTAAACCGACAGCTGTGTAAGAAGGCATCGATGCCAGTCCATCTAGTCCTATAACAAAGTGTAACGCGCATCAGCAAATACGACATGTATCTTAACACTCCCTCCTCAGATAGCAGGATTGTTCTTATTTCCCTCGATAACCATAAGGAAGAATAAGAGGTTGTCACTGATAAAGTGTTCTTCATCTACGCATGTTTAAGGACAGCCAGTGTTGGTATGAGCCGATATGCTCGTTCTCTCGAATGCTCGCTTTGCCTGTATTAGTCATGCTGGAATCATCAGTGTGTCACTGCAGTGACTCAACAGGTGAGGTGGCCTTTGTTTGCTTTTTATCATGTTGTTTAGGTAATTACTCGAAGAACACGCCTGGAATCCTTCATCATGAAAGTTAAGATTAGAACCAGAGTCCAGTGGCATTGTCTTGTCCTTTAAACAACTGACGTTTGGACACAAATTGGCCAATTGCAGCTTTTCTTTTGCTTTGCTGGCTCTGTTTGTAGGCATACCTTTGTACACAACAACAACCTTCAAAGAAAGAAGTTAATTTACAAAAGTATTTCTTTTTTTTTTCTTTTCCCCAGAACCATTAACCTGACTGAAAAAAACAGTGCATCTGGTAAAAGATTTAAAACCAGTTTGTTTAACATCACTCAAGATGACTTTACTGAAGTTTGCATGTTTGACATTTAACTAAATATATATATAACTTTATTTATTTATTTTATTTATTTATTTATTTATTTTTATTTTATTTATTTATTTTTATTTTATTGATTTATTGATTTATTGATTTATTTTATTTATTTATTTATTTTATTGCATTATATTGATGTGTTTAGCCTATTTTTTCTTTTAATTTTTTATTCCTGACCCGAGTGGCCAGCAGACGAGAGCATGATGGTCATGTAACGTCTGTGTGGTCCTCCGATCGTGCCTGCTGGCCTTTAATTAAAACAAAAAGGGACTTTAATGCTCAATGTTCCCATGACAACCCTCTTCCAATCTGAGGCTGATCCTTCTCTGTAGTGTAAAGGAGCTATTCAGCTTTATATTGGAAACTTGAAACAGTGCTCTCATGATACAGATCCTAGCGCCGTGATGTTCTCTTGCTGGCTTTAGCTTTAGCTGTGTTTGGAGACTTGCTATGGGTGTGGGGGGAGGCTACATCCTATTTGCCGTTGTCTCTTGTAGACTTCTATGTAAAATCCCTGTTTGCTTTCGGAGTCCTGCTCAGCTGACTCCAGTCAAACCATCGCAGTGAGTTACGCTCAGAGCGATCGGTTCCTTAAGGTTGATTGATTTCACCTTTCTGGCCTCCTGAATCTCTTAACCTTTCACCTCTTCATTGACTGAAATTGGTGCACGTGTGTGAGAGAACGAAAGCCAATCTGATAGCGTGTACGTCGAGGAAGAACAGAGTGATATGGGTAATGTTTACACATTCGCAGTTGGTGTTTGCTGTCATAATAATGTCTAGGTTGTCATCTGACAGGCTCCTTATTGAGTGTTTACCTCTATATGAGGCATTGCTCATGTGAATAGTGAATAAAGAAAAGACATTTATAAAAGGTTACAAAGGATATATATTTAAATGCATTTATTTGTAACCATCTATTCATCAGAATTGCATGTGTTTCCACCTAAGCATTGCTGACAAGAGTTGTTTCTTGAGCATCAGATGAGCATGTTACAATGATTTCTGAGGGATCACGTGACACTGTTGTCATGTATCACTATTGTTGTTTCAGTTTGTAGTAGTATTACTCAATATTGGGTTTTTTTATACTGCAATTTTTTTGGTCAGATAAATGCAGCCTTAGTTAAATATAAGAGATTACTTTCAGGAACTTCATACAAACCTCAAAAACATTAGTGGTGTGTGTTATATGATTTAATGTCTAGCTTTGTGAATAATCAGACGCGCTTGGTTGCATTACCTCCTTTGTTTGGGTTTGGTTTAAAACAATAAAAAAAATGATCTAAATGCTTTTTCTGATGACTTGGAGTTGTGAGTAGCATGTAATTCGATAAGCTGCAGTTCCAGACTAGCTTCTCCAGCACTGGTGTGTGTGTGTGCCCATCCAGCTCTTGTCCCACTAAATTCTGCCCTAGTTTAGCATCGGCCTCTCTATTTTCAGGTATGGCTCTCCCATCTTTTCTCTGAAGGTGCAGTACAGACCAGTCATTCATAGACTGCCAGTCCTACAGGGAAATGAAGCCTCTATCAGCCACTCTCATCTCACATCGCTGCGGCTTTTGCATCCTGCTTTGCATTCTGGGTTTGAGCTGTATATGTCACCCAATGTATTGTTTCCCCCTTTATTAATTAATTAATTAATTGTTATTATTATTATTTTTTTGCTTGTCTTTGTAATCCTTTCTCAAATCGTCACATATAACGTTCTCCTCCATTTCTGCTGATGATTTTGATATTTTTTACGGCATAAAAAAAAAATCATAGTTGTCACCAAAGGAACAAAAAATAAAAAGACTACATCAAAGAAATTATACATACATTGTATAAAGCAGTCAGACGTATAAAAGTGCTACATATTCTTCCCATATTTCTTCTAAAGTTACAAAAGTGATTCAATGAATAGATTTTCCCTCTTTTGAATGACGAGCAGCAGGATCCAATACATTTTTATACGAGTGCCTTTTCCTTCTCAGCTGTTTGCTTTCACTTAAGACCTACATTACTGTTTACGAGGATGAACAGTAAACGTTTTTAAAAATCTTCACCCCGGTGGGAGTTTTTAGGGGACCTGTTGTGGCGTTTGTGTGTGTGGACAAACGGCCAGTCCACATATGGCGCTTTTCCACTGCGTGGTTCGGCTCGGCACGGCCTGTTACGGCTCAGTTTGCGTTTCCAATGCAGTTAAGTACCGCTTTAAAGTGGGCGGGATTATTCACGTGTCGTTGTAGTTATGCCGCCTGTACTGCCGTGACATCATCGTAAACGTGCCACAAACAAACACACAACAATGGAGTATTTTTCATTCCGCGTCGCCCCATCAAGCTCTCGCTGGATCCGCTCCTC
>JAUCMU010000063.1:5094377-5106237 GCA_032275025.1 Enteromius treurensis
TCACTAGTCTTGAGAAGTTCTGACCATCGCCTGATTGTCTATGCGCTTAATACACAGAAAATGCCTGTTTTAATTAACATGTAAGTTTAACGCCTCATATAGGCTACCGAAATATCGCGGTTCACATGAGTGTGCCGAACCGAACGGTTCAGTAAAGAACCGAAAACCGTTGCATCCCTACTGGTTAATAACACATTTTTCTGTGGTGTGTGAAACTCAGAACACACATTTAATATTGACTTTACACAGACTTTAATTTAGTTTCATCTTTTATTTTAGCTGAGTTTACTTTGTGGAACAAGGAACCAAAAGTCTCTTAAAGTCTGCTAACTGATTCATTGATTTATAAACCGTGTGTATTTTTGTGTAGTCAAGGACTTCCTGTGAGCTGCATACACGCAGTTTCATAAAAGACTCTGGTTGTCGTTTTGTTTGTTGAAGATATTCTGGAGGAAATTGTAATAAATGGCTGGAGTTTGTGTAACCAGAACTAAACTGGGGAATTTGGAAATCAGATTATTGCTGTCTACTTCCTGAAGTTCCTGTACAGCTGCGCCACTCAAAGAGCTGCACTCCTCTGTATTTGTGCTCTGCTGCTTGGTTTTATTTATAATAAACACAACTGATGTTCATATTAGAAATGTTTGCAGTATACAGCGTGTGTGAATGAATGAGTTCATAAGGTCCAGGGCTGCAGGGTTTCCCGTAAATCACCCCCTGCTGCGCCCCTGGCCTTCTTATCCTCCTGTCTGCGGCACACTTGAGGGCTGGGGGTTAAAAACAAGCATCTGCTTTCCCCACGCAGTTATAATAACCACAGTGAACTTTGTTTTGCCTTTGTCCTCCCAGTGGAGTATTTTGGCGGTTGTCACAGGACTGCCTGGGTTTGTGGTGAGGGCTGGCTGATGCGTTACCTCAGGATTTTCAGCTTCATCTGCCCGCTCTAAGCTGTGGTGAGGTGCATTGTGGGTCATATTGGTTGTTATGGTGATTTGGAAGGCCGGTCGTGCTCTGTGTTCCAGTGTTGGTCCCGCTCCCCGCTCATTAGGAAACTTGTGATTCGGCTTAGCGAGTCCTGGAGTGTCGGGACGGGAAATCCAAGCCTCCCTCCCATCTCCTCTCGCTTTCATTCCTCTCTTTTGTCTCTTTAGCCCTGCTCTCTGTATAATTACTATACTGCATAACAGAGCAGAGCTTGTGACCTCTGCAGTAGTTTCTTACAGATCACTGCGCTTATCTTGGGCAGAAATCTGTGGTTTGTTTTTATTGTTGAACATTTGTTAAATGGTGGCCGTAGTGGATTCTTATCAGATTAGCCAAAATAAATATAGGTACATGTTTCCAATTAAAGGTTTGGGGTCAGTGAGATTTTTGTTAAAAAAAAAAAAGTCTCTCTTGCTCAGCATTGGAGAATTTTAATTGATGCAAAAACAATTTAAAACAAAAGTTTCTGTGTGAGTGAATCTTGAATTTATTCCTGTGAAGTGAAAACTACATTTTCAGCATCATTACTCAAATCTTCTGTATCACATAATCCTTCATAAATCACTGTAATATTTTGATATAGCTCTATAGAAATATTTTGTGCCTGGGCTGAAATGTGATGAATTTAATGCAAAATAATTTAATTTGAAGCTGTGCTGAAAATCCCCTACCCTATATATATATATATGTATATATATATAAAATTGTAAATCTCTCATTAAAATATAAAAACAATATTTGTGCAGGATCTGGGCAACGTTTACTCAAAAGCTGACCATAAGCTTAGATCAGTGAGGCCCACAATTAATCAATTTCAAAAAGAAACAGCGAAAGAAAACAAGATTATAAAAAGATTTAATCAAATATTTGTTAATAATGTTACATAAATTAACTTAAAGTTGGTATACCCACTCTAAGCAAAGTCAATATTTTATTCCATTGCAATAACTGGCATTTTCAGAAAATTCTCTCAATGTCAAAAATGTCTGTTTAAAAAATAATAATAATAATAAAAAAATAATAATACTGACCCCAAATTATTATTGTAGACTAGTTCTAGACTTAAGTGTTGCTCCTGTTTTCTTTGTTCCCATCTGTACCCTTTTATTGCATTACTTGCATACTAAGAAAAGCTCATGGGCATTTGTTACATGTCGTATGATGCGTCCCTGACCACACTGTTTTAAAAAAGATCTCTGACACATTTATTGCCACTAAATACAACACTTCCATTATCTTCCAGTTTCGCTTGGCACCAGAACATCTGTTCTTAAAGTGGCACAGAGATCGGTTAAAACCCTCCCACTGTGGCTTATCCTCAGGAACACGGGCCCCTGGCTGAGCCTGTCACTGGAAGCTGAGGTATAAATGCTTTCTGACAGAGCTGCTCCTCCCTCGGCTCTCTGCAGTGGTCAGCACTTCGGTTCACGCTCGGAAAGACACCACTGTTCAAGTGTGTCACTGTATGAACAGGATAAACGCATTACTGCCCGCTTGCAAAGGAGGAAAGCTGCATGTATTGCGTGTAAGGGGGCAGACACTGGTTGGGACCGATTAGCTTTAGCTGTGTGTGTGTGTGGTAGAGAGGCGGGCCGCATAAGAGAATGTGTCCCTCTGACCTGTTTGAAAGTTAATGATTATAGCAGGCTGAGTATGGCTTGTGTGAAAGACAGTCAGGCGAGGACGTTCATGTTCACAAAACGGCTTTGAATAACGCGACTGGAAACAATGTGGAAGGCACCAAGTGTTCTGTCTTAAAAAAAAAAAAAAACAACATCAAAAGAGCCCCTCTGAAAATGTCTGGCGCTGCTCCAGCTGATAGTGAATGATTGTCTCTGGCCCTGTTTGTCTTAGTCATAAACAAAAAGTTTTTTTGTCCTTGAAAAATGTCCTTACTGTGAAAACTCAACCTAATTTTGACTATGGAAGGAGTGTTTACCCTCATATCAAATCAAACGTCCCCTCAAGAACAACTATAGTGACCTTGTGTTCATTGTGTCGCTGTGTGAGTGAGTGTTACACAGTTTGGGGTAATATTTTTATACAAAATCAAGATTACATTTTTCTTTTTTTTAGCCTAATGAAAATTCACGTTCGCTTGATTAAAATGAACCTTTGGGGGCATTAAGATTTTATTCATTTTACTATAATGCAAAAAAAATATAACTGTATTTGAATTAAATTAAACATAAAATATTTATACTTTTTGTATTATTATCAGTAAATCTGAAGATTAGATGTAAATTGCTATTGACTGCACTGACACTCTGGGTGGTTTGAGCTGCAGGTTGTAAACGTCCCCTGCTTGAAGTGCAGAAAGTAGTTAATAGCTTAACCCTCTTATCGCAGCTAAGGTGCTCTCCATGACTCGGCTGATAATGTGGTTGGGTTGTTTTTAATGGGCTTGGGCGTGAGCGGCCTCGCTGTAATGGACTGAGAGCATGAAGAACAGTCCTCATCATCGGTGTCCTCTGTAGGATATTGTTTCTGTTACAGCGCCTGGGAGGAGGATGTTATTGGATAAGAAAGATGCATATGTGAGTAGTGGTGAAACGAGACCAAAACATCAGTAGTTGATACCAATAACAGTGACACAATTCCTGATGCAAATTAGCTACCACCGGAAAAACAGATATGCAAACGAGCACACTTCTTTAATGCGTGTTAATGTAACCTTACATAGCCAAATGACCATTTTGACCAATATGCAGACTCGCAGATTATCTTCACAATTCACAATGCATGCTAGTGTAAAATCATTTAAAATGCAAGCACAACTGACTTTCAGCAACAGTTTGGTACCCAAATACCATTTTTGTGGGAGTGTTTTTTTTTTTTTTTTAACACTCTTGGTTATCCGATGTGCTCAGCGCACACACACACACTGTCTGCAACACAAATGTGGAATGCTGGAGGTTTGGAATCGCAGTCATTGAGCAGTTCTGCAGCACTGCCCTGTATCCTGGAGTCTGTCACACATGAGTCATACTGCAATATATCATTGAGAGAGGGAGAGAAGAGGAGGGAGGGGAACAATACTGCTGCAACACTTGAAAAGAGAAAAGAAACAGCAGGAAGTCAGTATTGAATATTGATTCATGTCTTGCTGCTTGATTGCACAATGCTTCAAGGATGCATTACGCAGCAGAACAATGCATGTAAATCATGGTACGGTTTGCAATTATCAGTCATTTACTCTGTATGTATCTCTCTTGTGCAGTCACAAACACCTGTACAGAAAGCCAAACATGCATCTTACCTCTTCAATAAAGACTCTTCAGTCCTGTTGCAATCGAAAGGCCTGCTTTCTGAATATTACTAGACATGTGTTATTACATTAGGCGCATTAGGTCAGTGTTCCAAATGACATCTGTGCTCAGGCAGTCCTGTTTGTTTTCCTCTGATTGGTACAGAGTGCCCACTTGGAGTTGATAGATGCCTTAATGGCAGTGGGTGCCATGGAGACGGTGAGCACAGTCTTGGAGAGCGGAGGATCGGAGCTACTTGGTACAGATGCAACCTGGGACAGAGCCCTGCTTTACTGGGTGAAAACGGTGAGTCTTGTAAAGAACTGAAGCACCACAGTTTCTTTTAAAGCTCAAAAAAACTTATTTTCCAAAAAATAAACTAAAAGTTTTGTTTCAAATGTTTAAAAGAGTAGAAAACCGGTACGATTTTATATAATGCATTTTATGATAATAACTTTATTTGTTTCTTTCATAAAGCTTTTACATTGCTTCATAAAAATTGGAACAAAGTCATATGGCTACGTTTATTATCATGCTTTTTTTGTAGTTTTGGCAGCTTGAGAGTTCTGTCCTAATCCCATTTTACATGGGAAAGCATTTTTAGTATTTTTTATTTGATCTGTGGAGGAAAGAAGCAAGTTACAAACAACATAAAGATGACTAAATTTTCATTCTTGGGTGAACTATACCTTACACCTCCCTGTTTACGTGTGCACTACCCTTTAATGCGCAATATTACTGGTCCTAAAATAGAACCTTGTGGAACACCTTCAGAAAAGATGCTCTGGGTGTGTGCTTCAACAAAAAAAGTTGTGTAGACTGCTTTGATTTTTACTTTGATGTCATTGTCATGAGGTGTTTTTTGTTTTTCTTTTGTGTAGCTGATTCAAAACCTGAAGGAACAAACAGAAGGTACACAAAATGACGCATCTCAGCCTAGTACTGAACCAGACCCGGTTCAACCTTCGGTAAGAAACGCTTATAAACAAACACACATACAGGCTTGCTCACGAAAAGCTCAAAGGGCACATGTGTACGATAACTTGACCCCTACACGAACAGTCACTCATTTCCTTAGCAGCACTTTTTTTCTCAAGGTCTACTTTGCTGTCTAAATACCTATCCTGTATCTTCCTCCTCCTCACTTCCCCTTCTACCTCTTTCTCCTCTCATGTTCCTTCACTTCTTTTCTGGCAGTGTCCCACCCGCTGGTACTGGAAACTTGTTCCTGTAAGTCTTTCTCTCGTCTTCCATTCCACCTTCTTTCCTCCATTTTCCTGTCCTAAACCCACATAAATCTGTCCTCTTTCGCCCCCTGCTGGCAGCTCAGTTTACATAAATGGAATTTGATTCCTTTGACCCTGTTTTGAGCAATAATCTAAATCAATCAATGTCTCAATTTTAGAGTTCTCCACCTCATAAGACAAACTTTAATGCATCTATTAAATGAAACTAATATGTATCCTCAGCATTGCATAACTGTTTTAGTTTCATTGCATCAACTCCTTGTCACTGTAGATTCTGCATTTAAAGTTACATGGATATCTTGAGGGACATGACTTAGATTAGATATATCCTCTGGGTGAACTAAAAGTATTGTTTAGTATCTGAGAACACTTCTTCGATTAGAATATTGTCATTTGTCGCGACATCCTGCATCATCATTGCATTGCATTACAAAAAATAAGCCAGACACAAACATGGCATGTAAATTGAACCATAGTCCATGGTAGATAAGTGAACATAGTGTGTCTGTGTTATTACTGAACTTATCTCCTAGTGCATGTTGTGTGTATCAGGTGGAAAAGGCCTCTACTGATGTATCAGGTGTTGGCTGTTCACACAGCTGCCTCTGTTCATAGCTCTGAACTGTTGAAGACTAAGTCTCTTGAGTGTTTGCTGTCCCACTTCCCGTTAACAATGTTCTTGCTGTTCCTCAACTTGTGTCTTATTCTCCTTTACTACATTTTGTCTTCATGCACTGCTTGCATAGATTCTTTTTTTTTTTTTGTGGCTGTTGGACATTTGTTGCAGTCTGGTTGACTTTTGTATGCATTTTTCATTTGCTGTTTGTTTCTTTGATATGGGTATGTTTTTATCTCTATTTCTGCGGTTGCACAAAATTCCCTGTCAATGAAAAACGATCAGTTTCACAATAACAATATTGAGCAACGAGCAACATAGCACTTCATCCAATAATGCAGTTCAACACAATGTTTTCCTTGTTCAGATCCGGTACAGGAAGGACAGGATGCAGTTTAAGCTCAAACCCTATTTTCCTGTGGTGAATGAAGTGAAGGATCTCTCAAACGGATGTGCTATTGCTGCAGTTGTTCACCATTACTGTCCTGGTCTACTGAGATTAGAGGGTACGGTCACATCTCATATCTGAATCTGTCATTTTGTAGATGTGTAAGAAATTGATTTAATTTTTTTTTGTCGTATTAGATGTGTGTATGAAGGACTCCATGTCTGTGGCTGACAGCCTGTACAACCTCCAGCTGATTCGAGAGTTCTGTGACAGCTGTTTGAAGAGCTGCTGCCCTCTAGTGTTGGAGGATTTGCTCTACAGCCCAGCAGAATTAAAGGTGTGCATAAAACCTAAACGAAAACATGAAGAGAAGAGGGAGTCTGTATAGTGTAGTACAGTTACTAAAACAAGGACAGATTATGTGCTGTTTTATTATGTTAAAATATGCTTTTTTAAAAGTCTGGACTGGGACAGTGCACCAAAAATGGGTTTGTTTGTTTTTTTCATTGCAATGGAAAATCAGACACCTTAGGATTAGTCTTCACACCATTCAGTAACAATAAGTGCTGAAAAAACATGAGTTTAGGGTTCACTTTATATGATTATAATGGGATAAGTTAATAAAAATTATGCAGTACTGTATGTAATGTGTTTTTCTCTTTCTAGACAAACATACTGAGCTTTCTGGCAGAGCTTTTGTATTGGTTTGAGGTCTCAAAGCCAGAGTTTGTTCAGCCCCTGCAGGACTCTGAGCTGACTGGTAAGTCTATGTCCTGATAAATAAATAGTTTATTTTGTAGGGCTGTGCGATTTATTTATCGTTCGATATATTCATGTGCATCTCGTCGGTAAAGCCGCTTCTTTGATTGGCTACACCAAGCTTTTCACTGATCTAGGGCTTTGTGTATTAACTGGCGTACCTTTTAAAAACGGCTGCTGGAGATTTACTGCTAATCAAAGAACCGGCTTTACTGACGAGATGTGAAAATATATATAAATCACACAGCCCTATTATTTCCTGTATATTTGTACATTTGTGTCTTTTAAAAAGGGATATGTAAGATTAAGTACTTTTGTTTTTATTGTTGTAGAAACATCTGGCAGGACCAGCAATGGCAGTAGTGGATCCAGCAACAGGTACAACTCAATATTTGACATTTGTTTATATAAAAGCCATACGATTAATTTAAAATCATAAACCCATAAAAGTGATACTTGCTGCTAAGAAAGCACAAAATTATACCTAAGCAAACTTAAAAAAAAAAAAAAAATTTTTAAATCTAGGCCGAAGCTTAGCATAATTAAATTGTCTTTTATGTGCCAGTGGTTCTCCATCGATCTTCAAAAAGCCCTTCCTGCCCATCTCTTCCCCTGTGACTGCAGCAACAGGTGAGGAAAATGTGCTGTCACTCTGTTCTGAGTCATCATTTGCCATTATTTGTTTGTCCCATTCTTTGTAATGTTTACACTCACTGCGTTTTACTCTTGTTCACATTAAGGAACAATCACATGGTCTGTGTTTGCATGTTGTATGTGTCATCCAGTGATGTGTGTGTTTGTGTTGTCCCTATGATCAGGATCTCTGACTCAGTCTACCTCAATGTCTCATGTAGAGGTCGCAGGAGGAACCTGGACTAAGAAACCACTTAGGTTAGTGTTTCACTTTAGTATTTTATCCATTTTTCCTTTCTTAGGGGAAATTAACGTTTTTTTCCCCTCTTGATTGCTCTTCAGCCGTCCCCTGTCCTCTGCTGTGTCCTTTAGTATTCCTTTTGGACTGGACAGTGATGTGGACATTGTGATGGGGAACCCTGTTATAACTCGGTCTGTCAGTTCGGACAATCTTAACTCCTCTGCTCAATCCATGACACATGTCCCATACACACCCCCAGAGGACCTCAGCCACTTGCTTAGTAAGGCTCCTGGGCCTAATGGACCTCAAAGAGCTTCTTGGGCCACTCAAACTCGTCCGATGCTGGCTGAAGAGAATGGCATTGATGATAGGGAAACAGGAGAGCTACCAACCATTGAAGAGGCACTGCAGATTATCCACAACGAAGAAAAGATGGAGCCTCGCCTTCACCCGGACGGGGCTCCCGATGGTTTCTACCTGCATTCACCAGATGATCCAGCAACTTCTAGACTTAATGGCAGCCCAGTGACTCTCAGCTCATCAGCCCCATCTCGCTCAGGAATGCTCTACCACCGATCCTCAGGAGTCCCGTTAGAGTCTAGCCGCACCAGACACCCCTCAGAGGGATCCAGAGATGATGACTCCGTATTAAGAGATGGAAGCGTGGATTCGGATGCTTCAGAAGATCTTCCAAAAACTCACTCCACCCCTGCCACACCCGCATCAGGCCCTCACATAACACAACCGCGTGGTGAAGAGACACCGGATAGTGGCGTTAGGATGACCAATTTTGCAGAGCGGAAGAAGAAACTTGTTCCAGAACAGGTACGACCTAACGAACCACAGGCCCCACAGATGACTACATGGGCCAAGAAATCAGAGGAGAGTCCCAGTAAGAGTCCTGCTCTCAGTACTGAAATGTCAGAGCTGGGGGCAAGGCTGGAGGAGAAGCGGAAGGCTATTGAGGCTCAGAAGAAACGCATAGAGGCCATCTTTGCCAAACACCGGCAACGGCTGGGAAAAAGTGCCTTCCTGCAGTTAAAGAAGGAGCAGGAGGATGGGGATGGCGAAGAAGGACGTCAAGGGGAGGTTGGTACCTCTTCTGTAGAAAATGACCTCAGCCGTTTGGCACTAGAGGAGAAACTGGCACGCTTGGAGAGGGAGGAGCAGCAAGAGGAGGAACAGTTGCAAAAGGGTCCCTCAGTAGAAGAAGAGGGAAACATCAAGCCCTCTCTCCAACAGGACAATCCAGAAGAGAAAGAAAAGGCTGGAGTAGGAGTTCCTGGAGGAAAAGGCACAGCCCCTCTGGGAGATTACAATAACGCTGTGTCTAAACTAAGTGCTGCCCTCAATTCTCTACAAAGCGATATGCAGCGCCTCTCGGCACAGCAGAACCAGCTGATGAAGAAGAAGGCAGCTCCCAACAATCAGGCTTGGGTCATCCCACCCATCTCCAAACCCTCAACAACTGCACCTTCTCGTTTGTCAAGGGAGTCCACTCGTGACCTGCACTCAGCCTCCTCTTCTCCTTCCCCGTCTCGCAAGATTGCAAGTCACAGCGCTCCCCCCAAATCACCTGCGTCACACCGTAGGGCACAGTCTGCACCTCCGAAGAGCCCCAAACTGCATCACCACCCACGACCCGCAGAGCTCAAGACTCCTGTTTCCACAAGAGTCATAATTCCCCCTCAAAGTGTGGACAACCTTCCTCATTTGCGAAGAGGGTCCCCGTGGCAATGCAGGGACCAGAACACATCCTCTTTCAGCATAGGTACCTCCGGTCAGAGTGAGTCCCGCTCCGCTTCGTCCCTGGCTAGACCAGAGGACAACTTCTCAGACACCGGCTCCAGTGACGACCATACAATCTTCAGTATGGAACTGGATAGCGGATCCACACAGATTCTTCCCCGAAAGGAGCGCCAGGGCGGAGGCAGCAGCTCAGGAGCTCCTTCCGAGTGCTCCTTTGAGAGTGACATTCCAGCAGCTGGAATTTTCAATGGCAAGCCCAACAGCCTTATCGAGATCTCCCTGTCCTCCCTCAAAGCATTAGAGGGTGAGGAAGCCGATCAGGGCCAGGATGTCTTCTCTGACTCAATGAGCGACCAAACGGAGCCAGAAACTAGGGGTGGAGTTGGATTCTTCTTCAAGGTTAGTGGAGAACCACTTGATTAGACTTGGAGACATTTAGTCTAAAGGGGCAAAATTTTACTTAACTGTTTGACACTCTAGGAGGATGAAGCTCGGCCTGAGGATGAGATGGAGAAGAGAAGAGCTGCATTACTTGAGAAACAACAAAAGAGAGCTGAGGAGATGAAGAAACGAAGACAGGAGCAAGAAAGAGAGAGAGAGGCAAGGTAAGGATTACAAACACAGCTGTGAAAAGAGACAGCTATGAATAGTATGAATGAAGCCACAAATCTTTAGAGAGATAATGTGTAATTTCACTTTGTAGCACTTAGCCTTTCATTGAAGGAGAGTCTCGGCCAAAACAGTGCTGAAACAAGCCTCTTAAGTGTTTTCCTCTACACTCTCAGAAATAAAGGTACAAAAGCTGTCACTGGGGCGGTACCTTTTCAAAAGCTACATGTTTGCATATAAAGGGTCCATTTTGGTTCCTTAAAGTATATTAATACTGAAAGGAATAGTTCACCCAAAAATGAAAATTCTGTCATCATTTACTCACTCCAAACCTGTATTAATTGCTTTGTTCTGCCTGGAAGTATGTATCCAGGCTGTTTAGGGCCACCAGTGACTTTTTTTTTCCCTAGTCAAACGAGTTCTTTAAAGTGTACATATTTGAACCTTTTGAAAATGTACTGCCCCAGTGACCGCTTTTGTACCTTTATTTCTGAGAATGTAAGGGTGTTGTTGAAACTGGAAGCCAAATTTCATTGTCATACTTGGTTGTGGTTTTAACCAGTTAATACCTAGTAACCACCCACTTCTTGCAACTGCATCCTAACACGTAGAACACCTTGGTAACTGCTTAGAAATTTCCTGGCCGCTAACTGTGGTTTTTTTTTGCATTCTATCTATTGCACTTCAATGTAATATGTTAATCTCTATGTTACCTTTTGGACATTGTGAGCTTTATCAGTGCTGCCTATCAATGTTACAGTAGGTCCTCTTCGGTGGATGAACCTCGCAGAGGTGAGGAGAGACCTCGAACTCCTTCTACCCCTCCGCCTCCACGCACCCCTCCACCAGAGGGCACTCCGCAGCGGCGTGGAGACTTCACCCGGCAGGAGTATGAGCGGCGACATCAGCTAAAAATAATGGAGGATCTTGATAAAGTTCTCCGCCAGAAACCCACTACAGTAAGAGGCGTCAAGAAGCAGAGGCCCAAAACAGTGTTCAGAGATGACTCCGACCTCTCTCGCAGCCCTGCCAAAGGGTTTATGGGTAAGATAATGTTAATCCGGAAGCTTTTTTCCCCATTGATAATCACAGTTAGAAAGCTGTATGTGATTTATCAATTCCTTTCTCTTTCAGGTTCAAGACTAAATAAAGTCTACTCCCATTCAACAATGAATCTGTCCTCCATGGCCAATGACAATGCAACACTAACGGTCAGAAAATCTCCAAGGTAATTCTAATCTGTGGGCCTGTCCACACGGAGCCGCGTTTCGCTGTATACGTATACATTTTTTATCGTATTGGCGTTTCCTCCACACGGATCCGGCGTTTTAGGAGACTGAAACCGCTATTTTTTTAAACCGGGTCCCAAAGTGGATAAATCTGAAA
>JAUCMU010000063.1:5132386-5176584 GCA_032275025.1 Enteromius treurensis
ATGGACATCTTTGATGACATGGGGGTGAGTCAATTATCAGCAAAAGTTTTTGTAAAAGTGAACTTCTCCTTTAAGTAGGAAATAAACTCAGAGGCCCAAACTGAGTCAAAATATGCAATATGATGCAGTTTCTGATATTTATGAGGTCAAAAAGTAAGATAAAATTCTAAGAGTTTGATATGTAAATGTAGATTTATGAAACAATATAGCAGAATACTTAAATAAAATAAAATGCATGTAACTGTCAGTTGTCATTCTTTATATTTCTTCATATAAATGCTTGGTTTTATGATCAAAGCTTTGTAGTTTTTATATAATGCAATTGAATACAATGCAATGGGAACTAAATGATGTACAGATAAACATTCCTGGTTTATAACTAAAATGTATAGCCTAATTAAACATGATTTTAAAAATTATTACAGATTTCACAACAAAAAGTCACGTGTATCACAACCTGAAAGGGAATTTTTTAAATACTAAAGCCTTTTATTATGAAAAATTAATTATTAATCGGATAACAGACAGCATATAGATTGTGGCCTATAGAGGAGAAATTTATGCATCAAATTAAGAGCATCAAATACAGTATAATGCAGTAGTTGTTTTGGGGGTTAAAAACATGCAGACAAACCACAGAGAATAATGAAAGCACAGGAGCTGTTTGACCTCATTCTACTCTTTAGGAAATGCACATGGTCTACATGTTTCCTGTTCGGCCCGAAAGAAAATTTTCAATGAAGGACAATGAAGTTCATGAATTGATACTTGAAAGGGAAATGTCTTTACAGTAGAACATCATAACAGCAAGGCATCATGCAAACATAGGCCATGTGAGATTCTGTGTATAGATGTGTAAATGCTTTTTTTTTTTTTTTTTTTTTGTGAAATGAATTGACAGAAGGGGAGCTTATTTTAGATTCTTTACACAAACTCCCAGAGTACAGAAGTATGAATTCATAACAGAGGGTATATGTCTGTAAGTTTAGTTACAAGTTATTTCAATAGGATCCAAAGTATGTCTAGTAAAAAGTGCTTCTGTTTTGAAAATTAATACAAAAATGCTCATTACAAGTTGATCTATATATTATAAAAGATAATTGTCTGTTCATTTAGCTAGCATAACTTTACCTAATCTGTTTCAGCTGGCTATTTGTGTTCATAAACCAATCAAGAACTTAAACTTATCACCGTTACTCAAAACTCGACCTTTACACGTTTTTAACGCGTTAAACTGAGGGGCGTTTTTAATGGGAGGGCGTCAGCGCGGGTGCTCATGGGAAATTGAGTTCTTTCTGTGCGCTGATTGGTGGCGAGAACAGCACTAGCAACTACATTTCCCAGTTTACCACGTGCCTGTGAAAGCGTATGACTTTCCATGCAAGAATATAGAGGTGACCCTCCGTCCAGTCTGAGGCAGAGCAGCACATCTTTGACGCGCATCTCAACCTGCACAATCAGACCCGAAACATGGTGAGATCCTCATCCCTCCATTTTAGTCATGCACAGTATTTTTTGCAAATTCGCCGCCTTTCGTGCATAGCATGGCGGGTTAGTTTAATTTGAACGCTTTTATGTGAGATTTAGATTCCGAAACCTGTTTTAATGTGACATCCGTGGTTACGAGCCACGTAACGAGTCATGTTGAATATTTTAAAGCAGTTCTTATAAACGTTTAACCGCCATTTCCGCGTTTGTGGAGTGGGTGTAACAAACTCCAAGGTGGCATCATCTTTTGTAACGTACTCATTGGTACTATTTTGTCGCAATTCTGTCAAATTATTAATACTTAAAGTGTTTGATTTATGTCGAAGCTACAGCCTCGCGCGCGTAGTGACGTTACCATCGTTACAGTGCGTCGCGTGGAGCATCAGCTGCCTCACCGTCTCATTCATTCATACGTTATTTGAAGATTTATACAGAAACGAATTCCTATTTACTCAAACCAGATGCACAAATCTTCTCATTCCAGATCCCCAGGCCTTTGTTCACATAACTAGGTCATGCTATTGACGCCTGTAGTGACTTTGTGTGTTATTCCAGGCCGAACCGATCCGTGTGCTGGTGACTGGCGCAGCCGGACAGATCGCTTATTCTCTGCTCTACAGCATTGCTAAAGGAGATGTGTTCGGCAAGGACCAGGTGAGACACAGACTGGCTGTCTTATTGCGTAATAGGACTTTGGTGGTGGGGGAGGGCAGCAACTGGAGCAAACTGGGTTTTAAACCATGCTCTTGTGTTATATAAGAATGTGATTGAAATAAAATCTCAGTGATGCGTGTTTGTGTTCCCGAATAGCGCACAGAATGTTTAATATATGTACTGTACGTTTAGCCATTTAGAGTATTGTTCGGTTTATTGTTTGCATGTTCCAAAACCGACAAGACAGTTGAAGCAACGATTAAATAGCCACATGCCAGATAACGGAATGTTATCAGGAATTTTGTATTCTCTCAAAGTTATGAATAAACACTCTTTAAGTAACATTTTTAGAACGTTTGTTCAAAGTTTTCTGGTCTTGAAATGTTTTTAGAACGTTAGCACCTTCTGATACATCATTCATGGAATGTTTTCTCTCTTTAAAGTTACTAAGTTACATGTTGCGGAACATTAAAAAAAAATAACATTCCCATAATGTTTACAAAATGATACATTGATACACATTCATATAACCAATAAAAATATATGTTTTCATAACATTAAGCTAAACATTCAGCTACACAATTAAAATGGTTACATTTAATGCATTATATCGGCTGTCTAGTCATCTTTACTTATATTGGATTCTGTTATATAAGGACAGTTACAGATTGCACTGTTGATATAGAAAGTGTATCATTTAATATTTGTGGGGTAAATGTATATGTGGTTTTGCAAGTATTCCATTCCGAACATGTTTCTTGACCAGTGCTTCATGCAGTGTAACATAATGCTTGTTTGTCTTCACTGTCAGCCGATCATCTTGGTGCTTCTGGATATCACTCCCATGCTGCCCGTGCTAGATGGAGTTGTCATGGAGCTGCAGGATTGTGCTCTTCCACTTCTGAGGGGTGAGGGGTTCCTTTCCTTGATGTATAAATGGTTATGTAGATTCTAATAGGACCTCAGGTAGAGGAAGATGTGGATCAGTTTCTACTGGACTCTTAACTGACAGCTTCATAGCCACTCTCTATTTATACTACAGCATGTGTTATTTATAGTCAACATCTGGAAGGTATTATAATGCAGAAGAGCAAGCATGACTCTGCAGAACAGATCTGCAGCAGAACTACACTGTGTTTGAGGAGCTGGGAGGTGTAACCTGCACAGACTGACCTTATTGGCTGATGTTGTAGGATAGTCACAGACCAATGAGAAACGTGATGGTGCCATAACAATAGGACGCGGAGGGGAGGAGGCCAAAGAACATGTTCAGTCACAGAAGTTGTGCTTCGGTTGAAGTTCACTTTGATAAATAGTCCTGTACTATATCTCGTTCTACAGATTATCAATGGAATGAGCTGATTCAGGAAATACTGACAGCCTGATAAATGATTTATTGTGATGGGAGATGAAAGTGTCAAGAGATAATGTCAGCATATACTCCTGGGAAATAATAGTCTATGTATAAACATAGTGACCATATTTCACAATACTGATGCTGAAAGGTTTGCATGTGCAGTTTACATGCATTTGTTTTACTGAAATGGTCTTATTAAAGAAAAACTTGTTTCAATAAGCAATAAAGATTTCTTTTAAGTCTACTAGAAGTTATTTCATTTAATACTTTAGCTAAAAATAAAATGTATTTAGTTCCTGTGAATGAAATTTTCTGTATCCTTCTGTCTCTTACTAGTTTCTCTCTCTCTCTATCCTTCACAGAGGTGATTCCCACTGATAAGGTTGAGGTTGGCTTCAAGGATCTTGACGCTGCCATCTTGGTGGGCTCTATGCCCAGAAAGGAGGGCATGGAGAGGAAGGACCTACTGAAGGCTAACGTAGCCATTTTTAAAACCCAAGGTGAAGCCCTGGAGAAATACGCCAAGAAGACCGTCAAGGTACAAGATTGCAACAAATAGTGCTAACTTAAATGAGTTTGTGCAATTGAATTCTGCTTTGCATGACATTTCTATTCTCTGGCTTTTATTTGGACAACTATGATAAATCAGTCACTGGTCAGTTTGTTGTTCTGCTGTTCACTCTTTGTTTTCTTTCATAGGTGCTAGTTGTGGGAAACCCAGCCAACACCAACTGTTTGATCGCCTCCAAATCAGCTCCCTCCATTCCTAAGGAGAACTTCTCCTGCCTGACCCGTCTGGACCATAACAGGGCCCGCTCTCAGGTCCGAACCCCACCGCCTCGTTCACCTTTACTTCTTATTCTGTTTTATTGAAGTTTTCTAACACAATCTTTGTGCTTTCCAGTGCTGCAGGTAACCAAGCTTTTTTTTTTTTTTATCCACATCTAGCTTAGTTCTAGAGCAGACGTATCTAGATACATACTCTGGAGTAGTTCATAGACCAATAAAGTGACCTAATTTTAGAGTCTCTGCAGTTGACATTGTTGGCGCACATTGCACACAAGCGGCCCTTTGCTCACCTGCGGTGTTTCTCCGTGCCTGTAGGTGGCGATGCGTGTTGGCGTGCCCTCTGACAGTGTGAAGAATGTGATTATCTGGGGAAATCACTCCTCAACTCAGTACCCCGATGTGCACCATGCTGTCGTGAATCACCATGGGAAGGAGTTGTCAGGTTATGACGCAGTGAATGACGAAAGCTGGCTAAAGGGTGACTTCATCACCGTGAGTCTGACGGCTGAACCTGTGGAGTTATTAAAATGACATTTTGCAAGAGAAAATTAAAATAATTGTAATTTATTTATATAATGCTCCTGACATGTTATGAACAGGGTAGTTCCTACTTTAACATCCGATGCATGTTTGAAGCTGCTAAATAAAGCTGATAAATGGACCTAATATTAATGCGTTAAGTTGCTTTATATCTTGGGGACCATTAATGACTTAATTCAACAACTTATTAGTAATGAATTCACCTCTTAGTTTAAGATGATAGATTTCTAAAGAAATCCACACAATCTGGAATTTTGCGTGAGGGTGAACAATCCCCCCCCCCCACCACCTTTTTTGTGGCGTATTTCTTTTATTAACCTATTCTTTTAATTTCTCTGTACACCAGACGGTGCAGCAGAGAGGTGCAGCTGTCATCAAGGCCAGGAAGCTCTCCAGTGCAATGTCTGCTGCCAAAGCCATCTGTGACCACATGAGAGACATCTGGTTCGGCACTCCAGATGTGAGTTTGCACCGTGTAAATCCTTTGTAGATCAACTGGGTGTCTAGGCTATTCGATTCTGGTTGCAAGTAGAGTGGAAGATTAAAACGTTTTCAGTAATCAATTTCTTAATCATTTCCTACTGTAGAAATCTTAGGCTTTGTGAAATTTTAATAAAGCCTCAAAATCAGCATTATCAAAACTGGGGGAAAAAACTGTACACAGTCTACAAGTAATTACTTATATATGCTATGGTTTTTTTTGTTCATTTAATTGACCCTTGGTAAATAAAAGTGTTCTGTTCTTTCAAAGAAGAAAGAATAAAAATGTACTGATCCCAAACTTTTGAACAGCAGTGAAACTGTAAACTACTGTAACAGTAGTTCTGAACATTATTATCCATTTTAAATAAATGCTTCTCTTTTTAATATTTTAATGATCAAAGAATCCTAAAAAAAACTATTAAGCAGCTCAACTGTTTCCAACACTGATAATAAAACATCAGCATATTAGAATGATTTCTGAAAGGATCATGTGACACTGAAGACTGGAGTAATGATGCTTTGTATCACAGGAATAAATTACATTTTAAAATATATTCAAACAGAAAACAGTTATTTTAAATTACTTTGACATTTTTAATTTCTAATAAATGCAGCCTTGACGAGCAGAAGAAACATCTTTAAAAACCATTAAATATCTTACTGACCCCAAATTTTTGAACGGTAGTGTATACACACACACACACCACATTTAAGGTGCTAGATTTGCTGCCCCCCAAGAAAGTACAATCATTTCTCTCTGTTTTCACACACTGTTTGATTTAGACTCTTCCGTACTGTTTTGTAGTGAGTAATGCCGGTGTGGGTATGATTGGTCCTTTGGAGTGTCAGAATATAAGTGCTATGCAGGAACTCTTCAACACTAACTTCTTTGGGCTGGTGAGACTGGTAAAGGAACTGCTGCCTGACATGAAGCGGCGTCAGAGTGGACACATCGTAGTGATGAGCAGCGTCCTGGGCATCCAGGGTAATACCACATAGCACATTTATAATACATTCAACTGAAAGAATCTCAAAATGACCAATTGAAAACATACGTATTTTAAGTGTACTCTTTTCTTTTCAGGACTACTTTTCAATGATGTATATGCTGCCTCTAAATTTGCCGTAGAGGGGTTTTGTGAGAGTCTTGCTGTGCAAGCTATGAAGTTCAATGTCAAGTGAGTACACAATAAAACAAGTTCCTCGCAAACTGATAAAAAGGTTACCTCAATATGATTAATTCACTTCTAATCACCTGGTCCATTAAACGTAAATTGTGTATATCCATCGTAAAACCAACCTATACGCCTCTGGGGGGTTAACACATGTGTTCTGAAGCAGATTGATGGGTTTTTGTAACAGAAATATTTCATTTATTTAATACCTGTTTTTGAAATTAAATCTCAAGTCACTGACACATTCGCAAAAGAGTAGAGTTCTGGCTTCTTGGCTGAAAACATTAGAGGATTTCACTTTAAGAACGAATGAAGCTTACAGTACATCATTTCAGCTTCCGTTAAATTTTTTTTTAAGTATGCTATAGTGCTTTTTTAACAAGGGAAAACATGCAGCAACCACTATGTGTCTAAATATACCTTTGTCTTTTATGAAAATCATATTATATGACTTTACAGTATTTTTTTTTAAATGCACTATACTATTTTAATGCCCTATAAGCCATGGGCCATAAACCATTTATGATCTATAAATGATCCAATTCATGCATTGTAAGTATGACTTGGATACAAATCTCACAGGATGACGTTAGTGGAGCCAGGCCCAGTTGTAACTGAGTTTGAGAAGAAAGTGTATGAAGAGGCAGAGAAGATGGATCTCTCAGAGACTGACGAGGAGACTGCTCGAATCTTCCATCAGATCTACCTGCCATATTCACATAAGATTTTTAGGTCAGTCGGGCAGACACCTGAGGAAGTGGCAGAGGTAAGCGTGTGTATGGGCAGTTCTTTTTTTTCTTAAAGGAATAGTTCACCTAAAAATGAAAAGTCTGTCATCATTTACTCACGCTCAAGTAGTTCCAAACCTGTATGCATTTCTTTATTCTGCCGAACACCAAGGAAGATATTTATAAGAAAGCTTGTGACCAGGCTGTATTGGGTCACCACTGACTTCCATAGTATTTTGTTTCCCACTATGGATGTCAGTGTTGACCAAAAACAGCTTGGTTACTAACTTTCTTCAAAATATCTTCCTTTGTGTTTGGCAGAACAAAAACATTCATACAGGTTTGAAACTATTTGAGTAAATGATGATAGAATTGTCCTTTTTGGGTGAACTATTCCTCTAAGGCTCCCTGTGACAGAAAATTGTCTGTTGCTTTCTTACAGCAAACTCTCCAGCTGATTGTGTCCAAAAACCCTCCATTTCGTCATCAGACCAATCGTTTGTACAAGCCACTGACTGCCATGAAGCATGCTGACCCTACAGGACGACTACCCATAGATGCATTCTATAAAATGATCTTCCAGTACGACCGTATGTTCAATGCTAGTCTGAGTATTCTACGCATACTTCACAGGAGAACAGGTGCTGCCTGAATTTTAAAAGCATTTCAGAGACAGTTTTATGACCCAAAAGTGGGTCAGTGCTCAACTGCCCACATGAAGGCCATGATATACTCGCAGTGAAGAAAAAATGTTGGAAATAAATTAGCAAAGACACTGTTACCAAACATCCAGATGCTGTTCACACTACTGAGAGCAAGGTGAGACAAATAATAAGACATTAGTGAAATGTAGTTTCTACCGCTTTATTAGAAGTAACATATTTTACAACTTTGTCTGTAGAAAGAAACTGTGAAAAACTGTTTATATACAATGATTTTAAACTACTTTTAAACAAGTATAGGAAATTAATAATGACAATAGAAAATATCTATGGCTGTTCTAGTTATGCAAGACCAATACACAGTCACATCCTCGCCTTAATAATGCTAATAAAAAGTACATTTACTTTTTGTTTTTTTTTAGTACATATTCATTTTTAGAAACATAAGACTTCTCATAAACAAGTAGACCTAAACAAGGTGAAACATATTTACAGAAAGGTACTGGGATTTCAAAAATATCGGGAGAACTGTATCATGAGAAGTGAAAAGTTGTGAATGAAAGGAAGACTTAGTAGTACAGATGTAGGAAAACAAAGAGGTCCAGAATGTGCTCCGAAACCACCACAAGCCTTGAAATGTGGTCCATGAAGACAGTTTCATAGCTGCGCGCTCAGTGCTAAGCACAAATACTATTTGAAAATAATAATAATGCATGGCTTTATGCGCCATAATTCAGTGAAAAGGGTGTGTTCCTCCTGGCGACAGCTGTCCGTGTCATCAAATGCAAGTCTTACCGCTGGGAAAATTGAAAAGGGATGAACATACGGACATGTTACAGAAAGCCTGGGGCATCACTACATGGTAGCGTTTCCCATCTCACGCCTTCTGACCAGACACGACAGATGTCACCATCTAGGCTGATGGGGTGGGAACTGCTAAAGATGCAGACAACGCTGCATGCTATATAACACCTCCCTGAGGAGTGACAGAGCAATAGCAGACCATTAGAACCCCGTTAGCCACGTACCCAACACACAACACATATGCTTGCTATCCAAACCAAAAGGAGCTGGAATATGATTAGACCACATGGAAATGCTGGACCTGAGGGATCAAATTACATTAAACTAAATCAACCACACTGCCTTGGCTTGGTAAAGCCCCGGAGGAAGACTTTCTAGTGGTCAAGTGTCAGCTGCAGCTGTTCAGTATTGAAATGAAGTGCTTGTGAGGGCTCGGGAACACGGTGAGATCAGTTTCGCAGCGGTCAGCGGCTCCACGAGCGCGGGGTGGTGAGTTTTGATCAGGAATGTTAGCGGAAAAGGAAGTTGGCTGTCACTGAAGAAGTGACGCAGAGCAGCAGCCTAATAACACAGCTTAATACATCAATGTTCCACAGGTGACCGTGGCTCCAAAAATGTGGTTATAAAAAGACAAACAGAGAACAAATTTACACAAGGCAAGACTATAAGGCAGTGACTGGCTGGGATTTTGAGCGTTGGCCAGCTCTGGCCTATGTAAGTCGGTGAGGTCACTTAAGGAACTATGTTCAGTAAAATCATTTCCAACACTGAAAACATTCAAAACACTGGCCTGTTTTAGAGAGGCGCTTTTACGCACTGTTGTTATAAATGCTGAACTATGATTTCAGGGTTTTCTTACCGTCTTTCTCTCTCAAGCTTTTCCCCTCGAAGTGCTTCACAGATGCCCCTCTACATTCATACAAATACTTTTACAAAACATATAAACTCATTTTAAATCAGAATATTTCCCTTGTTTTGGTCTCTATATACCTCTGTTTTCATGTGCCAATCTGTTTCTGAAAGCTAGACTAAATAAATATCACTAAAATTTGTAAAAAGTCTAATCTCATTATGTGTGTGTGCGTGTCACTCAAAAGCCCAGGTGTATTATAAGTTCTGACTGTAATCAAATTCTGCTGATGAAACTGGGGCAAACAGGCTATCTAAGCAATCATGAGTTGCTCCACTTGTAACAGTAGTAACATGGAACCTGGGGGGGGGGGGGTCACTAAAAACAACAGAGACAGAAAGAGGGTGAAAACTCCCCCAAGGCAGTTTGGAAAAAACAAGACAATAAATAAAAAGAAAGGAATTTCCTTCAACATTTCACTTTTCTCTCAATCTATTTTTTTTGTTTGTTTGTTTTTTTAAAGTTTGTTAGTTTCAGGAGTGTCCCCAAGTCTTTGAAATGAAAGACGTGGCATTCTTCATATACTTTTTTATAATTAAAAAACAAGTCCATCTGTGACAGAACGTCTTACTTCATTAAATTGTCTTTTCTTTTGAAGACAACACTAATTTCCCTTTAACTTTCTTTCTGCGGACACCAGCAGACGGTCTTCTTGACGCAAAACAGTCAATCCTAATCCAATTAAAATCTTGGAAATGGGCTGACAGGTAAGTAAAAAAAACAAGCCCTAGAGTGACTCTCGTCAACTCTACCCTCTCGAAGTCACAAACATTTAAGGTAGGTTGAGCTGCTCAAGCAAACACCTGCATCTTCCCATTGGACTCCTGGACGTGCGAAATCTGGGTTTGAGCGGGAGCCGTGATGGCTGGGCTGGGGGTGGAGTCAGACCAATCGGACACACAGTGAGGGGAGGGACTGGACCAGGGCTCTGGAGACTCTGGAGAAGGGGTCAGGTAAGGATGTTCACTGGGCACGTGCAGGTAATGCTTGGGTGTGGCATCCATGGCAGAGCTGTAGCTGTGCTGGGAGGGCGGTGTGGGGTAGTCCTCTGGGCCTGCGGTGCTAACGCTCGCCTGTGCCGGGGGTGCCTGAGACGGGATAGCCTGTGCTTGTGAAGCCTGAGGGGCTGCCGAGGCCTGAGTCTGTGGCTGGTAGAAAGCTGGAGGAGGCTGTGCCTGTTGTGGGGTCGGGGGAGTGGAGGAGCCCATGCGGGTGAGGTTGGGGTTGGTTAGGGCATGGCTGTGAAGTTGCTGTGGCTGCTGCTCCGCAATTGGCGGCAGTTTGACCGGGCTAATTGAGGGTGTGTTAGAGACAGGCGTAGGCTGCAGGATGGGCTGCTGGGCATTACGGAAGACCTGCTGCATGAGTATGCTGCTTTGTTGCAGCGTTGGTGTCTGAGGGATCATGCCTGTTTGGCTACTTGCTTGATGCATAATGCTGACCATGGGCTGACTGCACTGAGAAGATGGAGGCATGCGGTTGTGCCAGTCGAATGGCACGCTTACTGGACTTACCAGGCCCATGTTGAGGCTCATCTGGCCGGCATTCAGCACGCAGTTGTGGGGGCCTTGGTTGATGCCGCCTCCTTGCATGGCCACACGCCCCTGCATCGAGAGCCCAGCATCGCTCAGGTCGCTCAGCTGAGCTAGGGAGACTGCAAAAGGACTGGTGCCGTCCAAGATACTGCTATGCACCATTGGAGTGTTAGGGACAGACATGGAGGAGTGGAAAAGGCCAGGGGAGGGCATGGCGGCCGGTGAGGTGGGATTGGTGACGTAGCCGGCGTTGCTGGCACCTCCCCGTGGCGAGTCTAGCGAGTCGACGGGGGAGAGCGTCACCGAGCTCTCCAGCAAAGCACTCTGCATATCTAGCGTCAGCCGTTTGTTGCGTCCTTTGGCTGAATCTTTCAGGCTGGTAGCATGCTGTCCAGCTATGCCTTTAGACCCTGGGCGACGGTTCTTCTTACCCTGGGGGGTGCTCTTCAACCCTTGGAGGAAGTTGCTGGGAGGGCACATTAGTGGTGAGAGGGTGTGGCTACCAGACAGGTGGTGACCTGCCCCGGGATGGCCCTGTGGACTTCTTACAGTGTTGTATTCATCCAGTAGCTGTACAATGTCATGGTGCATGCGCTCCTGGGCAATATCTCGAGGGAGCCTGTCCATGTGATCCGTTATCTCCCTGTTGGCAAAGTGAGCCAACAACATCTTCACAGCCTCACAGCTACCTTCCCTGGCAGCCAGGAATAGTGGAGTTTCCTCCTAAAGATAGTAGATGGATGTAAAAATTAACAACATGGCTAAAGTAGATAAATCTTTCTAAACACTCAAAATTATATCAATGCATACCTTAAGGTCCTGCATATCTTTATTGGCACCGTTCTTCAACAAGGCAACTGTAGCTTCAACATTGTTGACTGCTGCTGCCCAGTGCAAAGCTGACTTCCCTGTGGAGAGAGAAAGGAACCATCAGAAACAATGCAACCTCACATCAGGAGCAGGAACTCTATCCCTTTTCTTTTCTTTAGCATTTACCGATTTCATCAACAGCGTTGACATCAGCATGGCAGGTGATCAACTCTTCCACCATGCCTTCTACTGCCAGACGGGCTGCAAGGATTAGAGCGGTGGATCCATCGTACATGCGTGCATCCAGGTCTGTGGCACGGTTCCTGATCAGAATCTGCAGAAGTGGGAAACGTGAGCACTGACATTGTTTCAATAGTCCGTATCTACTTATTAAACACATTTTATTGGTTGTAGGTGATTTCTTATTACCTGGAATACCCCCTGTGCATCAGCTGCTACAGCTGCATGCAGAGGTGTGCGGCCTGTGTTATCCTGTGCGTTTGCATCAGCCCCAGCATCCAGGAGTCGTTTAGCTGCGTCAGCTCGGGCATAGCGTGCAGCCAGGTGCAGAGCAGTCTCTCCAGTGCGGTCGGTCTGAGCTGCAAGCGATGCTCCCTGGTAAATGAGGTCGGATATGATGTTGGCGGAGCATTCTTCTGAATCATCATCTTCGGTCACCTCTGGCTCCAGCCCACCTCCACAGAAGGATGCCAGCATCAGGGGTGTGAAGCCATCTATAAGAAAAAATTATTTATAAATGCTTTGGATACATTTGCTATTATTTTACCTGAACTTTATCTATGATCAGGCGGGACAACTAGACTTAACCAAGGAGTAACAGTAGACAGCCAAACATATCGTACCAGGGCCTCGGACGTTGACGTCCATGCAGTCACTGTCAAACTCTCCCTGCGGAGGTGTTAGAGCCATAGAAGGTGGCATACGGATATCTGCCGCTGCTAAGTGGTGCTGTGTCCACTGTCTGCTGTCAACTGCATCCTCACCATCTGACAGAATACTGGGCTCTTCCACCTATACATCAAAAAAGTTATTAGGATTGCATACGAATATACATCCTAAGAGAAATGATGAATGGTCAGTCACCTTAAGCCGTTTTGCCTCTGGGCAGTCTGTGTCTATCCACTGGTCACTGTGATCTGCCAATAGAGACTCTTCCAATGTCTTTGGCATGTGTCTGCAAAGAGTCACGAATGCCAGTTAGTCTATTTGAAAGGACAGTAGTTATATTAAAAGCCCTAATAATGCATAAAAGACTCACTTCATGCCCAAGGAATCTTGGCCCACAGGTTCTCTTCGGTTCTTGTTACTGCTTGTTTCCTTCTTGAGGAAGAAGCCCTCCGGGAACCAGAGTGTGCTGTGTTCACGTTTGCGGCGGGCAATCAACATGCCCACCATCAAGATAACCAACAAGAAGAGAGAAGCTACCCCTACTATTACCCACTGGGGAATTTCAAAACCATCTGAATAAACGTTTATTTTTTCACCTGAAAGAAAATTGGATTAGATTAGTATGATTATCAAATGCAGCTGGACCTATGGAAGAAAGCAATTAAGTTTGTCTAAGTGTGGATACTTACTGCGCACTTCCTTCACGGGGTATGGGAAATTCAACATCTCCCTAGCAGACAAAGCACCTAGGTATTCAGCAGCAATGCAAGCATTGAAACAGTCATCTGAACCCTGGGAGCAGAGCCTGTTGTCTATTTCCAAGTATACAATAGACCTGGAGAGGAACCAAACGGTATTTAAGGCACATTCCTCATTCGTGACATTTTGGTAATATTGTAGCGATGCATGAAGCACCATTCACTGAGATGTTACTTCCAAACTAAGCTGCTTTATATTGCTCCGAGTTCTGGAAGCTCTAAGGCCAAATGCGCATGATTTGGCTGTACAAAAGGGCAATTACTTCAGAAACCCAACTTACCCAATGACCTCTTGCTGAGATTGAAGCTCCCGTTTAATGCGTGTCTCACGTGTATAGGGTCGGATCATGTATTCCCCATTCTGATCGAGACGGAAACGCAATGTGGTGCGCAGTATTGCACTTAGTTTCTGCAGGAAAGCGTTTTTTGTCCTTAGCAGCTCCTCAGGAGGCAGAAGAACTACAATAACCAGCATGTCGTCCGCAAGGTTTTCTGGAATCTTCTCTGCACAATCCAGTCCATCCCAGCCACACTCTTCAGTATTGCAGCCCTGATCGCAGAGACCATCTGCGTAATGGTCTGTACAGTATGTCTCATAGATGGGGCTGAGGGAAGAGAGAGTGTGTTAGAAAAAGACCATACTACTATGTGTTTACATTTCAATTAATGATTCGGTACAATGCACTTATTGTGTACATACTTTTAGTTTTTAAAAAATACCTACATGAAATAATTTCTGTAATTATATGTCTAATTACATCATTGACCCATCCCTTACACCTTAACCTACCCTTAAACCTACCCAAACCACCAAACCTGTCTCTAACCTTACTTGTATCCCACCTCAATAGCAGTATTTTGCAAAACATTGTACTTATTTATTTATTTATTTTTTTAATGTAAATTAACGCCACCTAATACAATGTGTGACCAACAATCCTATTAAGTATGATTAAAGTTAAGACTTACTTGCAGACTTTCTCTTTGTTCTTGCAGTCGAAGTTATCATAAAGGCACTCAGCATTATTGCAGAACTCGTCGCACTGACTATTGTTGAAGAGCCGCCAGCAGCGAGGGTCCGAGCAGTGTGCCCAGGGGTTTGCAGCCAGAGAGCAGTCACCTCCATCCCAATGGCAGGCGAATGAATTACACTCTTTATCACACACACCGTCATTGGCCTTGCCGTGACATTCAGCAAGAGGGCAAGGAGGAGGAAGTGGCAGCTGCCTGGCTTCCTGTTCGCATCGCATGCCTTTCCAACCATTGATGCACTGGCAGCGGAAAAAAGGGAAGCTGGTTTCCTCTGTACACAAGCCTCCATTGCGGCAAGGTTTGGAGGAGCAGCCCTCATTGCTGCGGTGCTGACACTGGGGCCCGCCAAAGCCCTGACTACAGGTGCAGCGTGCACCTCGTGTGGTGAGAGTACAGCTGCCACCATTATAGCAAGGCAGCTCTTTGCAGTTCATGCTCCTCTCGCAGTTAGCACCTGCATACCCCTGAGAAAGAGGCAAGGAAGAGTTAAGTAGTTGTTTTTGAAGTTTACCAGGGAACAAGACCACAATGATGTACGGCCTGGATACTTACAAGCTGACAGGTGCAAGAGTACCCCAGTGGTGAGCTGCTGGACAAGGAGCATACTCCTCCATTCTTACAGCGCTGAGACTCGCACAAACTAAATCTATTCTGACACCCTCGACCTGAGACACAATGAAATGGGTATTTAGAGACACATTACAATGCTGTATAGCCACAGACATGTTTTCAGTTGTCAGACATCCCACCTGTGAAGCCGGGTTTGCACACGCACTGGTAATCATTGGGCAGCTGTATGCAATCCAAGCTGTTGGAGGGGTTGCAGGGGTTGGAAAGGCACTCGTTGATGTCTCCCTCACAGCGTTCTCCAGTGAAGCCAGGAGGGCAGTTACACCTGTACCCTCCCACCCTGTCCACACAGGTGCCATTATTTTGACACTTGGGAATCCCACGAGGCCACGAGGGAGTTGCGCAGTCATCCTCGTTTATCTCACAGAGAACCCCTAAAAAGGTCATGATAAAAATATTACAGCAAAACTGTGTTCAACAATGATCATAAGAAGAATAAATGTTTCGCATATTAGAATGGTTTGTAAAAGAATAAGAATAATTTACATTTGCAAATTCTTGTTTTAGGGTGGAACAACATTACTGTTTTCATAAAACAAGTAACTTCACACCAAAGTTTCGATCGGATTTGTATATTTAGATTTTGGCACTTGAGGCTAAAATGTCGACCTTACCCAGTGTGCCTGGAGGGCAGGAGCAGATGTAATGTCCCACAAGATCAATGCAGGTTCCTCCATTCTGACACGGATGAGACTGACACTCATTGATCTCTCTCTCACAGTTGCTCCCCTCATAACCAGGCATGCACTGAAGAAAAAGCATTTCGGTTTAATATCAGTTCAGAAATATCTTCAGTTCTTCATATTCTTTAGATAATAAGGCGTTGTACAAATGCAAAATACTATTTGTAGCAGTGGTAAGATAACTCACATCGCAGGTGAATCCTCCCATGTAGCTCCTACAGGTGGCACCATTGAGGCAAGGTTTGTCCTCGCAGTGGTCAAACTGGGACTCACAGTAACTGCCTGTGTAATCTGCGTGGCATTTGCAGTAGTGTGTGTTGCCAGTATTGACACAGTGTCCGCCGTAGTGGCAAAGCTCATCCGTTTGGAGACCTACGAGAGACAGCGTTGACCCTTATGAAGCAGAACATCATGTTTAAACTGTATTTGTAAAATGAAGTCATATGCAATTTTATATACCTCTTTTTCTGGCGGCAACTTCACAAGACACTCCTGGGATGTCACAAAAACGACCTGACCAGCCTCCCAAACAGTCACATGTGAAGGAGGCTTCTTGCTGTCTGCAGCGTCCACCATTCTTGCATGGGTTAGTAGGCCTGCACCAATCAACTGGATACTGAAAGAGAGAAAAAATATCTTATTTTATGAATATATATATATATATATATATATATATATATATATACACACTTTTTTTTTTATTGTGCGTCATTTCAGAAAAAATGCAAGCATGTTTAGGTTATGGCATGATCTAAAATCAATACCTGGCAACGCGGGCCAGTGTAGCCTTTAGGGCACGAGCAGCGATATGACTCAAGGGCATCTTGACAAACTCCTCCATTAAGGCACGGTTGAGAGTCGCACTCGTTCACCTCATATTGGCAGTAATCTCCAGTAAATCCTGACCGACAGCTACATTTGAAGCCATTGATCCCATCAGTGCAGGTGCCTCCATTAAAACAGGAGCTAAAATGAGGAGATGATTTGTTTGTTAATTAGCTAGCACTGGCTACATATTTCTTTTATAAGGTACGAGCGACTTCACAGTCTTACCTTTCAGTGCAGTCTGGTATGTTGGTCTCACAGAGCAGGCCTGTGAAGCCTGGTTTACAAGTACAAGTGTAGCTGTTGACGTAGTCGGTGCAAGTGCCTCCGTTCTTGCAGGGGGCGCTCTGACACTCATTTAGCTCGGTAGCACAGCGAGCCCCTGTGAAGCCTGGCAGACAGCTGCAGCGGAATGAGTTTACTCCATCTGTACAGGATCCTCCATTCAGACAGGGGTCTGACAAAACCAAAAACAATATTAGACCACGCCAACTGTGCCGAAGTCTACTTAATTTGTGAGACCAGTAATAAAAACCTGGTTTCTGTTGCATTTGACTCACTTGGTGAGCAGTCGTTTATATCTGTTTCACAGTTTGGTCCAGTGTAGCCAGCTCGGCAGGAGCACATATAGCCACCCGAAGTATTGTTACAGGTCCCACGGTTCTTACAGGGGTTAGATGCGCATTCATTTATGTCAACGCTACACAACTGACCTGTGGTGGGAAGGACACTTATACTTAGACATTCTCAATTCAACTCGATTCTTTTAGACTATAGAATCAGAACATGTTTAGTGACTTACCCTGCCATCCGGGTTGGCAATTACATTGGAAGCCCAGGTAGTCAGGTGTGTGCACACAGGAACCGTGATTGGAACAGGGGTTGGGAGTGCAAGGTGTGAGCAGTTCTGCACAGGTGGGTCCGCTATAAGGTGGCTCACAGAGGCATGTGAAACTGGCGACTCCGTCCACACAGGTACCCCGATTTAGACATGGGCTAGAGGCACACTCGTTGATGTTCACCTGACATAAGTTACCTGAGGATGCAAGACAGCTGTCACAATGTAGCTATTGGCAAGAAGAGTGTAATTTTTAAGAACTTGCAGTAGGGGGAGTTTTAATGCTGTATTAGGGAAAAATTACACCTTTTGAGAGGCAGAGGTTGAATTAAATATGAGAGGACGGTCTGTTCTTTTCAGTAGAACAATGTGTGTCATAAAATCTCTTTTTGTTGTTATTATGGTAAAATGCATACTGTGCGAACGTAACGTATATCTCACCTCTAAAACCTTGCCGACACTTGCAAGTGAAACCATTGAGCTGGTCGAAACAGGTGCCTGCATTTTGGCAGGGGCTGGGCAGGCAGTCGTTTCGGTCTAGGTCACAGTTCTTACCCGTCCATCCAGGCTCACAATCGCATCGATAACTGCAGGAGCAGTGCGAACAAGAGTCACATTTAAAGCAAGTCTTCGTTAATTACCTTCCTGCTGATTTAAAAGATAGTTAAAGAGCTGTACCCGTTATGATTGTCCCTGCAGGCCCCATGCAAACATGGGCTGCTGGCACACTCGTCTACTTGTGAATAACAGTACCGGTCGTGGAAGCCTTCGGGGCACTGGCAGTGGAAGCCGTTCTCATCATCTACGCAGGTTCCTCCATTGCGACAGGGATTAGACTGGCACTCGTCAATCTCATCTTTACATTGAGGCCCTGTGAGGTTCATAGTGAGGTTAAGCCCTGAATTTGCAAACTTTGTATAAAAAGGGAAGGTGAAGATCTCTCTCCCTGTCTCACCGGTAAAGCCAGGCTTGCAGACACATTCGTAGCGGTTTATGCCGTCTTTGCAGATTCCGTAGTCACAAGGGTTGCTAGCACAGTCGTCAAAGTTGATTTCACAGTTGGTACCTGTGTGGAAAGCATAAACCCTATTTAATATGAAACGCACAGAACCGAATGTAAAATACAGTTGATTTATTGATACACCCTCCCTCACCTGAAGTGCCATGTTGACACTGGCAGATATACTTGTTGACTAGGTCCACACATTTGCCACCGTTCTGGCAGGGGTTGCTGTGGCACTCGTTGAGCTGGTTCTCGCAGCGGTAGCCAGTGTAGCCCGGATCACAGTTACAAGTGTAACTGGCAATGCCGTCTACGCAAGTGCCATGGTGGCACGGGTCAGGCTTGCAGTTATCGATGTTGCTCTCGCACAGCCTTCCCTCAAAACCTGAAGACAAAGAGGAGACGTGTTGGGGTGAGTCAGCAGAGTACAGTACTTTACTGTAAACCTGACATCTCAAGGGCTAAGCAGAGAATGGAGAAGTATCAGATTTGCATAACTCAACAGGTTCCTGTGTTTGTGGTTCTTGCCTGTCAGGAACGATTTCCCTTCTGCGGACCATTACTGCGCAAGCTAGGTGAGACGAAAACTGCATTGTCCTCGTTCCTACTATTTCCATATTCTTACTGTCTACTCACGACCAAGTCTGCATGAGTGATTCGCTGCCCTTTATTTGTGTTTTTGTCTGGGTTGTAAATACTTCCTCGGTTTCGCTTGTACCCTTTATCCTTCTTTACCAGCGCCCCCTTGACAGCCCCCCTGGGTTTTTGGTCTGAAAATGTCTCTCCTCTTTCCCTAGTCTCAATCCGATTTTTTTTTTTTTCTCTTTTCTGTCTGCTACCTCCGTTTCCTTCTTTCTCTCTCTTGTGAAAGGTTCTACAGTTTGGAGTCTCTGTTCCCGTGGTTTCCATGCCGACAAGCTGTCAAAGCAGCGGCCTTGTGAGGAGCAGGGCAGGGCTGGGCTGTGGTGGTGAGAGAGAAAGAGAGAGAGAGCCCTTCACAGGCCTCACAGACCTGCTTTTGTCCCCTCGAGCAGCAGGACAATACCCTACGTCCCAGCTAACGGGACAGCTCAGCAGAGGGGAACTGGAGCACGGAGAATACCAAACAGCAGGCTGCTTCAGACAATACACAAACTCCATGTCTGCGCTTTCTAAAAGCCTAACGACACACATGCATTACGTACTGTATCTTCAGCCTTAAAACATTCACATTCAAGTTCATGCAAATTTGTTGGATAAATGAAAACCAGAAGCCCTACAGGCCATTCCTACAGGCACAACTATGTGAAAGTGAATGCTGGGAGCTTTGGTTGTGCCATACGGTGCTGTGTGGGTATGCATTGTGGGTTACAGATGAACAGATGTCGAGGTGATGACCGAGCATAACCCCCCTCGTCAGCAGCTGCCGGCCTTGGTGACCCTGTGACATTGGGGTCTGCAGGGCAAAGGAGGGGGATTTGGGGCTTCTCGTCAGTCTGCCCAGCAGTATGATCATAGCAACACGAAGCATTTGACTCTGAGTTCACTACATTCAGGTGTATGCATCTATTCAGCGATGATGATTTTGACTTTGAACCCTGAAAGGCCCCACAAAGGAGGCAGCTTGCACACAATCAGTCACACTTCATTTAGCAGCTTACCTTCAGCGCAGCGGCATTCGTACCCATTGGGACGGTCAATGCACTTGGCTCCATTTTGGCAGGGAGTGCTGGCGCACTCATCGATGTCGATTTGACACATGGTGCCAGTAAACCCTGGGACAGGCAAACATAGGGGTTAGAGGTCAGTCTGAGGCAGCAGAGGTGAGCTCCACACACTAGTCGGGTCATTAGGTTCAGCTTTTGGGGGCAGTAGAGCTCAGTCTAGTCGAAGATGTCTGTACCTTGGCTTATTTGGAGCTAAAGCGAAATTGAGAGTTCGCTGAATCTCCATTTGAGTTTATGATCTTATATTATTATTATTATTAACATATACTATGGCTTTATTCTCTTCCGGAAGGCTAATAAACTGAATTTCAAACATCTTATTTGAAGCGAATACTGGAGTTACCCAGGTGTTTCATTCTCTGAATCCATCCAACAGTCACAGTCTAGCCTGTATTATTTTTGAAAATGTTTTTATCAATAATATTCTAGATCGGATCTGTGCATGTGGATCATTTTTGTCTAAACATTAACTGGCCTATTATATGTTGGCAGACATTAATCAAGTTCTTCACATTTTTGCAGTGATTAAAATTGACATTATCTTGAATAGTCAACAGTTGGGGGGCAGCGGGCCTTAAATGCTGACTGATATCCCTTGTCTGGGAAAACGTGCTAGTAAGTACAGAAAAAAAAGGCTGGGGCCCCACAGAAATGTTCATTTCTGCATCTTTAGAGGGTGTTGTGTTGATTAACAGTGTTATGATGGGATCTATGTTGATGCCTAGGGCAGAAGGTTAGAGGGGGAGATGCTAGAATTGTTTTCTTCGAGGCCAGCGGCCCTCCCTCTTTCCTTGCACAAACGCTACCGGCTCAATAGCTAAATGGGGGGTGCGGGGTTGTCTGCCCCAGATGTAAATTGCGGACTTGGAAAAGAATCTCATTAGCAGGGCTGCTGTTCCCCCCCACCACCTCAATGCAGAGGGAGACGGGTGAGACTGCTGTCCCTTCTCTATGGACAAGTTGGGGAGAGGAGGGGTGCTTGTGTAGAGGGGCCACAATGGTGTCTTTGTTTGGGCACGCAGTTGCGTAGCACTCGAGACCTCACTCTTATGAGTAATTACGCAAAAACTCTATCCTTATCAAGCTAGGGGACAAAGTTGGGTTTAGCCTAATATTACACAAAACAAGATTGTATATTAAGCAACCACAGAGTAAACTTTTCGGATTCTTTCGACGCATACCGGTGATCTGGTAGTGGTGGGAAAATTGCTTGATTCTTACCTGGTTGACAGGTGCAGGTGAAGCCATTGACCATGTCTCGGCAGATGCCATCATTTACGCAGGGATTGCTCTCACATTCGTCGACATCCACCTCACAGAACTTCCCCTGATAGCCTGGTGGAGAGACAGCATAAGTGAAACACAGTTCTAACCATCGATGCATCTCAGACTCGCAGTTTCTCACAACACAGGGGCCCTCAGACGCACACCAAGATGTTCAGCTACACTGCACCCTAGAGCAAGTTCATGTTTCTGAGGAAATGGAGAATTGCTCTATCTATGCAAACTGGGGCCCCTGCTTTGACTAGAAGCACCACACCCTACTGTCCGCAGGATGCCCTGTGGTCATCTCTCCATTGAGAACACACATGTTCTATAATCAGCAGAGTGCTGCTCTTGTGTGTCACCCCATTCAGGTGAAACAGAGTGTGGGCCGGGGCCAGAGCACTGACGGCGGCATGGAATCAGAAAGAATTGGCCCCTCCACGTGAGCCAGGGCCAAGTCGGCGATGATGAGGAGGGTGGGGAAGAAGAGGTGTCTGCGGAATTGAAAGGGGTATAAGCAGAAGTGGGGGGAGGGGATGAGATTGCTGGGAAAAAGTTTGCTCTCTCTCTATGTGCGAAGGGCGAGGAACGGAGCACAGAGGGGCCCCATTGTTCCACTCCATTCCCACCACTCAAGATCTCATTATAATTCACTGCACATTCCTCCCCCTCTCTCCCAGATTGCCCAATACACCCGCTCCCAGCGCCGATTTGTATAGTTCCCCAAAAAAACCAAAGATGCATGTCGTGCAAAGGTACTAGTTTTTACCGAACGTGTGCTGAAGACACAAAGCCAATATTGGTTTGTGGTCCCTGTGACTTATCCATGTGGAGCTTCTCCATTACAATGAATTACTCCTTAAATGACCACTATGTGGTAGATTATTACATAACAAAACCTCCTCTGGCCTTCCTCCTTGCATGTTTTCTTCAGAAGGTCTACAGAGTCATGCAGTCTGGAAGTCCACACTGACTAGAAGCAGATTTAACGTTTCGGAGTAGGTCAAGGTCAAGTTCACTAACATACCAGGCATGCAGATGCATGTGAACTCGCCAATGCGGTCCAGGCAGGTGGCGTCGTTCTGGCAGGGCATGGAAAGACACTCGTTGATATCAATCTCACAGCGAGGGCCGGTGTAGCCCCGTCCACATTGGCACTGAAATGAGCCCTCTGTGTTTACACACTTCCCAAAATGCTCACAAGGGTTGGCACCTGGCACACAAAAGAGAAAGAGGAGTCAGTTAATACTCCACTGAGAAAGACAAAAATAGGAAGAGACAGAAAGAATTAACGAGAGAGGGACGCATTCACAATGCAGTAAATTTACCAATGGAACATTCATCCATGTCTTGGTTGCAGGCTCCACCAACAAAGCCAGCAGGGCAGGTGCAGATCGCGCGGCCGTTCAGGGGGTTAGTGTCACACACTGCCCCCTCATTGCAGGGGTTACTGACACAAGCATCATCCAGATGACAGAGCAGACCTGCAGGGACAGCAGAATATGACTCCCGAGTACAATGGACAATAACCTAAAAATGGAGTGATGTTGAAGACAGTCGTACCAGTTTTGCCCACAGGGCACTCGCAGAAAAAGGAGGCAACACGGTCATGGCACGTGGCCCCGTTGAAGCAGACAGCCGTAGCACAGTCATCAATGTTCTCACTGCAGTCGTCTCCAGTCCAGCCATTGACACATACACAGGTGTGTCCTCCGATAGTGTTAAAGCATGTACCACCATTGTGACAGGCGTTGGGCTGCATTAGACACTCGTTGACATCTTCAGCACAATACTGGCCTAAGGACAAAAAGACAGATGTTTAAAGTTATTTTACTTAGAAAATTTTAAGTAAACATGTAAAAAAAAAAAAAGGTACGTATTTACCTGTCCACTCGGGCAGACACTGACAATTGTACGTATTGACACCATCTACACATATCCCACCATTCATGCACTTGTTTCCAGGGCAGTCATCCACGTTCTCCTCGCAGTTGTGTCCCCTGAAGCCTAGGCGGAGAAATGAAATGATATGACACAGGAAACAGTGAGGTAACTGTGGCAGTAATAATATCTGTTCTGTTCCTCACTTTCCCAACACACCTAATAACTTCCACTCAGTCCTGCTCCACAACTATTGATAAATTGATGTGCACAGTAAAGTGAGCAGTAAAAAGGTTCAGTGGGTGTTGAGTGTTTACATATTCTCACGGCGGTTCCCACAGCGGCAAAGCCGGGACCTGACAGAGCTCTGCTCCAGAGGGCCATACTCCCTGCCATGTTTGCTTGTTTTATAATCTCTCACGGTTTCAATGACTTCCTCTTTGGCGAGAGACATTTCCTGCTTGCTCCCCAGAGGGGAGCAGAAAGGCCATAAAGTAAATTCCTGCCACAGCAGCCCACTCGCTTTCTCTCTTCCACGCTTTGACTGCCTCGCTCACTCATCCTCCCATGTATCCTACTCTCACTCAGCCTGAGCTATTTATAGCAAAGCGTGAGGTATCACTGCCTGGAAAGTCCAGAAGCTTTGGGAAACCCCCGGATATGAGGGATGAGAATGAGTATGGGAATATGATAAAGGGTGTGTCTACATGAATGCCTGTATGTTTTTTGTACACTGTACCTGGCAAGCAAGCACACTCGTAGGTGTGGTCACCGGTCTGATGGCAGGTGCCCCCATTGAGACACTGTGAGGGGGCGCAGGGCTGGGTGGGCACCTCGCATGTGCGCCCGCTGTACCCAGCAATGCACTCGCAGCGGAATGAGCCGTGTGTGTTCATGCAGATGCCACCGTTAAGGCACTTTCCGGCTTTGCGGCACTCATCAATATCGTTGCGACAGTTCTTGCCCTGATACCCAGGAGGGCATGAGCAGTTGTAATGATTATTCCAATTGGTGCAACGGGCACCGTTGGCGCAGGGACTTGTGGCACATGCATCAATCAAGGAACAATCCTGACCTGCAAACACAAGAAGCGACATTTACAAACTGTGGTTTTCTACAAACTGTATCATCATGACAACACGAAGACGCCCTCAACCTTACCTCTGAACCCCCGCTGGCACACACAGGTATACTGTGGGATTCCGTTGGCCACCTGGCTCTTGCAAACTGCTCCATTTAGACAAGGCGAGCGATGACAGGGGTCCAGATGTTGACAGAGTGGACCAATATAACCAGGCCGGCATCTGTCAAGGGCACAAATTTTAAACATGAACACTGGAATATACAATCATTTTAGTTGGACATCAGAAACTTTTATCAACAGCCAAGGTCAGACATCTCACCCAACTCATGCGCAAAACACTGAATATTAAATATCTTATTATAATAAGGTTAGTGAGTGGGTGATAACACACACACACACGGGCACAAACAGAAAAATACTAAATTTCCTGCTATCAACCAGATGTTGCATATGCTTGCTTGCCTTGACTATAACAGCAGAGCACACTTTCCACAGTCTACTGGAATTCTAATCTGGAAAGCATGCTCATCTCCATGCCAGTTTGCATTCCAGGATTATTACTGATTTTCCAATCTCTCCACTGCATTCAATAGTAAAGCAATGACGGAATGGCAGAATTACCTGTGTTTACCCATGAGACCTTGCAAACTGTATACAATGTTCAATGTGTTAACTTCACAATGGGGACCACTCAAAAGACAGGAGACAACAAACCATAGGTATGAGATGGTGGTCAAGCCACTTTGTGGCAGTTGAATACAGTTCTTTCTGCTCTAATTCTATGCTTTTCAGTGCAGGACGGTTATCTTGATGGACATTTGAGTGGGACCTGAAACTGAACAGGTACGACAAAATAAACAATTTTTTCTTAATAAAGGACCGTCTCTCTCGTGGGTTCTGGGGCCTTTGGTAAGCTAGGCTTAAGAAGCCAGTGTGTGTTGGGTAACCCTACACCCACACAGGGAGCCCCACCACAGGATGAAGTCCCACATCAAAAACACCGTTTGAAGCTGATGACAAGCACTGGGATGGTCTGTTCTCCCTGTGTCCCCCCTCGGGCCCTCTCTCTCTTTTCACTGTAAAACAACCCCTGGGCAGAGACAACAATGGCTTTTCCTCCTCTTTCTGTTACAGGATGACCACTTTTTTACAGTGAGCTATCTGCCCCTTTGTTGTTTTGCCTCTTTTGTGGCTGGTGTCTCCTCCCCCACACTTATTTGAAGCAGTTTTTATCCGACCTCAGAGGGCTTCAAATGAGGGCTTAGCCTATAGGGGGTGCCATTTTAGATCTCTGCCGCACCACAGAGAGAGCCTGCTAGCCTTTTAGGAACTGTATCAAACCCAGAGAAAATTTTAACTGTGGTGACAACTGTTTTTCTACCCAGAAAGACAATCAAGGATGACGCCACAGTGTTCTGCTGTTTTTAGGACACACCTACAGAAATGTTTCACATGGGACTATTATACTATTCTGGAGTTGGAACCAAAAAACAGATATCAGAGAGCCAAGCTTAAGCTTGCAATCTCAAGTTGCTGGCGTCAAGAATCCCAAGTCTTATGATTAAAGAGATTTATGTCTTATACTGAACAGAATGTTATGTTAAGGATAAATCACGTTCATTAGCCATGTCCGTTTAATAGTAATACTGCTGACTTTAGTGAGTTCATTTGCCGGCTATGTTTTTATTTTAATGTCAACGTTTGAAAAATTGAAGTGAAAGATGCCTACTGGACCAAACCGAAGGATAGATATCAAAAACATATTTAATCATGTCTGTTATTACTCTTTTAAATACATCCAGCTACATGTAATTTCATAAGTTAAGACTACATGTCCGTGGGGAGTTTTGTTTCCTGGGTTTTTCTCTGAAAACGAGTAAGAAACAGGGCGGCAATAATGAATACCATCTCCTGAAGCCACCAATGCGGCACACTGCTTTTCCCTATGAACCCTTTGCATGCTGGGAGGTCAAATGTCAGAGGTCAGCAGTCTGATTGTGATGATAATGTCAGGCAGTGTAGTGGGGGGGGCGGGTCGGGGGCGTCTGTTAGGGAGAGAATGTCTTTCGGAGGGTGGAATGGGGGAAGAGTCTGGTACGGAGAGTCATGTCATGTCATATTTCCTGTAATCCCTCGTCTCCTGCTCTGAAAACACTCACACTCTTTCTGAATCCCAGATCCCTGTTGCTGTGGCAACCTCACAGACGACCGAGCAAGCCTGACACCCCACCAATCACCCCCTACCCTTCATCCCCTTGGCTATTTGTCATGGCTTGGCTGGGTTTATTTAGAGGCAAATTAACTATGTCTGGAATCTCGGGGGTCATGAAGAAAAAATTTAACTAGGAGTTGCGGCACAAAAAGAGTTTTGAGGAGACGGGGAGGAGACCCGCATCAAGGTAAAAAATAGCATGCAGTCTGATACTCAAACCCTTAAAATAAAATAGGCATTCTGGGCAACGGGCCTATAAATGATGAAAAATGCCTAGACACAGCCTACTTTACAACCTGTGTGAATCAGTGAATGAGTGCATGTGTACATGGGCAGTTAGGAATGTGCGATGGTCACATTCTGGGGTACACCTTCTAACTGGGCTAATTTTGCCATACCCTTTGTCACAAAATTTAAAAAGTGTGGTCAGCAAGTGGTTAAACAAAAGAGAATTTTTTTGGACAGATCACAATGGGCACAATCACAGAGGAACTGCTTGTGGGATTTCAAAGAGTTACTGGACTATGAGGAATTGAAGATGTGTTGACAAGTGCTATTTCCACACACAAAGAAAGGGAGCCTCTGGCCTTGCAAAACATGATAACATGCATGTGTGTGTGAGTTTTGGAACTCATTCCACTCATGTGTGTGTATCCGTGCTGGAGTTCCATACTTATTGCAACGTGAAAACCTTGGTGAAAGTGTGTGAGAATGTGTAGATATTGGTCAAGTAGCAGCAGGGGGAGGTTAGGATATTTGTCCTCACACAGTGTTTTGCAGCCAAAACACACATTCTTTTGTCTGGGCCTTGGCTGTGCATATCAGTCGTCTAAAAACATACAGCCAAGAGTCCTATCAGAGCTTTTAGAGTGAAAAATAACTCATTCTAAAGGACCTTCAATCTGGCAGGAACTGCACTGTGAGTAATGATGCTCTACAAAGAAGAATTTGGATAATTTTGAGTGTCATACGGATGGAAATGAGCCGTTTTTAGCCAGGTGTGGGATGTTACTCAGCGTGACTATTGAGTCAAATTTACCAAGAATTTCCCCTTACCCCTCAGTAATATTAGGGCAGACAAGGCCGAAGTAGGAAGAGGGCAAAAACAGTAATCCCCCAATGTCACAACACCAATGATGGTTCACGCCAGCTGCAAATAGCACTAAACAACTGTTCACATCTGTCAGCACTGCTTTGGCTGTCTGCCTTCTTGCTGGTTTTTTAAAGGATTACACCCAAAACAATGGCACTATTCTGTCTGTAAATCTCCAAACAGATGTGCATGAACATACGCACACACACACACACACACAAATACAAGCTGTTAGATCACATGCACAAGTATAGCAGCACAGTCACAGCACTTTTTCCCTGATACTGTTGAAAGTAGGTTAATGAAGCAGTCCGACAGGGTGACAATTAAGCAATGATTCTTAACTGAGAGAAAAACAAACAACTCCAGGCACTGATGCAGTCAATCATCTCCACAAATACCTCCCATGCACACTCAAACACACTGTGCGACTTACAAACACTTTCTTCTCCAAGGATGCTGAGAAACCACAAGATATGTCAGATTGGGACAACAATGGATAGGTCCTCATTCAAAAATATAGGTGTATCTACATAACATATAAGAAGAACTTCATGCAACCTGACAGCCTTTCAGACTCTCAAGGACTTTTGTAACTTATATGTGCATGCACACAGGGGCTTTTTGGATGCTGGCGGAATGATTCATGTATGTGAAACCCGGCATCTCTGCTTGCTTTTGAAACCCAATGCCGTTTTTCCTGATCTCGGGGTCATTGTGGCAGTGTCACCTGATACTATTCTCTTTACCACAATACCATACAATCATCTAAGGTCACAACACCTGTAGACAAGAAGCTAAAACACAGCGTTCTCTCTGAAAGAGCTTCATCTGGTCAGTTATGGTCCAAGAAGCACCAAGCATGAGAGAGTTCCCAGCAGGACTCCAATCTCCTGGGTACTTGAAGCCATCCTTCCCACACTGAGGTTTCACAAAGTCAACTCTTTCCTTAGTAGGAAGTCAGTTGAGTTTAGGTCACCTGCTATTAATGTCACTGAAACTAAACCCTGTTTTGTTTGCTTGGAAAACAATGAAAATCTGAGGTTTAAAGCAACTTTCAGGGTATCAAAATGCCGAAAGTCCCCTAAGAAAAAAAAGTCTATGGCAGTGTCTGGCATATAGCCGCTCCATTCCTTTGTGAAGAACCCATACTGACACCACACTGCCAACTAGAGCCTGTTCCCCCACCCCCAGCTGCCCCCTCCCAGCTCCCCATCTTCTCAAAGAGGAACCAAAGTGGGGGTAGGGGAGCACTTTGTGGGCCAAATAAAAGAGCTAAAGTAGTCAGAACCCTATTGTTTAAGGACGGGGGAGCAGTGGCCCAAACAGCCGGGCTTTCAGGCCTGTGCTCAAACGAACCAACAGGCCTCTGCGGTAGCCTGGCAACAGTAACCCATGGCTGAGGAGAGAGCTGAGGGGGTGGGGGTTTGTGAGGACAGAACTTTCACAGGAACTCAACCTTCCAGACTTCCAGCTAAATTTTCTAGAATTGCTAGAAGTAAAGGAAATGTTTAAAATTGTGCCTGAGGCACGTAAATGCGGTTTTGATTTTTAGCCAGTGTTTTCTGTAGTTCGCATAATATAAACTAATATAAACAGATAAACTGAACTTTTCAATAAGAAGCACCTGTCAACTCATGGAAACATGTAGATGGATAGATATCAATGAAATATCCATGTTTGTCCATCTTTGCCAACCCACTGCCTGATGTGTTGCATTAGCAACATAATTATCTATCTGTACGATCATTATAATAAATGGACTGGAAACAGACTAAAATATGAATATGGTCTTTCAAGAATCCTGGCTAGATCCTTAAAACACAGATCTAATCAAACTAAAACTTCACACGAACGCTTACTTTAAGGGAAAGTATGTTCATCAGATGCTTTTGAAACACTTGCGCAAAGAATGTAACTGTGCTCAATGCTCACAAAAAACCTCCAGAATTTCTGGTATTGCTAACAAGCCAACCATAACCACATTGCATGCACCCCAGACTCGAGGTCTTCCAAAGCATTCTTCGCTGTACTTCACCACAAAACCACACCCCAGCACCTAAACTGATCCAGATCTCTTGGAACTAAGTAATATGTGTCTACGCTAATATGCCTCCAGAATCTTAGAAAACTAGAGAGGGAAGAAACTAACTTCACATAAGTCTAGCTATAACCTGAAGTGTCCTGCAGTCAAAATTACGCAATCTCACTGGGAACTCAACGGACCCTCGTTTTATAGCATGAAGAACATCCTGTAAAATGCTGCCAACCACCCTAATCTGTCTTATAAATCACAAATCGTGCAGATAGGTGGGATGAAACTCTAACAATGTATTGCTACATCAGATTTGAGAACACTTTAATGTGGCTGTGGTCTGAAAACACAGTACTCCAGAGAGCCTGATAAGAGTGAAAGAGTACACTCAGGTAGAGGCCAAAGAATGCTTCTTATCTCCTGCTCCGCCACCCATAAACTACTCTGGGTCTTGCGCTTATCTTTCCCATTATCAATAAACACCCAAACAAACATCAACTTTCCTCCTTACATTATCACAGCCGGGCCTACTCCCGCACTGCAATATGTGAGCGTATGATCACACTAGAGTGAACTCAATAAAAGTGATTAGCACATATTGGAATCAAGAGCTTAAGTAGATTACCGCTCTCTGAACGTCTGCAAGCCAACCACACTCACACAAAGCAAATGTGTGATGTGGTGGTGGGATATCTGATAAGGTTCAAAAAAGTTTAGAAAATGAGAAAGGGCAAGAACACATCATAAGCTCTCCTCAGCTGTCCTGATAGACAGGATGTGAGTAGAGTAGAAGGGTCAGGAGTCAGCACTTCCTGTGACAGGGCCTGGGAACCAGGACTCCCAGCTTGAGGCATCAAACCATACAGGCATACATTACACCCCAACCGCTCTCCAACACTATCAACTCAGCAGGGTTCCCAATCTGCTTGCTTTCAGGTAGATGTCTCAATCCACCCAGCAAGCAGACCTTGCCGAATCCGTCATTTTGCTCAAAACATTCCCTGAATATCCTGAATAGACTGGAGGAAACAACAGCAACGAATGCAGGCCTGGCAGAGGAGGAATCTTAGAAAGCATTCCAAACTAATCCACTATATATTAAGAGAAAGGAACTTTATCTCTTAAGTGCTAAACTCAATGTAAACAAACAGAGTTCCAACCCTTTTAAAATAAACATAACCACTGGTATATACTACACTTAAAATAAATGGGCCGCGGCTTTTGAAATCAACGCTCTGTGCTAAATGTAATTACTTTACGTAAATAAGCTACTAAGTTGTTAGTTCACAGAAAGCAGGGATTGCGGAGCCTGCTTCACGTCGAACTGTCCTCATGCATCATTTCTTAAGAGGCAGAGAGCTTCCATGGGTCGCTAAAATACAACACTCACAATTTATACACTCACTCTGCTACTGGGGTCAAGGCGACACCATCAATAACGGACAGAGCCCCACTGTATCCCACTTCCTTTCTGAGCAAATGGGTGGGAAAGTGCAAACATAGATGTCCAATTTCGTTCTCATCTGTACTCTGTGGCTCACGTACTTTCATCTTCACTGTTTGTTCTCAAAGAGTGACACCGGCCTGGGTTTGCAGAGCCAGCACAGACAATGGAGAACCTCCGCATCAGTTCGCTGCGTGTGTGTAAGCATGTGTTAGGAGGCCCGTGGGCCGCCGGCTCCGCTCCTCCATAGGCCCGTCTGTCTCGGCATGGGGCGGCAAGCCGTTCAATGGCAGCACCTGGCCCTCTGCTCCCCCTTTGTAAGGGTCTGACTTCACTGGATTACCATCACAACATCCACCAGCTGTCCCTCTACACCCCAGCATAAACCCCTTTCTCCAACACACATCCCCACCCCCACCTTATTCTTCCAGCTGGACCTTCTCTGAATGACACTCTCACAATCTGCCTAATTATCTCTTTGCTTCAGTCGAGACTTTATCCCACACAGTGGCTGCACTTGCTTGCATGCTCTCCACACTGGGGGTTTGAGATTAGAGACACTTTAACAGAGCTTCCTGACTCTTCACCTAGAGTGACATTCCTGGACCCTTCACAACAAGTGTGCTGTCATTCCACCTCTCGCATTTCCTATAGATGTGGGATTCAAAGAGCGACAGTCCATAGCTGGACCAGAATTTAATAACCGGATCAACAGAGCATAATGCTTTATCCTTTGACGTCACCATCATAGGGCTAGTTTTCCAAAAACAGTTGTCACAGGTATCATATGATGAGCTTTACACACCCTAAAAAAAAAAATCCAGATGTTAACCCTAGGCCAGCTCTTGAAAGTGGCCCAAGAAGCATTGGACTGTGGCCCATTGTGAAGAAGCACTCATTGGAGAGAGTTAGAGAGGGATTACTCCTGTAATCTGTCATGGACTGCACCAGTCACTGAAGCTCTCAGCGCAGGGGACCATGAAATGACACAGGAGCCCAGGAAGAACTAGGGCTCAATATATGCCCCAACCAGACCCTTGGTAGAACAACAGTCAACCTAACAGGCTTATAAATGAGCTGGTAACAATTACAGTCCTAAGGGGCATATTCGCATAATATTACAGTCACTAGAGAGCCCTCTTACAACAGGGATACTACAATAAATAGGATAATCAACTTCCTCCAGGCACATTAGCTCTCTTCGCAAGGAAGGAAAACATGTCATGGAGAGGAACAGGTGGAAGACCTGATGCCAAGGTTGTCTCCGAGACCAAGATTTTTTAACACAGCTTGAAAATCTCGGCGGCATTCTTGTGAAATTCCTGGGTCCAACCATTACTCCTTACTATGTCTAGTTCAACCTTTGCCTCTGTTTGCTAAAAGTGCCATTATCCTCTCTTTTCTCTGTTGTTCCCTCACTCTCACATGCCCTTTCTTCTCTAGTCCTCCTCCTTCTACTCTCTCTGGTCTCTCTAACGGTGCTGGGTTACAGGTTGGTATCTGGAGGAATAAAGGTTCCTTTCTGTTGTTTTGGATCTCTGGTTTCATCAGGATCTCTAGGGAGGGGGCTGGAGTGGGACTACTGTCCCCACAGCTCAAGGACTGGTCGGGCCACTCTCTTGTGGCTGGCCATTCCAGATGGTTGTATTACCGTGTTGTGTGGCATGACATTTACTGTCCTCCTTATTTAAAAAAAAAAAGGAAAAATACCAACTGCTGACACCAACACAACAGGCGTGAACTTCTCTTTACACACATACAATGACATTTAACTCTTTAAAACATAAAATGTCATAACACTGTCAAAAAAATGTCTAATCTAGAAAAATCTCTGGAGTTAGTAGAGCAGGAAAGAACAAAGCAACAATGATTTTAAAATCATTATACATTTACTACCACACTGTTTATAACTTAGCTTGAAGTGTGCTGGGTAATGATTAAAGACTTTTACACTGACACACAAGAAGGCGTCTGAGGGCCACCTTTCCATGTTTATCTAACTCTTTATACCTTCATGAGATTTATACATACCCCATAGTTTTCTAAAAACAAATCAATGACTTTTAGCTTTGCCCTTCCTCTAAAACGCTTCAGTTTACCTCAACAATTATCAATCAGCTAGGACTTAACTCCCAGTTTCTACCACCAACCACCTCTGTTCTGTGTTTGCATTAAATTTTCAGGTTTAAAGTACAATGAGGCTTCCTCCAGGATACCTGGCTAGTGAGCAGGCAATAACAAGTTGCCTGGGGGTAAGAGATTCTTTGGTTAATGGTGGGTTGCTGTAAGTAGGTAGATCATGCCTTAAAGGCACAAAAACTAGAGCATCTTACAGATATTAAATAACCAAAGTAAAGAAAACTAAAACTAAACTAAACACTAATAAGCTATATAAAACTGGTTTCTTAGAGGAAACACTAGTACAGCCGGGGGAGCTTTACTTGGTTGTGACTTCTTTGTTTTAAGTTGAGGTGAAGGAGTGGTCACATACCATTAAGTCATAAACACGGCTGCAGAAGAGAATGCAAAGTTTCATGTTCAAATGAAAAATACAAAACGGTTTCCCGCTTCTTACAACCATTGATCTGGAGAAATTCACGTACCACGTATTCACGTAATATATTACTTTTAGTTTAACACCCTATTGATTTTGCCATTACACACAACCACTGAGAGTGGTTCCCACATATTAGTGCCTCCTGGAAAAAAAACCTCTAATCACCATGAATGGCAGCTAAAGTGCACAGACACTGTTTTCCAAATCAGGCGGGAAACATAAAACAACAGCCCCAGGCTTTCATGTGATAACAATCACTTTGTATTAGCATAAACAATGAAGACAAAGACTGTGTGAAGGGACGCCACGCATTTGAAGCACAACTCGGCATGAGCAAAAAAAGCTCACATTGCCTCACTATCAGAAGTTCAATCAAATATTTTATGTGGCTGATATATTGTGGACAGGTGTAGTGTGGCTTTATTGTCGGGACAACATTATATGGTCCGACCGGAGTTAAACACGAGTCACAGAATCTGGTCAATGATTCAGATTGTTACACTAACATTTTTTCAAGCAGAAAAAAATAATCTTTATGTACAAGCAGGGCTTAACATTCACACCCACCAACCCGCCACTAGCCACTCTGGTCGGTTCAATTTTATATCCAGTTTCAGTGAGAATGGTTCTGATTTTATTGCATTCAGTGCATGTAAGCAGCAAACAGTAGGATGATAGAATGAGTAACAACAAGGTAACGCCAATGAGGCTCACTTAGCTTGTTTATGTGAGAGAATCTCATGGAGAAAATCAAAACAAATAAACGCAAGATTATGCATGCTTTTAATAAGGTGGAAAACCACTAGCCACAGTGGCTGCTGAGCAAAATAGTTAACGCCAAGCCTTGTGTACAACACATTAAAACACGTCTCTGTTTTTGGTACACTCCTGGTCTTTTTTGTCCACACTGTGCTCTGTGAAGCTGATAACCTGTTGACAGTTAACCTGTTGACACCACACCATTGTGAATATTGCTCATTTAAAGGTGATTTAGCAAACGATTTTGAGTTCGATAAAGTGTAGGCTTTGGAATTAAAGTGTAAAATGACAACGGTGGGCTTACAAGCATCTTGAATCGATACACATTCCTCCATTTTCGCACGGCCTGTGTGTATCCAAGCAGCGCTGTCCTGTGGAAAGAGAGGGCACAATGAGGCAGAGACCACTTTATATTGAAATTAAAGACTCTTTTGCAGTCAACAACCTTGAATTACTAGCAGCATGTTACATTTCTGTTATATTTACAACACGCTTATTTCAGATAGAAACAGTCCCTCGTATCTTTAAGTTTGTTTACTTTGTTTTGGTAAATATACATCGCCTCTTATCTGAGAGTGTGCCGCGAGATAACATTCAGATTCTTTCGCTCAGACTCCCGCTTTATTTGAATGACAATAGAACTGACCACGTGAACTCTTATCGAACACGAAGCAATAGAAGTAGACGTTTGAATTCAGATAATATTCTAATACTTCATTGAGGCAGTAGAACTGTAACTTTTGGCTATGAAGATCTAGCCTACTGTTTGCGTCCTTCGCGGTCTTTGAGCGCAGTCGTGCGCGTGCATTTTTGTTTTTTTAGAATATAGGTTTGTAACCAACGTGTGCAGGCTATTTTAAATACACAGACTATTTGATTGAACTTAAAATCGGAAGGGAAATCACAATCCGTTGTGGGGGAAATTGCATTTCATCACAAAAAATGTTTCAGAATTTTATGAAACATAGCAGACAAAAATCTCGCCCATTACCCTATCTTCATAACGAAGAAGAAGAAAGTTCAATTGCTGATTGTTCTTTGTATGTAAAAGACACCGGCACAATAAAGGATCAAGCCAATTTGTGCACGAGGAAATCCACAAAACTCATTATTTATGTTTCCAGTCACAAAAATGCCATATCAAAAGCGTAAAATATGTCAGATATAATCTACTGCACTGATTTAACAGCAGAACCCAGATGACAATCTAAATGACTGCACGTTAATAGCTCGTTCACTACCAGTGCAGCGAAGCGGACATTTATTTTGCTACTTTCTCACGGTTCAGACAAGGACAAAACGCACACAGATACAACGATACAATGCCCTCTAAAACTATTAATGTTGTGTTTAATAACTAAACTCGTAAAAGTTACACCACAATAAATAATTAGCGAATGCAACATTCCTCACCAACAAAGAGAGCGCGGTGGTTTGGATGCTTTAAATCCCATCATCACTGAATAATTCGTGCATCATTTTCTGCAATGATCTTCACAACGTAATTCGGCGCTTAGCTTACTAAAAGTGCAGCGGTTTATGATGAAAACTTAATGCTTCACATTTAAATTTATCCTGATCCTGACCTAGAGATGGACTGAAACAGACACGTTTATGAGAACGGACTATTAATGACACATCCTGCACCGGATTTCAAAAAGCTATGGGCAAAGCCGCAAAATGTCATGATTCTAAACCTCATAAAAGAACATTAATAAATCAAAGACAGCTCGTGGTGTTTTATGTTCTTTCACTGGTACTAATGTAACAGGTTATACGTGCACACATGTCTTATAAATCGGTTAGATCCAGGCAAAAAAAAAAAAAAGAGAGAAAATAATCAGTCATCTTACCTTCGCTGTTTTGCACAAAATATAAAATTGACAGAAATATCCAAAGACTGTAATTCCCCATTTCCGTGGAAACTCGATCCTTACTCCTTTTTTTTTTTAAATGTTAGCAATAATACATCCTTTAAAAAATGACACGGTGATTAAAGTTCCAAGGAATCACATTAAGATGAAGTAGCGTCATAAAGTTAACTCATAGAAATTGAGCGTTTTCGATATAGTCCAATTCCGTATTTCCTCTGCAGCTCGGACTCGGCTGCCGTGCGTCTCGAAACACTTCCAGGAACTTTTGAAAAAGTTTCTCCGCTTCACTTTGGATCCGAGTCCACCGCCGGGGCTTCGTATCACTCCGCCCCCTTCTCCCCTTCTCAAGCCCTCGCGCGCTCGAGGATGTTGTATGTACTTCCGCTGAAACGAATAGTGCAGATTCGTCAAGGGCTTGGGAATTCATCCAAATGTCTTTCCTCTTCACTGGAAAAAGATGTTTTATGTAGAAAATTTACACTTAAACGAGAGTAAGTTTTGCTCTTTGTATATCACAGAAAACCACAGGTAAACTAATGACTAAAGGTAAGAAAGTTTCATATGACGACACATCTGATGTTAGTAGAAGGGTCATGAAATATGTATTTTAAGACGAAATATAGGGGATTTAAGTCAAAATTTTTTTTTTCTAGAAGGAGGAGAGATATAAGGTAAATTAAAAAAAAAGTTTTTAAGAGTGCAGATAGTAAATCTGAGGTGAATTAGCTCTCTGTAGGCTAACATGCTTTCTTTATTAAACAAGAATCACCCTTAACTCTATGACAAACCTCCATAACTGTTTATTTTAGAGAGTATACTCTAAACAGAAATAATGGACTGTATCGTTAAGATATGTTGAAACAAAACCATGCTAGTAGGAGCTAATCAGACGCACTTCTAAGCATAGCAACTTGTTTAAGTTTGTACATTACAAACAATCAAATTGTACACTAGCATTATGAAAAATTCTATATATACTTTAAAATAATCTTAAGTCTTAGATTAAGATGTATTTATTGGCAAACAGTGTAATTGTCTAGAATTTCTTGCTGAGCCTGAACACAAATAATAAGACAAAAAAACATATTGAGATATGGAGGTCTGTCTTTGACCACTGCTGGACGTAAGTGTATAAAGGGGCATTGCAATCTCCCACATTATGCATGTGTATAGTCACTTGTTCGTGTATTTACATTTGATCTTGTGCTGAAGAATATGAATTGTGTTTTGTAGATGGAAACGAGAGCAGACGTTGCCCTCCCTCGTCTCTCGCAAAGCAGCATGGATGTTCATTGAAGCTTCTTCGCTACACCCTGCCCTGGTGTACTCATTTTCTGCAACATATAGAGCCTCAGTTGTTCTGTGGCACATAGCAGAGCTGGTTGCTTACAGAGACAATGGCACTGATTTGAATGAGAAAAGGGCTACTGCATTATGACACAGTTTCTCTCTGCAGGGGGTGCGGGAGGGGGAAGGGGGCAAAACACTAACATTTAGGGATGTGGTTTGCCCCCCCCCTCCCATCTATCATTGAATAAATTAGTGCAAGCAGTGTGTATGGGGTCTAACAAGCTCACAGCAAATATGTTTGTTAGAGAGAACAAGCACCAGCAAGGATTATTTGCTGCAAAAATGAGCCTAGAGAATCATTGTTTTCTGAATCATGTTGCAAAGACATTTAACTCAAAACCATAACATGTGTTTTATGTCACTGTTGTGGGTAATTATTACATCTGAAAAAATAGTAGTTTGGTGCCATATCAGCTATTTGCTTATATTATTAGACAGTTTTACTTGCATGAGTGTTGGTTAATATTAGATATGTAGCTGTGCATGCTTATTTCACATAATTTTAATTCAATTCAAATCTATTTCTATAGCGCTTTTCATGATACATATCATTGCAAAGCAGCTTTACACCAACGTAAAGTTTTACAGTATATGTAGTAGTTTGTACATGTACATATGGCATAGATGTGAGGTAAAGATCAATTAATGACGTAATCGAACAGACAAGGAACATTATAAATTAGTAGCAGAGTTCGGTAGTGCTGTGTGTTGTTTCTCTGTGGGGTTGGCATCATCTCTTCCACCATACATACACCAACATACCACCAGTGTATATATAGTGTGTATACTGTGCACTGAATTATTATTAATGTTATCATTTACTTTTTGTAGTATGATTAAAATATTATTTAAGGGATGTTAATGCATTTTACATTGATAAAAAAAATACAAATTAACACATTTTAACCTCAAAAAGATCATTGAAAGTTTTACCATTTATGTATTTATTTGTCTTTTTTGCTATTTTATTTACAATTTTCTATAAACCCTTTTCAACTTAGGGGGTTTCTTTGAAAGGGCTCGTCCAACTTCTGTAATGGTGAATAACAACTTTAACATATATCATTTTTGCACTCCGTTTTGCCCCAATAGCAAAAGATTAAAATCCACAATAGTGTGTCTATGACTTTCTAAAATAGGGAGAAACAATTGAAAGATTGTTGTTTATAAAAGAACACTGTCAAATTTCCCTGGATGTGTGTGTGTGTGTGTGTGTGTGTGTGTATATATATATATTTATTTATTTATTTATATTTATTTTTTTCATTTTAATTATAAAAACTTGCTGCATTTACAGTGTTAATAGTTGTAAAAATGCATCAGAAGAATTGGTGAAAAGGATCCATTTTTTAACTAGTAGGCTGTATACTGTGCCGTATTCATTAGGTGGACTAGTATTCTATTTTAAATGTAGCCATGCTCTGTTTTCTTTTGCATTTATTACCGAATAGCAACTGAGTTATAACTTTGTCTTTTTCATCTCTTCAGCCACGGCATCTCAGCAGGAACCTGAAGCAGAAGCAAGTTCAGACGCAGTGGGAAAACCTGTAGGACAGTCCCCTAAAACCCAACCTTCACCGACCGGAGAAAGAACATCGCCCTCAAACCGAGGACCCTCCCCTTCCACGGACAACACTAAAGGCAGCTCCTCTGTGGCTGTCTCATAACCCGAGTGTGATTGAAATCTTTTTATCATCAGAACAGTGCCATTCAAAGAGAGTCAGATGTTAACACCAAAGGACCTCGACTCATTTCGAACAGACCGTTCAGTGTGATCATAATATGGTGTCACTTCCTGTTCACTACATCCAACACAACATTAGGGTAATGCCTATAAATGTTCGATTCATTTCTATGTACATTTCGTATTTGAATTTGTGGCTTGTTTAGTACAAAGACAGAAACAACCTTTGATATAAAATATGCAACTGTAAAACTGTTGTCCTTTTTTTTATACATATCAACTTTTGTAAACTTCAGCAAACTTGTTTGATCAATATCATTTTTTTTTCTGTTAATGTGAAAGATGCACTTAGAAGTGCCTCTGAAAGAGTACGTTCATTTTTACCAAATGAAGAGCGTGTTTGTACAAGGTCAAAATATGGAATATGATTGTTAGTACTAATGGATTGTCACTACGTTGTTTTGTTTTGAAAGATTCAAAGATTTAATTCTTCAATATCTTTCACCCATAAAAGGCTTCTCTACAAACAAATAAACAAAAGCGAGCAAATGTCTAGAGGAGTAAAGGAGAAGATTATCTTTGTTGTGGGCATGTTTCTTTTTTCTCTTGTCTTGTTGACTCTCTTGTTTACATACTGTAAATACAAAAGAATAAGCAGAGATGATATCTGTAAAAAAAATAAAGTCTTCATGAGACAAATCTTCGGTGTTTTACACATTTGTGTCAAGTACAGCTATGTATGCATTTACGTTACTGTAACATTGTTTATCAGCTTATATTTTTCTTGTTTTTACAAAAATTCATTATTGTGCATGACCATATTTTTTTTAGTTTTGGATTGTAATAGCCCATTCTCAAAATTAAGTACTTTACTATTAATAAGCAGCAAATGTATACTTTATTCAAACAAAAGTTCCCTTACACATTGATCGTTTAACCAGTTATGGTTTATAAACATTTCTACATCAATAACTATTTATTATTTAAAAAGTAAAAAAAAAATAAAGAAATTAATAAAATTCGTTCAATATATTACAATGACGATGCGACGGAAAGACTCTTATTTTGCCCCTTTCATACGTATCTGTACGTGATGACGTAAGACGCCCAAAGAACAAACAGACGCATGATCTGAGAGAAAGAGGCGCCGGCGAACGAGAGGTAAAACTCGGCTGAGATATCTCAAATACCGTTAGATATTCTTCATTTGATTTATACTACAAACGAATGCCGCAAAAAGATAGGTTATGATGTGACAACGTCGTGAAAGCGTTATGTAGCCATTGTGAATGGTGTATTTTAAATGAGTGCGCTGAAATGAACGGTTAGCCCCGGCCGCTAACGGAAGCTGCTGCTGCTGCTGATGTTTTATGGGACAAAGAATTAGCTAGGCTTGTCTCATATTTCGGCGGTACTTTGGTCTGTGAGGCCGGTGTTTCACCTTTAAGTAAATACGTATATTTATTTTAGCCTTCTCGTTTTAATAAATATCGGAATATACGTCTGTTATAAGGGTTAATAGTGTGGAAGGCGAGGCCTGGATGTAGAAGAGCAGCTGAGGCGGTGTTTGTCTCAAGGGCTGTATTTTAAAACCCTGCAAGCTGCCCATAAATAAAGCATTTTGGGCGTCAAAGGCGCATTCGAGTCAAACGTGCTTATAAATTAAAATGACTTCGAGTCGAAGGCTATGTAAGGCAACATATTAGGTTTTAAGACAGATTATCTGACTGACACATACTGCTGTCTTTCTCAGCATCTGAGCAAAGGTGTCTTGAGACTCTGGCTGGCGTAATGACATTACAATGTATTACAGCTCCATTCTTCTTCGTAGTTTATCTCACACTGGGAAAGGATTTGTTGACTTATTTTTTTTTCCAATTAATTAAGAATGTTGTTTATTAGTTGGTTTTGGATAGAGGAGGAAAATGTGAGATTTAACATCATGTGATGAAATCCGTTCATTGCAGCGCTTGTTTTCCTTGGATATTCTGTGAATTTTATTGTATGATAATAATTGAGCATGCTTTATAGTAAAATTGAGACAAAATAAATCTATTGTATTATTAGAATATTATACTGGTCAGTAATGACCTAATGTTTTATGCCCTTGTTTCAGCACTATTAAATTCCAGCACATGGTTACTCAACATGATGTCTCATTTATCTCTTGCTTCATTCTAGGACATGGCTGTAAACGTATATTCCACCTCGGTGACTAGCGACAATCTGAGTCGCCATGACATGCTCGCGTGGATCAATGAGTCTCTACAGATGAACTTTACCAAGATTGAGCTTTTATGTTCAGGTGAATCGTGTGAGGCTTTGTTCTAAAGAGTGTATGAATGTCAGAATGTATGGGACTTTGTTGTACGGCGTACAACAGCTCGGTTCCGAAAGTAAAAATGAAATTTTGTATGGAAATTTAAGGAAATCATTGTTTAGGTTGGTTTCTGGCTTCTATTGTTTTATCAAAGGCTTGTTTTAAATCTCTATGATAAAAAGAATGGAAACCGGTGCTGCTAAAGAAATGGGTGTGCCGTAAAGCACTTTATAATAAATATCTTTTGAAGTAATGGAAGCTTTTTTTTTTTTCTTTTTTTTTTCAATTCATCAACTGTAATCTGGTTTTCTCTACAGGTGCAGCTTACTGCCAGTTTATGGACATGTTGTTTCCAGGCTGCATACCTTTGAAGAAAGTTAAATTTGGTGCAAAGTTAGAGCATGAATACATTAACAATTTTAAGATATTGCAGGCTGCCTTCAAGAAAATGGGCATTGACAAAGTAAGTTGCTTAATTTATTTTCCTCGAGCTTGTCTGCGCAGGCAGTGTTTGTCTGGTCAAGTTGAGAAAAACAAATTGGAGAATAGAGTGTCAGTAATGTATAATAATGACAATATTAAACACTCAATTTTCAGTTAAAGGTGTTTCATTATTGAATTTAGAGACATCGTTGTCTAGCTCACTTTAGTTGAAACAATATCTCTGCAATCAATAAAACCATGAAGTAATATTTGAATGTGTTTTTCCCCCACCAGATTATCCCGGTTGACAAGTTGGTGAAGGGCAAATTTCAAGACAATTTTGAATTTGTTCAGTGGTTTAAGAAGTTCTTTGACGCCAACTACGATGGAAAAGACTATGACCCAGTGGAAGCCCGACAGGGTCAGGACACCATGCCTGCACCCAACCCCTCCATGTCTGCCCTTAGCAAGCCCAAGAAGATCATAAATGCTGGTTGGTTACATTGCACTTCATAGTTTGATCTCAGCATTTACAATTAAACGCATATTTTTATGTTTTACACACCTTCCCAAAAAGGTCGGAGCTACAGTAGCATTCAACAGTGTTTAGTTTTGGGGAGACAGTAAGGTGGTTGGGATCAGGAAAGGTCATTATGTTCATTTGCACTTACATAAATTCTTCAGCAGGAGGTAGATGAACTGATTATTCTGTTCTCGCCCTCGTATTCACTTGCCAAAAACGCCTCGCTGCGGTCCATCAGTCTTCTCCTTTTAAGACCGTTTGAGAGGAGGCTTGTGTGATTGGGCTTTTTAAATGTCCTCAGCGTCTGTAGGAGATTCAAATGGTTGATCACTTTAAATGTAGCTTGTGAACTTTGGTTTATGCAACAGTTTTAGTCTGGTCCCGTTTCTGCTGATACATCTGTCTTTACTAACTAGTCACCATCTGCTCACTGAAGTCAGCTAAGAAACACACATGGTTTTGGTTACTGCAGTTATTCTAGTATATTGAATGTTTAAAAGTCACAACATGAAATAGTTGTAAATGTCAACTAACCAACCCACATGGAAAGAGCTGGACAGAAACTCTTCTGAGAAGGGAACATGTGATCAGTCTGATATGCTTTTAGACTGTTAGTCATTTTAATATGTGGCCGTAGATGGGCATAAAAGCAGAATGAAATGGTCTTCACGACCCATCATACTTCAATGTTTCTAAATGACGTTGGATATTCAAGGAAAAAAAACAGCGTATGCTTGAATGTATTCATTAATTGAGAATTAATTGAATTGTGAAAAGTGAGCATCGCCGTACCGTTCTAATTACATGTTGATTTTATTTCCAGCCTGCTGCTTTCACTTTAACTGCAGATAAATACGTTATTATCAACACAATGACTTGCACTTAAGTGCATTTCATTAACAGGTCCAGTGATGTTCTGTTATACTGTCAGAATCTTATTAACTACTTGACCCTATTTCCTGTATTTCAGACTAGTTTGTTCTAACCACTAGCATCTAACCACTTATTGCTTGTTCCCAACAGCACCACAGAGAGCAGCCGTTGCCAAGGTAACACCCAAGATGGCACCCAGCTCTGCACGGAGACCTGGGGCTGGTGGTGATGAGGAAAGGGCAGAGCTTATTCAAGAGGTTTGTCATGCTACATTCACTCTCACATTGTGAAACTCTCATTTTTGTAGTATGATACAGTCTAGTGTCTGTACTTTTTATTTTATATATATATATGTGTGTGTGTGTGTATATATATATATATATATATATATACACACACACACATATATATATATATATATATATACACACACACACACATATATATATATATATATATACACACACACACATATATATATATACACACACACACACACAT
>JAUCMU010000063.1:5176684-5191268 GCA_032275025.1 Enteromius treurensis
TTCTGCATCAGAAACGGGTAACATGTTTCGTAGCTTCGCAATGTTTCTAAGATGGAAGAATGCTGTTTTTGTAACATAAGAAATATGACTTTCAAAAGACAAGTTGCTGTCTAATATAACACCCAGACGTTTGACTGTAGTGGAAGTAACAGGACATCCGTCTAATTGTAAAAGATTTTGTGTATTATTTTAACCTATATATCTTTTAAATGTGACTTTTAAAAAAAAATCTAAATTCAAATTGAATATCCATTTTGTACTGTTGATGTAGTGTTTTTTTTTATTTTTAGAATCAATAGAATAAATAGTATTCATTTTAAGTTATTGTTTATTTTTTTGTGTTAAATTTTTACAACAGCATTGTAAATGTTCAAGCAGTATGCAGCTAGGGCACCTAGGGCTAAGCTCTTTCATATAATACATTTTTTTCCCCCCCAAACAGAGAAATAGGATACTTCACCTGCCGCAATTCACTAGGAATCGTAACTTGAGCACCTGCTCTTATTTGTTGTGGTTTAGCTGCCTAATTAGATAATTCAATTTGGTTTCACCACTTTTCACTCTACTATTTTTAATCAGACTCTCCTAAAGTATTTATACTTCATTGAGTGTGCACTTCAGATTATCAGGGCTCTCTTCTGGTTGTGCTAGATAATTGGAGAATGTTAAGCGACAGTTGTCTGATGTAGCTTCTTTGAGATGTCGTTTCGAGGACTTGTGGATTTGGAGTGGTAACAGGAGGTGTTCTCACCCGCAGCGTTTCTGGATGCCGTTTTGTTTATTGTTTTTGTTGTGTATGAGGTTAATTCATGCACACGATCCTGAAGGGGAGGCAATATTTTTTGTCTGTCTGTCAAATTGTGGTTACGGCTGGCAGACGACTTGGACAAGATCCATATAAATGGCTCTGTTGTCACAGTGCTCTGATGACAGAGAGCAAGTAATCTGTGTGTGTGTGTGTGTGTGTGTGTGTTGTGGTTCAAATATGAGAGAAAATCACAATGTTTGGAGGAACCCGTTGAACCGCAAAATGCATAGCATGAAATTGCAAAGCAGCGTATGTTATCGGATGAGAATCTTGTCTCATTAAGCTTGATGTGAAATGTTTCACATGTGCACCCCAGGCGATTAATATGTGGCCATTATATAAAGATGTGAGCATTTTGCAGTTAATATATTGAGCATTTATTGTGCTATATTACTTGTTGATTTATGTCATCAGCGTGTGAAACTGCAGAGGTGTTTAGAAAGGAAAGTGAAAATGAAGGGAAAGAAAGGTGATGAGTTTCTCGCAGAGCTCTGAGGGGTTCCAACATCAGACAAACAAAGTGACGGACTCTGTGATTTACTGCTCTAGTTACTGCTGGTGAAGGCAAAACATGGTCTCGCGCTTGCCTTCAGCACCTGGGTGCATGTTTAAATGTGGAAGTCATTTGCCTAGGTTCGGATTAGTTAAACATCCCATTGATGTGGTATTTCCGAACAAGCAATTCCATGTTAATGGCTATCATTTGCTCAGCTGTATAGACTCTCACTTGCTATATTGATGTGCATCAAACATCACCACATATTTGAGAACCATTGTGATGTAGTAGGGCTTTGTAATCCAGTCTGCTTTTTTTGTTGTTATACTTTTTTTCTATTCTTTGTGCAGATTGAATGGTACTGTATGTTTGCCTTGTTCTAAACGAAAGTGGGATGGTGAAACTACTATATGAAGGTGGACCACCCTGTGGGAAGCAAAGCCAAACGTCCCTGTTCCTCTCTCTTCACCCACTTAACCCCCCACCCCAAACAACCCAGGGGAGATTGCCGATAACTGCACACTGATTCATAGTAAGTCTTTAAAATAATTGGGGTAAAAAGCTGTGGTAAAAGTTTGAATTTGAATTTGTCAAGGAGAGGATGGTTATTAGTGAAGCAGAATGGCTTATATACCATTAATATAAAATCTCACCAGTCCTCTTCAGCTATTTTTTTGCGTTTGAATTAACTATTGAAAATCTTATTAGGAAGTCTTGGGAAGGTCTAGATTTGTGTGTGTCTGTCATCCATATTTTTTGGTCAGATAGGTAGAAATTCATGCCATTTTGCTAGTGTTGCAATGTCACACGTCTTTAAGAAATACACCAGAGCTTTAAAAACATGCAAATTGCTTAATTTAAAGAAATAGTTCACCCCCAAAATAAAATGTCTGTCATCATACGGGTTTCTTTCTTATGCTGAACACACACACAGACCATAATATATTTTGATATATGTGGGTTTAAACAGTTGCTGGTCCCCAAAGACTACTTAGCATGGGAAATAAATACTACATGTAAATCAGTGGGGACCAGAGTAATATTTGATAATTATTTAAAACCTTTTTTTTACTAGTATGCAGTGTGGGTTAAGTGTTATAAGTGTCATATGTATGCCTAAATGGGTGAAAGATGTGCTAGAACATTTGCGTTGCAAATCTGTGCATCAGGCTTTTTAGTGTCTGCTACACAGTATACTTAGCCTTGATTGATACAAGGCTGCGTGAACTGTGACTGTTCAAATGCTGCCGATCCTTTTAGCAAGAAGAGGATGTATGTGAACTATTTGTGCTAGCATACTACTTGGCCTTTAAGTGCTAGCATGCTATGAGGCCTGAAAAGACAATAATGATTTTACCACCCGAGTGCAGTGTGATTTATGTGGGAAAACTCCACTGAGCGCCTGCAGAGAGTGTGGAGAGGATTAGAGCCCCCACCACAAAACTCGTCACGGCCAATCAGCAACGCAGACCCCCTACTAAGAAACGTCACGGCCAATCAGAGAGTAGCTTTTGTGATCCCCGACTTTATTACCTCAGCTCACGCTCACCGTGATCAAGGTTCCAAGATTGTTCAACGGCCTGTGGTGATAGCTTTTTTTTGTTTGTTTTGGACATCTGTGTTTGTATTTTATGTTTGAGGAGAAATTACGGAGAAGCTGAGGTAAAGGTTTGGACGTGTCCCTTTATGATGTCACCGTTTTCTGCCTGTAATCATTTCCTTGTCTTTTCTCCAAGGCCAGACATTCTCACACCTACCATCTGCGCTCTCTTTTCCGAGCATGATAAGAAATGTAGTCGTTCTGGTAGGGTTGAAAAATTAGGGATGTCTCCCAGTTACACCTCTGCATTTCCCAAACAGATAAGTCTCAGAAGTCAGAAATACAAAACCTTAAAAACCCCTGCCTCTCAAAAAGACCACAGACCCCACATCATTGTTATCGATGCCAAAATACTGTTTCTTTGGTTCGTTCCCACAAAATAAATATAAAGATCATGTAAAAAAATCCATTACACAAACTTAAAATATAGAAAGAGTAAAGAAATTTGTTGTGCTATTTCAAGCTCAGAGCTTGGGAAATATTTTTTTATTGTGACCTAAAACACCGCTAGTTACATGTCGAGCGGTCTCCTCAGTTTGACCTCTCCTAGCACATTCCCTCACTTTCCTCTCTCCTCAAATTCACACACACAAACATGCATTACACAAAGAGGTTGTTATCCTGGGCAAATAAGTGAGCGATAGATCACTGCCCGCATTGTAAGACAAGGTGTTTGATTTTCACACCAGCTCGCTAAATTATTATTAAGTTGTGTGAAACTGCCCCTCTGTGTTACAGTGTCCGTATATGTGTGGGAGCGAAGGAATGTTTATGTTTAAGGATCAAGGGTTCATTTATTTTTTGGCGCGTTTCCTGCTCAATCTCATGTTCTGTTTTTTCTCCTCCTTGATTGTGTCGGATCAAGGCGAAAGTGATTTGTGTCCAGTTGGTGGGTTTAATTGCTGATCTCAGGGGTCCGAATCCAGAATTTCTCAGCCATGAGAAAGTGCAGCGCTGTCCCATCTAGAGTGCAAACTCTCTTTCCAGGTCCCTTTTAACAAGTCGTCAGCCCATCAGAATCCCTTCACAGTGTCTTTTACTGGCGTCCGTGTTTGTGTGCAGTAACTAGTTGAGTGTGCAAAAGCTGGCCGTTCAGTGTCAGGAACTATATTTCAGATGAGGGCTGGACGAGAGCCAGCTGGTGGAATTCTGAATGCCATTGCTGTGTTTTCGTGTGAAATAACTGCTTAAGTCCACTGTGGACAGCTGCAGGACAGTGCCCCCTCCGCGTCGGCCTCTTCCCTAGGGCTGTAAATCTGACTCGAGGACAGGAGGTACTGGCGACTTGTTGAAAAGGGCTCCTGAGAGGGTCCTGAGTTTTAGTGCTCGGGGTCAGGGGCTGTGTTAAAGGCCCTGGAGCTGAAGCTCAAATGCCGATACCCACCGATAACCCATCGTACGCCGGAGGCTACACTGTTGCTCGTCTTTCTGCTCTTCCCTCCAGAGGTTGAGTTACTAAACCACACCTCCAAGTGGCTGCTGGGTTTGCGCTAACTCTGCTGCGGCGTCTGCGCGCACGGAGACTGGTGGAATGTCTGGTCATTTAGTCAGTCGCCACGAAGGAGGCTGCATTTGACTAATCTGACAAATAATCGCTAAACAAATAAGTGATGGAATGTCTCGTTCCCTTGGCACTGGTTAAAAGGTCTTTGAAGGGTGTTAAGAGTGGCATATGTTCAACCAAAAATGTCAGAAAGAGACATATTGAGAAAAATGACTGAATTACAACTTCAATTGATCCTGCATTTGCCTCTGAAAAAAAGAGAAGAAAAAGAGTTTGAGGCAACCCTAGGCCTCTGTTAGACTGCGTCCCTCCCGAGTCAATTGTTCCTCAAGCCTGGTGTCAACCCTGCGCCATCAATCACCCTCTTTCAGAGGAGGGGAGACAGGCTAGGGACACGCCTCTCGGGACAGGGGGGTGGTAGTTCTCATGCCCTCCCCGCCTTGCACAGCCCCACATCCCCACACTGGCAACTCCGACAGCTGGTCTGGTCATTAGAGGTAGGCCGGGACCCGTGGGCCCCTGAACAGCAACAACAGCTGCCAGCCCACTGTCCCCCGGCACCCACATGCACTTATTCGTCCCCACTCCAGACTATATGTATTATATCTCTAATCTATTGTCATTCTCTTTTGGCTTCTTTAGGGAGGCCAGGGCTTATGTACTTAACTCACTTAAGTCACTTACATATGCCTCTTTACTACAGCAAAATCTGTTTGCGTTTTCACATTTGGCAGTAGTCAGCCAGCTTATTAGGTGCAAGGGTTAGCTGTTGTTATTGCAGTCTGATTGCTGTATAATTAAGCTAGATCTCAGACCTAAGAAATATATATATATATATATATATATATATATATATATATAATTAATTTTTTTCCTATAAAGGATGGAACTTTTGAACTATTGCTGAAAGTCAGAGCCAGTCTGCCGATTTGAAAAAAAAAAGATTTAATAGAATAGAATTTAATAGAATTTAATAGAAAATCACGTGGTGTATGGTGGTGACAGACTTTTTTAGATTCAGACGATGTATTTATCCAGTCAGAAGATATCAAACATGTTGGGATCAGAATGACTTTAATGTCTGGTGGTTTATGATTCTTTAGTCGGTATTCACCTTTTTATTCAACATGGAAGTAAGCCTATGGGCCTATGCCTATGCGCTATAATAAATAGTAGAATAGAATAACAACATGCAGTAAATGGTAAAACAATTTGCACTACAAACCAGTGTGTTCATAATGAATATAATACATTAAAATAACATGACAAAAGTTAAAATTTTCAATGTCAAGTAGCAAAGCTGACTGTTTTTGTACAGCTACAAATAGCTGGACGTGGAAGAGCCCGGAAGCTAGACCCAACCAAATGAACAAAAAGGCATGGATAGTGTATGTTGAGATTTAAGCTTATTACAGCCTTAAGCAGAATAGTATATTTGAATGGAAACCTGTTTCTACCTCAGAGTATTGCAACACAGTATATTACAATTGCAACTTTATTTCTCGCATTTATGATGATTGTCTTTTTTGTTTTTTTGATGTGGAAACAGGTTTTCATACATTTGTAAACACCCTATAAGCAGCTATGCTTCATATTACATTTGCATATTCTTTCAACAGGTTATTACAGATAAAAGTGATTTAGGCTGATGACTAGCCTGTCTGCCATTTTTTTTTACACGCTTTGTCTGTTTACAACATGCATCTCTATTCACATTAATCCACTGGCATTACCTTAATCATAGCCTTTGTACGATTGCCCACAAAAGGTAATGGAAAGGTAATAGAACATAAAATCTCATCACGAGTGTTGAGTGTATTATCGTTCGAAGGAAAACGAGGCAAAACACAAAGGACAGTGTCAGAAAGTTAATGCACAGATTGATAATCTTAAAATGATTGAATGCTTCAGTGTGTTTACGTGTGTGTATCTTGTGCGTGTAAGTGACGAAGGAAAAGAGAAAAGAAAAGTGGTAGTTGAGATTACGCCACACTCCCTCAGGCTCTTGTTACTCATGCACTACTGGCAGACCTCTGGTTCCCACGCCTCCTCACAGAGGTGAGTGAAACTACACCCACAACTTCACCTGTACGTGCCTGCCTCAGCACAGCCCTTCAGCTTCAGCCAAACTATCATGTTTTTTTTTTTCTCTCCTAGAAACGTAAAGAAGACAGAGAGGACGACAAATTGGCATGAGTACAGCAATAATATCAGCCAGAAGATCACAATGGCAGAGCTCCCTTACAAAAGGGGTATAATTATTACAAACACGACAAATAGAAATTCACTGGGAGACCTCCCTAGCAGAGGTATATCAGTTAAGCCAGATATAAACAGGTTTGGTAGAGAGGTGTAATTTTCTGTCCCATATGCGTTTTTTTTTATATTGCCTCATCATTTTTCAGAGCACTTTCTGCTTTGATGTGTGTAACAACGGGTGGATGCTGACAGCCCACACACTAGATTTTCAAGACAAGGAAAAAATATTGTCTTGTTTTCAGAAAGAAAAAAAAAAAGTATACTTGAAGTAAGTAAAAAAAAAAAAATTAAAAAAAAAATCTGTTTTCTGTTATATTTTGAGATATATTGGCTAGAAGCATTTTTTGCTGTGCACCTTGCTGCCAATGCTGTCTGTCAGCATCCTGGACCACAATATTAAATCTGCGTTTATTGTTATCTGGTTATATTTTTAAATGCTACCACACTCGTCCTCCTCTTCACCACTGAGCATACACCATCCTAGATGTTGACTCCAGGATGCGGTGCAGCTGCCCTTTTACTTCCTTGGAGTGGAAGTTCCTGACAGACCGGCCACTTGGCTGGCTTTACTGAACCCAAGAGGGGATTAATTCTAGAGAGAGAGAGAGAGAGAGAGAGAGAAAAAAAAGGAAATGCAGAGGCTGGCAAGCAGTTTATACACGGATTCCATTTGACCTTTAGCTTTAAATCATATTCAACTGACCCAAACCTATTGTTGAGGAAGGAAACTGCCTAAGCAGTTTGAGAGCTGGAGAATGTAGTTGCTTGAAACAGGAGCGGAGAGCTGGCAGTGACGAAATAGCTTGCATACCTTATGCTTTAGGGATAACCATCTTTAACAGAGGAATATTGTGGAGGACTTTCACTCAGCTCCACTGCTCTGTCCACAAATACGCTCTTGCCAAAACAAGCCATATGGGATTTACTCATCGAGATACACAAAGAAGCATAGTTGCCTTAGCCTTGTTTGTCCTCATAACAGGGTATCTTGTGGTCTGGAGTATTCCTGGCAGTGTTTAGACAAGCATCTGGATCTATGTGTCTTTGTGTAACAGAAACGTATAATGTGAAGTATGGGAAATATAGCGCAGGTTTATTGTAAACTTTTTCTCCACATTTGGGTTCTGTCGGTCAAGTGCGTGATCTAGCTTTTGTTTTCTTCAGCAGCAGGAGGGGAGACGGAGGAGACATTTCATCTTGGCCTGAGGGCAAGGTGGGGGAGGCTCTAAGACCACTTTTATTAAAATAAAAGTTACCCTGTTGGAGGGAAGAAAAATCACCATGACGGGCTTCTCTCTCCAGAGGCTTAAGTCTGTAGCCGTACACCTAACAATCTCCCTCACTTTCGTTCTCAGTGTCGATATTTTCAACTCCCTGTTTGTGAAGCTTCACTGATTTAGTTAATACTTTAAAAGTCCAGTAATTGTAGTCCCAGGATCTCCAATCTGATTTACTCTTTCGCTGTCAAGCGCTCTGTTTTAAGTCCTCACTCTTTCAACCCTTCATTTCCTCATTCATTATGTTCCTTTCTCTGTGAGTACAATAGCCCACTGCCTCAGGTGAGGGTTATTGCACTGGGTGTGGTTCACCGTCCACGACTAAGGAGTCACATTCCACTGACCATGTACAATACAAAACCCAATCACCGATATCCTGGCCCTCCTCTTTGTCAGAGTGATTAAATAACCCTGCCTCTGGCCGCACTGACCCTTGTGACCTGATCCGTGTGCGTCAGTGGACACTGACTAATTAGAGACCCAATAATGCAAGAGAAAGCAGCTTTTCAACATGGCTCTGAGATCTCTGATCAACCACTCACCTCTACTGAAAACAAACGAACATTTATGCTCTTTAAAAAAAATCATTTTCAGTCAGACAATTCCATCTTTGTTTTGTAATCTTGATGGAAGTGCTTCCAATCAGTTTGAATTTTGCAATCGTAGCTGCTTTTGTCAAGCTTGTATAGATGTTTGTTGATCTCCAGTGGGTTTTTTGGAGGATAGTTGTGAAAATTCTGTCATTAATTAACTCACCCTTATGTCGTTCTGAACATTTGGGTTCATCTTTTGAACACTAATTAAGATATTTTTGATGAAATCCGAGAGCTTTCTGACCCTCTGTAGAAAGCACAGAACTTGGCCACGTTGAAGACCCAGAAAGTTAGCAAGAACGTCATTAAAATAGTCCATGTAACTACAGTGGTTCAACTATATTTTTTTATAAAGCTGCGATATTCATACAAGTATGAAGGCAGGCTCCTGTGCATTGGTCATGGTATTCTCATAATTGCACATGGAAGACTGCACTGTAAAAAAAAAAAAGAGTTATTTTTACGGTAATATACTGACAGGTTGCCAAAATTCTACCGTTAAATAACGGTAAAACCTTAATTTCTTTTATGGTAAAAAATTGAAAAATATAATATAAAAAATTTTGTTTTGTTTTGTTTACGTTTACGGTTTTATTTTAAATTTACAGTTAAATGCCGTATTTTCTAATTAGACACTGTAATATTTGAAATATTGTTAAATTACCGAACTGTTAAAATAGTGAAATCCATTTTGTACCTTTGAAATACACTGATAACTACCAAATTCAGGTGGTTATGAGAAAGTCACATGATGAACCAAAGCTCATCACAAGTAGTTTTAATATAGTAAAACATATAAAAGGTGCTCAGTTTCATTCACACAAACACTAAACACCATCATGGTAAGAATCATTAAACTAAAATGGGCAATAAACATTCATTTAACAACATTAAATGTATTATACATACAACCCTAATTAACATAACTGATACAAAAAACTAAGAAGAAACCTATTTATTTCAAAGAAAAAACATCAAATTCAAACAAAATTTAACAAAAAAACATTTAACAGGTTTTTACCGTAGCATTTTCACAGTTTTTTACAGTTAAATTTACGGCCATTTTTTACAGTGTGATTCAGAAGAGAAGAAATTGAATAAAGTAATAATTTTTGTTTTCTTTGCACACAAAAAGTGTTCTGGTAGCTTTAAAAAAATAATGGTTGAACCACTGATCGACTATTTTAATGATGTCTTTACTACCTTTCTTGGCCTTGAAGGTGGTAGTTGGATCACTATGCATTTGATCCGGAAAACAGCGGTAATCCACCACATGCATTTAAACTGTATTATTCTGTGGGAATAATATATATTTTGATCGAATGAAGATCAGCATTCTTTTAAAGATGTTCTTTTGTGTTCACAGAATATAGAAAGTCATACAGGTTTAGAATGATTTTTTTTTTTTTCAAATACTTGTATTTCTTACATTAGAAAAGTCAAAATTTCTCATTTTAGTGTGGCTGCTTCATGAGAAGGAATATTGCGCAACTGAAGGGAATCTCTAACATCCACAGTACTGTGTTTGATTTGCCAGAGCTCTGAAGTGGGAAAGCAACGAGGCAATCCTGGCATTCCAGGGCTCTGTCGTGTCGTCTCCTGGTCTCTAATTTGGGAGCAGCTGTCGGGCTCTGCAAGACCTCAGCCATCAAAGGCGGCCTAAAGGGAGTAGTAGTTCTGTGGCTTTTTCCCCACAGAAAAGCCCTAACTCCACAGCACGCTTTCCAATCTCTGCTAGCTCATGCCAGGTATACAACACCTGCACCAGATTCAGCAGAGTGGAGATTACAGGATGACTGTAAAAATGATGGCGGGCCGTAATGAAGAAGCAGTAAAAACAGATGGCCACTATTAGGAGGAAATTCTCCTATTGGGAATAGAACGCTTGCTGTCTTTTCCGATTGAGCTTCTCTCTTTATCAAGGTGTCCTAAGTGAACTTTACAGGAATTTTTTCTAAAATGTCTCAATTTTGAACTTCCAGTTCTATGTTCGTTTAGTGTTTTGAAAAGTAGGTAGAGGGTCGTTTTTAACCTTGCATTTCACAACGTCAGTGAAACACAGCGATAGCGATCCCTTTATGATTGTAGGTACCCATGAGAGTGTAGTTTCTCACACTCTGGTGGGCCTGTTGAGACACACATACCCCTGAGGATTCCAGATGTGGTCTGGTTTCAGTTCTGTGAAAACCGTTAATTACACCATTAAGTCTTCTACAGGCCCTAATTAGTGGGAATCAAACTGTGGCCCAGATCAGGTGCATAGTGATTGATTTATCTCTAACTGTCTGCTCTCTCACTCCTCCTATCACATGCCCTCTACAGGTCATGTTTACACAACTGTTATATTCTGTTTTCCTCTCTTCATTCGGATACCGCAAAAGTGTTTTTTTTTTTTACGTGATGCTTTCAGGGCTTTAGAATTTAAGATTGCATGCATTGTGAAATTTACCCAAAATAGCATCAGGACAAGCAGTGCTGTTTTCTTGTGGTGCTATTTCAACAGCTTGTACCAATTCAGCTCCTTCCTTATTACTGTTGGACAAACAGAGGAAGAAGTAGTAAATCCCGTATCCCAACAATAAGACGTACCCTGGGGCTCAGGCAGGAAAAGAAGCTGCACCAGTGGGACTCGGGGCCCAAGGGGATGTGGTGGTAGGGAGCTGCTTATCAAAGATAAGGGATCATCGGTAACCTTCCACATGTTTGGTACTTTTTCCTCCAGTGTGTAGCTTTGTTTGTTTGCAGGTTCAGTATTTGGAGTACATCGAAGGTCTTGTTTTATGAGTTTCCTTCTAAACACAATACACGCTTATTATCTAGTTTTAAAAATGTTTTTCTTTGAAAATGTTTAATTCAATATTATTTTTAATTATGTTGTTAATGGCATTCATAAAATGCAACCGTTCTTGTTTTTACTCATTTATTAAAATTAACAATAATTTATTTTCCATGCATTTGTTCTATTTATTATTTTATTTATAAATTTAAAATGGTTATAAATGCATACATTTACAAATGAAAATGGTTTAATATTTAAAGTTAATTGAATTATTATTTCTTGTCAGTTACATATTAAAACAATATATAAAAGTTTATTAAGACAAGAATTACAAACCTCATGCAAAACAAAATAAAAATAAAGTTTAATATTTAAGGTCAACTTTTTCCTGAAATTTTAGCACTTCCTATCACAGTGGTGATTTTTCCCCCCCTTTATTTTGTTATTATTATTTTTTCACAGTTGCTATTTTGTAGTTTATTCATTGAAACTTACAAATATGCCATTCTGTTTTTCAGCCCCTCTCCACTGAACACTTATCCTATAAAGATCACTTTTTTCATTCCTGCACAATGAGTAGAATCTGAATAAATGTCCTGTTTTACTTGGATATATGACTTACAAACACCATTTTCTGTTGACTTTAAAGCCCTTTTTCCTGTGGACGATTCTTGTCAATGGGAGATCATTGCCGGGTTTTCTCCTAACGGTAACATTTCCAGTTTAAACACAGCTGGAAGGCAGGAGAAGATCGTTGTGGAAACACTCTGCGTCTGTGGTGGGCTTTGAACACCAACCTCACACTGTTCTGCCACAAGTACACACAGTGTGTCTTTGGCCTTCTTTGAAATCAAGAATAAATAAAATGTAGGGATGTTTTATGTAAAACATAATTTACAGATTAGAGTTTGTCCCTGAACTCTCCCTGGAAATGGAACAATTAATAGCAATCAAAGATATGCTGAAGGATATTTTTATGAGCTGGTTAAGCAGATAATGTTTTTACTGGATGGTTTTTAGTTCGGCGGCTAGAGAAAACAGCTAAAGGTCACTTGCAAGTGCATACATGAATTTGCCCTAAAGTCTAACAGGTTCTCAGAAGTTTAATGGTGTTTTTGTGTGTTGTGTTGCACATATTTCCTAGTGATTTATATTTTTAATAGTAATTTATATATACATACAAATATNNNATACATCAAAACCATTTACCTGACATTTAGCTTTGGAACTCTTTTTAATTCTATTTTAATTAGTGTTCCAAGTGTTTTTGCTGTAATTAAGGATGCTAGAGAGCTCTTGAAGAACCCTGTTTATACTGTGCTTCAAGTAATCACGTTGATCTTTTTGTATTTATGCAATCTTCCATCTCCTTAATCAGGCCTCCTGCTTCCATCTCTGATGGGTTGTCCCATTCATTCACTGGGTTGTTTACAGTGCTAACAGCTTTTCTGAGAGGCACAGCACTTATGTCAAGAGCTTCCCTACACATCTGATGACACAGACACATGGGTTGTGTGAACACGTATGAGTTTCGAGATTTGAGCAACAACAGCTTGGCACCTTCAACATGCTGCAACAATGCATCTTCTGTTCCATGACTCAAAACCCTGACTGTAGATAATCCTCTTCCCGGTCTTGTCATGAGCTAACTGCCGACACCAGATTTCTGTATTCAACATCCAGTGTTTTTCTGCTATCCAAACTGCTCTTGGATGCTGTCTGCCACTGCACCGTGGTTTTGAAAAATTAGTAGCAGGGTGAAGTTGAAAGAGGAGCAGCGCATGTTGCAGAGCAGATGTCGGGCTCTGTGTTCATTTGCATTCAGGAGGGGGGTGTTAGTGTGGGAAAGCTCTCCACGGTTGGGATCAATGTGAGAGAGATAAGCTCGCGGTGTGGCCTTGGTCAAGCATGGATTGAAACTGTTTTGGTGTGAGAACTTCCTCCCGTGTTGTAATTTTAACATAACACGAGTCTCAGCGAGGTCACTATGAGAACTGTTTTTTTCCTCTCTCTGTGTGCCCGGGGTGCTCTCACTCTGTACACACTACAACGCAAGCCTTTGGGAACTAGAACAGGGTCTTGATCTAAATGTTCCCATCAGGTCTGCGAGTTAAGCGTGGGAATCGAGAGCAGGGATGAGAAGATGTGGGAGAGTTTCCTCTGTAGCTGCATGTACACACGCCATAGACTGAGATTTAGAAAATGCATTTGAGATATTAAAATGGCAGAACGGGTGTATTGTAATCTCGAGTCAAACCCCTATGTTTTCCAAATCCTTCATGCACAGGGCTGTGGTTGATGGCAACTGCATGATAGGGACTATTGTGAGAAAAGAGCAAACTGACTCTACCTGATATTATCAGCATTTCCCATTATGATTTGGTCATCTTGCTTTTTCTCACACTACCTATCTCTTGCTCCGGCATACTCCTCCTGCCGCTGTTACATAGTAAAATTGTTATTACAGGGAGAGAAATGGCTTCAAAGCAGTTTGAGTCCTTCTCAGTGGCCCTCAGCGTAAAGCACAGAGTGCTGTCTTTGGGAATTCAACTCTCAGTTCCTCTCATAGGGCTGACTGTCTGGACTGTGCATATATCACTTAAAATGCAGTGTATTGGAAAAGAGTCAAATAAGCAGGAGTGTGAAGCCAGGTAAATCAGAGTGTGTGATATACATCTTAAGACCTGATTTGGTCTTGTCTGAAAGATGTAATAAAGCCCTTGTGTTGATAGCAGCAATGTTTTGCTTGGAAAAGGTATAAGAGGGCATTGAGCCAATTTTGGCGGTGCAGAAGAGTTATTGGGCTGCTCAGTTTTCATGTGGAGATTAAATAAAGCTTTTTTTTTGCTGCATACTTACAGTAACAGATTTTAGGGTTATTGTCATCTTCATTTAAACAATTTTAATATTTATTCTAAAAATCTTAAGATTGATCGTTAATCAGTGTACAAATGCATGAGTATGTCTTAAAAATCTTTTGTTTTTTAATACAGCTGCTGTAGTAACACTATCGTTTTGTTTTTCATCCCACATCATTACTTTTTATGAGTGACACAACCCAAACATCATTAGTTCTGTTTGTGCGACTGATGTGTGGTGCTTAGAGGGCAGATTTTAAATGTAGATTTTTGCTTTTTTTTATAAAGAAGTTTTTATGTAGACACCTTTTTTTTTTTTTTTTTTACCCACTGATTACTTGAGGTGTTTGGGAGTTTTATTTTATAAGAAATTCCACAAAAGAAGTATACAGTGTTTAAGTCAAGCTGGT
>JAUCMU010000063.1:5212926-5225997 GCA_032275025.1 Enteromius treurensis
TTGACGGACCTTGCTTTCTTAGTAACCGTTGCTACGATGTGTGATTGGACAATGGCCGTTTTGGGGCGGGGTTTTGCGAAAGGTCAATTAACCAAGAAAAGCTGAAAACTTTATGGAATTGAGAATCAAATCCAAGGAAAACAATAGCAGACAAAAACAAAGTTACTGAATAAGAGAACACTTTCTTAAAAGAAAGCAAAGTAAACTGCACACATCATAAGTCAACTAATTACTAGCAATGTCTGGTAATGAATTCTTTCATATATTATATTGCAATCAACGGATGTTTTTTAACATTATTATTATCATCATTACCATTATATATAAATCAGCTGTTTTAGAGAGCATCATGGTCAGAATTAATTTGGCATCCTAAAAATATGATCAAAAATGATTAGAAAATAAATCTGTACAGTTTTATTTTATCATCTTTGCATTTTGGTTTTCTTTAGAAAACAGGATTTCAATAGGATTTCAAGTTCCTCTTTCCTGCTTCCTTTTCCTACAAATACAGATATACGGTACCTTTCAAAATGAAAATATTGAGTTGAAACAAAACAAAACTGTCAGTTAAACACAATGCAGTTGTTTAATTAGGGAACCAAACATAATTGCGTTAAATGAAAATATGTTTTTAAAATAAACGGAACAGTGTTGGGGAATATTTTTTTTGAGAGCAGGGAAGATGCGGATATCACAGAAATCAAGGGTTCAAGTTTATTGCTTGTTCTAATATTATTTAAGATCTTGCATGATCTGAGGAGGCCACACACTGCCACCTAATATCTGGTGATGAGCTGACCTTTATTTCACATCTCCTCTGCAACAGACGGTGAGCATAGCTGGAAATCGTCAACTTTTCTGAAAGAATTAACACACCTGGCACAACACATTTAGCACTGACTGTCAAACCAAATCTGCTCTGCGGTCATACACTGTGTGTTATTTATATTCTTACATCAAAATGTGAAGAAATTCATCTTTGTTAATGATGCAAAACATTTTTTTTTACTATGAAGGCACATTTCCAATACACTTCCAGCTCCGTCCCTTTAAAAAAAAGCAGAGGAAAACTTTGTTTTTACTGCTCGAGTATATAAATACCGGAGTGAAGAGCACAGAACGGTCTGGATATGCGCTGAGGGAGTTTTGGTGGGTTTCATCCGTAAGTGGCATTATGTCAGATAACATTCTCAAAAATGAGAAGTAAAAACGTCCACCCCTCAGCTTTGTTCAGCTGCATGACAAATACGATATTATCAAGGGACTTTATCAGTTTGGCAATGATGTTGTGGTCATTAATGTTCCGCCTATTCATGTTGCAATATTTCAAAATAAAGGGCAGACATTTTTTTTAAATCTGAGAGCTGTATTTTATTTGCCTGGAATAATATTTTCAAAAGTTCAGAAGAACAGCATTTATTTGAAATAGAAATGTATTTGCTATCATAACAATCGGTAATTCAATGCATCCATGCTAAAAAAAAAAATAATAAATTACATTACAATTCAAATATTGCATAAACAGAACTAAAAGTAACAAAAACGTGTTTTACGGTTGTAGTCTAATGATGATTTAGCTAATTTTTTTATAATAACAAGCAGAAGAAAAATAAAAAACAGCAATAAAGAATCTGTTCAGGCGTACTGGACAAAACAATTAACAGCATCTGTCATGAAAATAAATTCTACTGATGTATATCTGGTTATCAATCCATGCTTTAGAAAGCCTCTATTACGGAATTACAAACCCAAGTGTGAAAAACTGAACTTAGGCTTATGTTACCCAGTGTTTCCCAACCTTGCTTCTGGAGGCATACCAACAAGCACAACTTTCAAACAACTCTTTTTAATGAAACACACCAGCAGACGCTCCAAGAGCTCTAGTGGATGAGTCAGATAAAGGACATATCCAAAATCTGTAATGTTGGTGTGCATCCAGGATCTCTGATGGGAAACACAGTGAAGTTCTTCATTGAGCTAACACAATTACTATTGTAAAAAGCAAAACTCCGGCCATGAGATTAAACACTGTAAACACAGTCTACATTTGTTCTCGGTTTACCCCATCTGTACAGATCAAACATAAACAGTTTTTGGCCAAGCGCATGACTTGACTTTAGTGGAGAAAGTGAGAGAAGCAGAAGGAAAATACTCACTCATTTCTCTCCAGGATGACGACGTGTTCTTTTCCTTGAGCTTGGATTATGTATGACACCTTAAAAAAACGAAGAATGGGAAACCGTCAAATTACTGCTTATTTCCAGGTTAAGAAAAAAAGCAGCACAAAGAGGATTTACAAGTCAAATTTCTTTTTTTATGAACAGATCTAATGAGTGAAGGGCATTTTTAGTACTCCTTTTAGGTTATTTCTAGAAAGCTGATCTAGCATTCTGCCCAATAAGTCCTTTTGTGCATCAAAAAATAATAATAACAAAAGGAAAACAATGACTTATAATAACATAACATAGTAACAATGGTAGCAAATGGCCTTTATACATGTAATGTGACAAACAAATGTCTTTCATGAAAATACGACATCAAATGAATAATGTTGATTTTTTTTTTATTGAATGCAAAATACTGTGTTATTTTGCTTCTTTATAAATGGAGTTAAGTGTATCAAGGCTGTGCCAGCAAATATGGGTTTTTCTCAAACACTCTGTCATGCAGCAAACTCTGAGCAGCCCACTGTTTCTCAATGACACAGAGGTTAGAGGAGTATTGTGTGTTTGTTTGTGCCATGCGTCTCTCAGCGAGATCCTGGCAAAAGCAGACTTTTAATAACTACGCCCACGCTGCTGGGCATGTGTGCTGGCCAGATGGTTCCTGTGGCATTATCTGTGAAACAGGTATGAGCAGATACAAAATCACTGATAGGTCGCAATTACGGAAAAGAGGACATAGAGAATGAGAGGGACATGACAAAGATCCTTATGGAAGGATTTTTCGGAATATATCCCGCTGTTAGCAGAATATAAATCGCTGCATGTGGTGCAAATTGCAATTCCATTTGATTTTTGGTAGGTTACATGCACGACACGGAGAAAAGGAAAAAGCAAATGTGGCAATTAATATTTTGCCATTTAAATATGACAGGCCCATAACCTAATGAAAATACATTTGCAAATGTGGCAGTCACTGCGCATTCGCGAAAGCAAAAATGCAAATGGTAATGCAAGATATGCAATCGCATTTGGATTATGTCACAATTTATGCATCCACATATTGAAAAAGCAAATGGAAAATGCAACTTGCAATTCCATTTAAAACAGTCCAGAAAATCCTTCCATAGATCCTATCCACAGAACTGATGGCAAGTGAGTGGGGGCTCATGAAAAGATACCATTAAAAATGTATTTGACACTGCTTGATGTGTTTTCTGCAGTTTTGGCCCTTTAGTTATCTTTTAGTGGAGTATTGCATGTAAAAGAGTTGTGATACAACTGCACCTTTCTTACAGCATACTGTATATTTACAGTTATCTTACAATTGGGTAAATTTAAAATAATTGTTTATTTTTCAATAATTTTATCAAACTTAACAATAAACTAAAAGTCATATCAGTGACCCAATAATCAAGTACTTTCTCTACTTTTAAAAACCCAAACGCCTGCTAAAAAGGTGTAGTTTCTTGATTTTACTTTAACGTAATTGATTTTCCAAATGCTGAACTGAGCAAATGTGTGTGTGAGAGTTTACCTTATCTGCACTGTCCTGGTTTCTCCTCTGTCTGCTGATGCGTCTCGGGACCGTCACCTCATACGAGGAGAGCTGAGACGTCTGCTGGAATACAGAGCCTACAAACAGAGACAGTCCCATCACAACACTATCAACCAATACACATACACAATGAATTATAAAAGCTATGCAGGAAAACTGTGAGACTTCAATATTTTGCACTGAATGCAGGCAACCTCATTCATTTCTCCATCTATTATTCCTCCACTGCAACAAAACATATTTATATATCACTGCTATTGTGATCATCACGGTAATTAGATTGAGTGCAATTGACTGCTTAGCAAACAAGTGCTAATTGTTTCCTGTAGGTGGAAATAGTGCTGTGCTGGCACGGGTATCATGACATGAAGAGAAGGAGAGTCATCCTGAGTCATCACACAACAAGTTAGATGAGACATCCCGTGCAGTTTTCCCGTAAAAAACGCAGGGGAGAAAGAAAGAACAATTCATAATGCTAGTTCTCTTGACTGAACATTCACACAAAATTCTCATTTTATCTCGATGTCCTTCAAACATTCCCATCATTCTCACCTCAAAACACAACCTCAGTTTCTCCAATAGCCCAAGGAGCATCTCCATTCCTACAACTTAAATGCTCAATTAAGCATGTGTTAGTAAGCTGCCATTTAGGAGACACTTTTAACTCGACTTACAGTACAGTTATTATGCAGGGCTTAATGTAGCCAGTGTTGACAGAACTGTCACGTGCTCCATCAGACCAGTGCTGCGCTGTCTCCACATCTTCATTTAACATGTATGTGGAAACTTAACAAAAAAATGCGCTGCAATTGTAAGAATATTGCATTTATATCTTTCATAAATTTACATTATTATAAAATAATGATATAATTGCCAGTTATTATCTACAGCAAATTAACACACACATAAATAAACACGCACACACCCATTTAAATAAACTAAAAACCTAATAAATTAACTGGTTTATTTGAATCTAAAATTTCATTTAACATCACTAAATCAACCTAAATACACTGCTCAAATAAATAAAGGGAACACTAAAATAACACATACTAGATCAGAATGAATGAAATATTCTTATTAAATACTTTGGTTTTTTTTTACTTAGTTGAATGTGCTGACAACAAAAATCACACATAAATTATCAATCAAATTTATTAACCCATGGAGGTCTGGATTTGGAGTCTAAAATTGAAGAAGTGGACAAACACACTACAGGCTGATCCAACTTTGATGTGATGTCCTTAAAACAAGTCAAAATGAGGCTCGGTAGTGTGTGTGTCCTCCACATGCCTGTATGACCTCCCTACAATGACTGAGCATGTTCCTGATGAGGTGGTGGATGGTCTCCTGAGGGATCTCCTCCCAGACCTGGACTAAAGCATCCGCCAACTCCTGGACAGTATGTGGTTGAAGCGAGACACGATGTCCCAGATGTGCTCAACTGGATTCAGGTCTGGGGAATGGGTGGGCCAGTCCATAGCATCAATGCCTTCCTCTTGCAGGAACTGCTGACACACTCCAGCCACACGAGGTTAAGCATCGTCTTGCATTAGAAGGAACCCAAGGCCAACCGCATATGGTCTCACAAGGGGTCTGAGGATCTCATCTCAGTACCTAACCAATCAGGCTAGCTCTGGGGAGCCCATGGAGGGCTGTGCGGCAACGAAATGCAACCCCACACCATTACTGACCCACTGCCAAACCGATCATGTTGGAGGATGTTGCAGGCAGCAGAACGTTCTCCATGGCGTCTCCAGACTCTATCACATCTATCACAAGGCGCCAGTGGCGAATTTGGCAATCTGGGTGTTCTCTGGCAAATGCCAAACGTCCTGCATGGTGTTGGGCTGTAAGTACAACCCCCACCTGAGGACGTCGGGTCCTCATACCACCCTCATGGAGTCTGTTTCTGAGACACATGCATATTTGTGGCCTGCTTGAGATCATTTTGTTCCTCCTTGTACAAAGGCGGAGGTAAAGGTACTGCTGCTGGGTTGTTCCCCTCCTACACGTCTCCTGATGGACTGGCCAGTCTCCTGGTAGCGCCTCCATGCTCTGGACACTACGTTGACAGACAGAGCAAACCTTCTTGCCACAGATTGAATTGATGTGCCATCCTGGATGAGCAGCACTACCTGAGCCACTTGTGTGGGATGTAGACTCCGTCTCATGCTACCACTAGAGTGAAAGCACCGCCAACATTCAAAAGAGACCAAAACATCAGCCAGAAAGCACAGGAACTGAGAAGTGGTCTGTCAACCACTCCTTTATTGGAGGTGTCTTGCTAATTTGCACAACAGCATGTGAAACTGATTGTCAATCAGTGTTGCTTCCTAAGTGAGCAGTTTCATTTCACAGAAGTCTGATTGACTTGGAGTCACATTGTGCTGTTTGAGAGTTCCCTTTATTTTTTGGAGCAGTGTATATTCATGCAACAACATAAAAAACCCTACTCCAGTCTGATGCTAATAAAAAATAAGTAAATAAATATTGTTGTGGTTAAAAGGTCTATATAAAAAAAGTCAAAAAATTTACATACATATGCCCTCAATCATAAGACTCCGGGTCACTTACTTCACGTTAAACTTGAGCAGCTGCACAGCCATACTCTCACAGAAGCCCTCTATGGCGAACTTAGAGGCCGTGTAGACATCATTGAACACCACACCTGCAGATGAGTTCAACAGAGACATATTCAGTGATCATGTCATTTATTCTGCTGCCATATCTGGCTGTAATAATGCTCTTCAGCTAAGTGCAGAACTCTGAAAGGCTCTTTTGTCCAGCATTCAGCTATGTGACAGAAGGTTTCAGTCAGTCAGTCAGCCTGGTGTGTCCTCCCTACCCTGCAGGCCCATTACGCTGCTCATGACGATAATGTGGCCCGCTCGTCTCTTCTTCATGTCCGGCATGACCTCTTTTATCATGCGCACAGTTCCAAAGAAGTTGGTCTCGAACACTTTCTTCATGTCATCCATACTGATGCTCTCCACAGGGCCCAGCAAACCCACGCCTGCGTTATTAACTGGAAAATCAGAGAGAGGAAGGATGGGTGATTATGGTCTTGACTGTTCCCTGAGGCTCTAGGCTACTATTCATCTACTGTATGGTCACCACATATCTTTCAAATAATATTACTTGGCACACACATTTTCTAGTCACCAGTGATGTTAATTCTCAAATTATCTACCTTAAGGTTATCTTAAATTGACTCAACAGTTTGTACCTCAGCTGAAAAAGACATTTGATGTGCTCTATCCAATGTCTTTTTATGTGATCCGAACATGCTAAAAAAAAGAAATCCAATTTGTATAAGCCAGAAGCAAGCCTTCGAACATGGACTCGTTTGAAATCCTATTAAAGTTTTTTGTTAATGCGTTCGAGTCTGAACAGTCAAATAGGATTTGATTGGATTTGTGTGTGTCTCTTTTATTGGTCATGTGACTGGTTAATACAATAGGTGTTTCGTTAAAAACAACAGGTGGTCATTATGTGAGCGTTGTAATCACATCAAGTAATCACTGCTTTAACTAACTGCTTGATTTGTATAATTCTAGGTCTCTACATTTATGTCAAAAGGACATTACTAAGTCACCTCTTATATCCAGTCTCGCTTATTTATAGACTTCATTTTTTGTGAAGCTGCTTTAAAACTATATGTATTGTGAAAAGCGCAATACAAATGTACGTGAATCAAACCCCTGAGAAAAAGAAGCATAATTGAGGTTGGACAAATTATAAAGTAGCCTATATCTTTAATATATATAAAAAATTACTTAAAGATAACATATATACGTGCAATTAAAGAATGTACACTGATTAATGTTTAACAATTACTACACTTATAAAAAGTGCTGATTCGAATAATTTAAGGTACATTTTAAACAATTTGTTTTAACGTTTTGTTATCCACAACGTCCTCTTAAAGTGATAGTGCACTCAAAAATTTAAATTCTCTCTTTTACTCACTTTGAAGTTGTTTGAAACCTGTGACAATTTCTTTGTTCTGCTAAACAGAGAAGAAGATATTCCCAAGTAGCCGCGTTTGAATTACAGATTTGCGCAAAACTTTGGTGACACTTGATAAACGTCGATAAAAAAGTATTGCGAAATGACAGCATTTCCATTAACCGATGTTATGCGGCTAAAACGTAACCCTTTGCCTCTCGCGATAAGTCATAGCAACGATTTTTCTGTCGAGATTTGACAGATTTTGGATATATTTATACAAAGGAGGCGTTTGCGTGTATCTTTTGCAAAAGATAATACATTAAAGAATGATAATATAACTTTTTTACATGCCATGTGACCTTTTTTGATATGCCTGAAAAACCACCACATGCGAGTGTACAAACTGTTTTGTGATACATGGAAAATTGACGCATTTCCATTACGCATATTTTCAATTCGCATTTGCAATTTGCCCTTTTGAAGAGTAATGAAAACGCGGCTACTGGCTACCATAGTATTTTTTTAATAGGGCTACTATGGAAGTCAGTGGGGACCAGCAACTGTTTATTTACCGCCATTCTTAAATATATATTTTGTGTTCAGCAGAAAAAAGAAAGACAGACGGGTTCTTAATTGATGGCAGAATATTCTTTTTGGGTGAACCACTTCTTGAACTGTAACGCAGTTTCAGAATATTTTATTGTGCGCAATAAAGAACGCTAAATTCTTGCACAAGTATGATACTATTGCAACCAGTGTTTCCCCCCCCCGTTTTATTTATTTATTTTTACAAGCCCATGTTTTTAACAGCCCATCTAAAGAATCGGAATTCCCCTACAGTAAGAGGTCAAAGGCATTGTGCACTCACTGAGAACGTCGATGTGGCGGTCTTTTACACTGTCAATACACTGCCTGACTGAGTCATCACTGCACACATCCAAGGACAGCAGTGTCAAGGTCTTTCCGTATGTGTCACCCGCCGCCTCCACCAGCCGGTCCTTCTTTCTCAAGTCTCTCATAGTGGCAATAACTTCAAAACAAACGACAGAAAACCATTTTAGCATCAGCAACAAGGCAACAATAAATCCACAAAAGTGAAAGACTGCTATCTATGTGTAGAGTTGAATAACGACACTGTTGTCTTTTCATTGATCCTTTATTTCTGTGCAGCCGCTTTAAAATAATCTGTATTGTGAATAGTACTATGTAAATAAAGGTGACTGGAGTTGAGTCTTAGACGCTTTGTCCTAAAATCACCGCCGGAGATTGCAGTTTGTTTTAATTTTATCCCTTTTATCTTTTTTTAGCGCTGACATATATGCTGACCCAAACAAAGCACTCAATCTAATCAGTGGTAAGTGTTGCTTAATTAAACTATGGCAGAAAGATAAGGTAAAGAGATTAACATTTTAACGCACTTTGCACTTTGAACACTTGAGGGGACACTGACCTAAATCAAGCGCCAATCCCAGATGGAATAATAAGCTTGCTGAATATCATTCATCTGTAATTCTTGAAGTTTGGAGTAATCAGTGATATTCCTTATAAAATGATTAGACATCCAGTCAGAATTATTATAAGGCTGTATTTTAAGGACATACACTATCATTTAAAAGTTGGGTGTCAGTACAACTTAAAAATTTGTATTTATTTAGCAAGGATGCAAAAGATGATCAAAAGTGAGAGATATAAGAATATTTACAGTGTTATGATGTAATATTTATATTGCCATAAACGCTGTTCTTTTAAACTTTTTATTCATCACTTTTTAAATGAATAGCGAATACAGCTATTTCTTGAAAATCAAATTAGAATGCTATCTGAAGTATCATGTGACACTAAATTAAAATGCTGAAAATATTGCAGGACTAAATGACAATTTGGAATAGATTAGAATAGAAATCAGTTGTATAAAATTGCAATATTGATATTTTGTGTTAAAAGGGAGAGCATGGAGTTCAAAAATCTTACAGACCCCAAACATTTGCATGGTGCTTTATCTCTTTTCTCGCTTGTAGTACTTTGTTTATATTGCAGCACTTGTCATGTTACACCGCTTTGTTGTGATCCTCATTTATAAGTCACTTTGGATAAAAGTGTCTGCTAAATAAATAAAGACATTATTCAGTTTGAACTTCAGCATTTGCTTCTTCGCCGCCGTCAGGCATTACTTTAACAGCATCTGTCTCTGACACTACCACACCTTGAGTATATTGATGATTGATTTATATCTGATTTATATCTGATTTGCTGATCAAATCATCTCTGATATTCTAGATAAAGCTGAAGAGCCTTCATATCGGATCAAAGGGGTTAAAGCATCATTCATTCTGTCAACAGACAGCATCCCTGATCAGTCACAGCCCAGCTGCTGTTGACAAGAACCAGTAAGCATGAGTCGACTGTAATGCATCTGTAAGGTGATGATGGAGACGCAGCTGCTAGGAAGTCTGCTTAAACTAGATGTATTTATAAAGCGTAAGCTGGATTTGATGAGGGAAGATATTAATTCTTACGACACACAACGCCTGTGTGGCCAAACTAGGGCACAACATAAACGTGTTTGCGAGAACAAGCGCCTCATTGTTAAAGCTGTTGTTTCAGAGCAAGTCTTGAGGCAGATTAAACATTCTTGAATGAGCCGCTCTCTCTTGTAATTGGATTTTTTTGGGCTTCTTTGAAGTTGGCGTGTATCACTGCTCCTCATTATTACCAGAACCAAAGAAATGTTTAATCTCAGAGGATTTTGTTTTTCCAAAAAAAACAAAAAACAAATCCACTGTTGCAATACTATTCGACTGAGAACAAAGTTCAAACGGAATTCATTTAAAACATGAAATAGTTCTACAGACAATTCCTATTTTGTGTTTCGTTTGAACTTTCTTTAAAGCAGGGGGTCCGCCATACTTTGTGTTCAAATTACAATAATAACTGAACAAAGGTAAAGAAGGTGGTTAAATGAGCGTGTAGTGTAGAAACAGGCTGATGTACGGTAAACGTAATGCGCTACTGTATCTCTCAATCCACCAAGGGCCTTACGACCCCTGCCGTAAAGCAAACGCGTTGTGTTTGATTGACATTAACGAGTCTCTGGATGTAGCCGAGCAGGAGATAACGCACGTCCAATGCAGATGAAGTCTTCAGGCGACCCTCACTTGTACAGGTCTCAAACTTTGTCCCTCTCCCAACACTCATTCCAGTGTGTGAACTATGGGCGCATTAGACACGGCACTAAACCAGGGCAGCGGTCTACAATTCACAGCCATAAAGGGAGCTTTGTACTGGAGAAGTCACTTGAAAGAGAACTGGCAGTCTCTTTATGATCTCCGCCTGGCAAGCGGTAACTGTTATCCTCTCGGAGCCGTACCCTGGAAACTGCGCTTTCACATGATAATAAAGAGCCTCTGGGTCGAGCTAGGGAAAAGTGAATGTATAATCTCGCGCTCGGGGATGAAGAGACAAACGAACTCTCTAATAGCAGCCTACACAGCGTGTTATGTCATTAAAATGCCCAACAGTCGCGTTACAATATAAGACGTGCGCGCCCTCGATTTATAAGCGTGTGTAAACTTCTAGAACCCGAGGACATTCGCATGTATTCTAAGCACAAATAGAACGTTCGAACGCTGAAGGAATTAGAACGCAAATGAGCGCGTTTACCATGGTAACGCTTGAGTTCGTCTCTGGCCAGCAGCACGGCGATCCGTAGTCCGATCCCAGAGGAGCAGCCGGTGATCAGCACCACTTTGTGCTCGCCGCCGCTCGCCATGGCAACTCCCGTGTCAGCCGCGAGCTGAAGCAGCGGACTTTAAAAAACTTAAAGCGGATCATGCAACTCTGCGCTCATGTGAGCGGGTTACGCGGTCACATGGCAGACAGGATCGATTAGTTAAAGGAGGACGTAAACAGGCACGCTTACTTACGTGAGCATCAGCCTTTACTGTACGGCTTTGAAAAACAAACAGATTAACGCATTGCGAGCTGTGGGTGCAAAGGGGAGAGGTGTGTGTGTGTGTGTGTCGGTGTGTGTTTGGGGAGGGGGCGGGGGGTCTCAGGCGAGAAAAAATAAATAAATAAAACAAGTTAAACGAAAACCAGTCCAAAGTAAACAGTTTAATTAAGCCTTTAATTAAATGTCATTACTTCACGCCTTCTCGTCTGTTAGTTCAGTGTATTGAGTGAACAGCTATGTTGCTGATTCTATTCAATTATTATTCTATTTGTTTTTAAGTATAGGTCTATTTGATGTTGCCCTCAAATTTTACCCAAATGGTGTTTTTATTTGGTGTTGTTTTATTATTGTTTTAGTACGCTAACGTTTTAAGGGTGATTTTAAATACTCTACACTGATAGATGAGTAAAGCGTCTTAGTAATTGCATTAGTCTGTACTGCCACCTGCTGGTTAAACTTAATACAACACATGTGTTACTGCTGGTATTCAGTAGCTTCATTTCCTCCACATACAGGCTGTTTTTATCTGTTGGTCTTTGATTGAATATTCTGATATGCCAGAGGATGCGAGTGAAATAAGTCTATAACCGGGATCTTGAAGAATAGATGTGGTCTGTTTAGGACTAAAGTCTTGGATGTGTGGGCAGCTCATAAGCGGTAATGACATCTGCGGATTTGATTGCATTGTTCAGCACTGTGCTTCAGGACACAGCAGCACTCATATGACATATCTATCATCTGCTTAATCTGCTTGTTATCCTGCTTCACAATAACATGAAAGTCCAGCGGTCCAATCAAACAGTCAGATTTTAGTGTTAGGTTTAGTACTGGGGCTTGGAGGACATTCTCATGAGCTGTTTCACTCTGATCGTAGGGTAGTTAATTGTTAGGATTACACAAATGTTATTCCAGGATAAACAAAAGATATTGATCCAGGTCATGCTTGGATAATCATAGCCACTGTAGGAATCTAGTCTGGTTGCATCTGGTTTACGTAATACATAATACATAACTTGCATACTTCAGTTATTCCCTTGTAATTCAAGCCTTAAAAGGCCTCATATATGTGTGTATACATATGTATATATATATATATATATATATATATATATACATATATATGTATATATGTGTGTGTGTGTGTGTGTAGCCTAGGCTAGGCTTATATATAAATATAAATACTGTATATGTATATAAATGCTTGTCACACCAAAATACAATAATTAAGTATGAAATGACATATAAAAATGTGTTATCCACATGGGTTCCACTTTATATGAAGTGTCCCTCCTACCTGTGTGCTTCCATGGTAACTAGATGTGTATCTAGTATGTAACCTCAGTGTAAGTACACACCGGTACATAGTATCTACAGCTGTAATATTTCTGTAACTTCACACATGTAACAACATTTAGAATGGTGTGTGTAAGTACAAGTGTGTA
>JAUCMU010000063.1:5226845-5257530 GCA_032275025.1 Enteromius treurensis
TATTACAGCTGTAGATACTATGTACCGGTGTGTACTTACACTGTGGTTACATACTACATACACATCTAGTTACAATGGAAGTGCACAGGTATTAGGGACACTTAATATAAAGTGGGACCATAAAGGGATACTAAAGCGTTTTGAACAGGGTCAGAACCCCAACAGAAATGATCCTAAATACATACCACAAATGGCCTTTTCTGAAAACTGTTTAAAGCAATTTCATAGTCAAGGGATTAGATGTCAGGTGAGTCACAATTTGGAGTTTGAGAGGTGTCAAAGTGCAGAGGATAAGAGGTTGCACATGTCTGGACATGCTGTTGTGACCACAGCTGCAAGGCTGTAAATCAGAAATGAGACTGACAAACAAAGATTTATATATTAGAGTATAAAAAGTTCCAAAAGTAAAATATTTGACTTGAACCAGTCGTTCAGGCAGGACTAGAACAGTTCCGCTCCGCAGTTTTCTGCTATAGCACTTAGCATAACAGATTAGCTTGGGTTGATGGGGAGGATGGAGTTTGATGCTTTGCATTTCTTGCTCTGTGGAGGCTCGGTTTGTTTACAGAATGATCTGATACGCCACAGGCCTCTCTGTTTGTAGTTATTGATTTCCGTCAGGCCTTTTAAAGTTTCTTCCTGAGGGCGGGCATAGTTTTCCCAGCATGGGTTCCTGGCCTGCTCCAGCCCTCTCTGGATCAGCCCTCATCCTATTGACAAAGTTACACACTGGACACAAGTTTAGCCTTGCAGCCACAAAACCCACAAGTTCATGACAAAATGGGGAATGGAGTGGTTCAGCGAAAGGAGAAATAAATCAGAATTCATATTTTAAGCCACACCGCATCAACTGGAACAGACTTTGTTGTGAATTAGAAACATGCTAACAGTGAATTACTCTGTTTTGGCAGTTGACAACAGTCTAATTATTGTTGTTTTTGGTTATTGAAATAAAGCTGAAAATATAAGTATTAGATTAAATACTAAGAAAAAGACTAATAAAATGACAAAAGCCCTTAAGTTTTAAATAAACAGATCACTGTAATATGTTTTATAAGAAAATAATATTTCAGTTATACTGCTTCAACATTTCATGTTTAATTCATTGTGTTAAATAAGTTATTTGTGTTTATAAAAATACTAAAATAAGGCTGTTTGACAAATGTTTAGGGCACATTTGTGGTCAGTTTCTGCTCTGAAAATGAATTAAGATGATAATAATAATAAAATATAGGAAGTTGTTTCTCATTTACACGGTTAAAATGCATTACTAGTAATTTTCGAGGCTGAAACGTCCTGTCAACATGGGTTTAATTGGTGTGTGTGTGGAAAAAAGAACTTACAAGGTGTTAATAGTTTTGGTGAATTTAGCTTTTGCCTTTTCCTTGCTCAGATTTAATCAGTTGCATCTGAATTTCAGTAATTGAAATGGATAGATGAGAGGATGGCTATGTATGGGGCTCCCTGCTGTGCCTTTCCTCTGCTTTAGGAGAAAGTAGACAGATGTGTGTGAGTGAGTGAGTGAGTGTGTGTTAAATGGATGAGGATGAGTGCCGGGGAGGGTTTTTTAGCCTCTAAGCTATCACTCTGGCATCTAACACAGGTTTAGAGAGGGATAAAGAGAAAAGGAGAGAGTGTGTGTTGAATAAATAAGCAGCATTAACAGGCCTCTGCTTGCTGCTGTCCTGAAACACACACTCTCTCTTTCTGGCTGCTTACATACACATATTTCTTTCTTACTGTGTGTCCACGTCAGCTTAATGCACATTTGGATTTCAAATTTTTGTAAGCTTGTTTGACCGTTTTGTTATCTGGACATGACCTTTGACCCTTCATCTACTGCCTGTGACTGCACTCCAGTTGAGTTCAGCGGCTCTTCTGGTTTCTGGTCTGTGAAGATAGGATTCCCATAGACCAGTCCAGCACAGGGACATCATGCAGTTTTTCCCCCCTTGACTCACTTGTTGCCTAGATGAAATAAGAAAAAAACCAACACTTTTTGATTGAAATGTGTCAGACGTACAGTATGAGTCTAGTGACACCAAGGTTGATATCTCAACCTAATATATCATTTTCTTACTAATAGACCAAGAACAGCTGCCAGTGAACTTGACAGCTATTTTTATCTTGTTGAAAAGAGCGGGTTTGACATAATCTTAAGGTTTCATGATAATAGCTTTTTTTTGTTTCAGGGAGAAAAAAAGGTTTTGAGCACCATAATGGTGGGTAGATGCTGACGGTTTTTTAAGTGCCCCTATAATGGATTTCTGAAAATGAGCTTTCATGCAATGCTTAACACAGCTTTAAATGAATGAAAACATCCGGAAACGTTTCTAATCTGAAAGTGCTGCGTGCAAAGTTATTGCCTTTCAAAAGAAAAAGTCGACTGTTAAAATAAAAAAAATCCTTTTTCATGTTGTGGTTAAACCCTCGGTTGGCGGGTGTAACCTCCCCCCCCCCCCCCCCCCCCCGGGATTTACGCCCATGTTCAAAAGTACAAAACAGATTACACTACTTAAATAGGTTGGTATATTAACATTTAATCAGTTAATTCAATTAAATTAAACATAATTAATTAATTAAACTTAAATTTCACTTAATGTTTTTCATGGTCGATTTCAATGAATAATTTGGGAGTAGTTAAACAAATATAAGGTAAAAATAAATGCATTTAATAAGTAAATAAAAGTGCTTTTTGACCTGAGATTTCAGTATTACCTCCATATATACCCTGAATGGAATGGTTACTATCGAATTTAAATGATATCTGTACACAGCTGGGTTTCCAGGCGATTAATTAAGTTAGATGTGAAATTGTCCTTCGAGTGAGAAATAGTTCTTATGTGTCCACTGTATAGACTGCAGGCTCTTTCTCTTTGGGCAGATGGAGGCGGGTTACAGACACAATCACAAGAATGTTTGCTGCAGGTCAAGAGTGGTGCTTTCTGCTCTTTTGTTTGCTGTCTGCTGAGGAGGTGTGGAATGCAAACTTAACAAAAGCAGGGGAAAGAAAAGGGACAGACAACGAGAAAGGAAAAGAATATGTGCTTTTTAATAAAAGAAGGAGGCGAGCTCACAGAGAAGAACAGAAGAAAGAAAGAGAAAGGAAAGTTGAAGAAAGGAAGTGGTGAGACAGACGAAGAAAAACGAAACACGGGACGGAGGACAGCACCGCATCCGAGTCTGGATGTGTTCATTGATTTACCGGCTCATTAAAAAAATTGATCCTGCACGCTAATGATTCCAGGCACCGTCACACTGGTAATCATCAAAATAAACACCACACTGAGAACTCCTCCCTCGACCCAAACTGTGTTCGTACAGCAGGCATTTTCCACATTAAGAGTGAGCTGTGCTCTAAGAATTTAATGTTTTCCTCTTCTTTAAGAGGTATTAAGTGTCTTTTTATGAGGTCAATGCAATTACAATAAGAAGCTGTGACTGTTTATCCCTGCATTAAGTTGTTAATGATTGCATTAGGTGCTTACACTGTCGGAAAATAAAACTAATGACATTAAAGATGCAATTTCAGGTGTTTTCTGGGCTTGTGAGTCATTTACAGTATTCTAATCAAATGTAAACCTATGTTTCCTCAGCACAATCCAGACCACCTCCTTGCACACACACTTGCATGCACACCCTACATCCTAAAGTTGACCCCTCAATAGCTGTGACATTTTTTTCTACTCAGACACTTGATGAATGATCGTGAGATAATCTGTGTGGGAACTTACCCGGGAATCAGGAAGGACATTGATGGTTCTTTTAAAATAATAAGCTATCAAGCTATAAAATACAGAAAGCTGGTTATCAGGAGTTGTTAACCAAAACGTATTCATTTGTTTAATGCGAACAAAATTTGCAACATGATTTACTACTTGATTCTGGTTGACTGGCCAACCAGAATCAAGTATTCCAGACAGATGTTAAATATATGACGACACAAATAAGGTGTTTTGTTTGTGATTTAATCTAAAGGGAGTTTGTCAATCAGGCAGTGAAAGGTAGAGTCTGTAGGGCTGGAGGGAATCTGATGTGGATTGTATATTAGTGGCTGTCAGTAAATCATTGGTCATATGGAGCTGATTGTAGCTATATCCTGGAGCGTTTTTCTCTTAGCTGGCCCGCTCTCATTGATTTTTCCTCACACGATGCATAAAAAGCAGATATGTAACAGTGTGAGTTCACAGAACGCCTGTCATACATCTACAGCTCACTACAGTACATTTGACAGCTTTGCCCTCAAGGACACTGGGCATGCTTGTCAAATCAGTACTTATATAATTGGATGAGAAATCAATATTTTAATTTTTTTAACCATACATTTCTGTACATGCAATGCATGTTTTCTCTTGTGAAAAAGAAGCACACTTTGCAGTGATTATGAGTACTTATTACTGAATATACTTAAATGTGACCCTAGAGCACAAAACCAGTCTTAAAGAGTTAGTTTACCCCAAAATGTAATGTCATTCTAAACCCTTAAGACTTTTTTTCTTCCTTCATTTATTGCCAAAATCTTTGTGGTTGCCATATTTGTTTTGCCTTCTTTTACTTACATAATAAAATGTCTCAATACATTTGACATTACAACCATGTATTATCATTTATATCTGAATGCGGTGAATTATGATTAAGTTATCAACAGTTAAAAAGACTCCCATTGAGAAAAGATTGATATCAATGACATTTTTTTTCTCCTTGAAATCCCTCAAATTATGTTTTGGCAGCCATGGGGACTCAGTTTATTACTTTGAAACATCAGATGCATATTTTTCTCTTTTGGACAGATTGCTTACCTGTCCCAGCAAGTTCCATCTTTGTGAAGCATAAAAGGAAAAAGTCGTTATTCCAAGATGTTCGGATTTCTCTCACTTTCTCTTTCTGTGATTAATAATTATATTCATCTCTATACACTGTCATGGCAGCAGTGTCTCATCATTTCACATGTTTTCCTCTTATCTGACGTTCCCTGAAATGAAAGTCTCCGATCTTTACCATCACTGACTCATGGAGACTCCGCAGGAAGAGACAAGTGTAGATGAATGCAGCAGGTACACAAAAGTACTTTACTCAAGTACCACATATGTCTGTGATATGACCTCAAGACATAGATAGACAAAGCAGTGCAGTCAATGTGGAGACCTCTGATATTCTTTATCACACTCTATGGGTGGCTGGTCTGTTCTTCAAGGAAATCTTGAACGGTTTCATTCCATGCCAGCTCTTATATCTGCTGTAGGTTTCTGAACTGCTACATGAGACTAATTTGTGTCAAGTCACAGATGTGCTTTAATGTAACTGCGTGGTGTGCCATATGTTCACTGAACCCGGGTAGACAACAGAGGCGGTCACATTTCAATGATTTATGCAAACAGAGAAAGTGCCAAATGCAACATGAAGCCTATGAACACAATATAAATGCAAAGCTCTCTATTTCTGAAATGAGGGCACTTACAGGCCTTTAGTGCATGAATTATGTGTGGATCAACACGCTTACACTCAGCGAGGTCTTTTCACAAGTTAATCCCTAACATATGGCTTGAAGAGACATTGGTTTTGATGACTTTCAGCTTCCAGACAATTACTCAGTTTTGAGTAATGCATTTATTATAAACAGCAATTTCCAAGTCATTGTTGCATATACGTGTTCCTTAGAAATGAAAAACTTGGGGGGAAAAAAAAATAGTTTGGACAGTGAGTACAGGGATTGAGTATGTAAAGTGATTCTCAGTTGCCAGAGCTGAGGTCTGAGGACTGCTTTTGGCCAGATGAAAATGAGTTGTTTAAAGTCAAAATCAAAGAAAAACTGTGGAAGTGTTACTTGGCGGGCAGGACACAGGTGGTAAGTTCAATAAAAGTATTTATTAACAATGAGTTCACACAGATGCAGATGAGAGAATGACAGGTGAGTAGAATAGAGCTGGATATGACTGCCACACATTACTGGATGTTGACTGTTGGTCTCTTGGAACGGAAATGGAGACAATCACACACTGACAGAGACTATGACACAACGGAGACCACACACCACAGACGCTGGAGAGATGAGGGGGGAATTCTTTGAGATCTGGAGAAATACAAAGGAGTAAACGAGGAGTCCACTACTCTAGAACAAGCTCGGACAATGTGTGCAGAGTGCTGTGTGGCTTTATGTGGTGCTTGATAGGTGGTGTGATCTGGATCAGGTGATGGTCCCAGGTGATCGTAATTAGTATTCTGGTAACTGTGATGGTTGTGAGGGTTGGAGCCTGGCGTGGATGTTACACTACACTTTAGCACGGAGACGTGGAAGGTGGGATGGATTCTGTACTTTGATGGTAACTGAAGACGATATGTAACTGGATTGATCTGCTCCACGAAGGTACCAACAAACCTGGGACTTAATTTCTTACTGGGCAGGCGTTGGCTGATGTCATGAGTTGAAAGCCAGGCCTTCTGACCTACTTGGCAGGCTTAGTAGTCAACGACAGGAACGTCGGATGGTTTGCCTAACCAGGGGAAGAGTGGGGGCTGGAATCCGAGTATCCAATGCCAGTGGCAGATGTGTCCACTTCAATGATAAATGGTAACTGGGGATTTGGCTGAATGAGTATGGGCGCTTTGGTGAAGGCAGTCTTGAGTTCTTGGAGTGCACCGGCAGCTTCTGGGGTACAAGGCAAGTTTTTTTGGTTTACTTTTGAACAAGGAAGTGAGTGGGCAGGTGATGGTACTGTATCCGTCGATGAAACGTCGATAGACGTTCGCGAACCCTAGGAATCTTTGGAGCTCTTTAACCGTTGAGGGTGTGGGCCAGTTTGTGATGGCGTCAACTTTTCCCTCATCCATCTTGATGCCTGTGTTGTCTATATGGTACCCCAGAAACTGCACGGAATACTGGTGGAAAGAGCACTTTTCTGCCTTGAGAAATAGCTGATGTTCTTGCAATCTGGCGAGGACTTTAATGACGTGTAGACGGTGTTCATGGATGTTGGAGGAGTATATAAGGATGTCGTCTATGTAAATAATGAGGAATTGATGGAGGTAATCACAAAAGATCTTGTGCATGAAGTTTTGAAAAATGTAGGGTGTGTTTACTAATCCAAAGGGGATCACAAGATATTCATAGTGGCCGGTATATGGTTGTAAGCACTCCTTAAGTCTAGTTTAGTGAAGACGTTGGCACCACGTAACTTCTCTAGGGCTGTGGGGACAAGTGGAAGTGGGTACTTGAATAGTACAGTTAGCTTGTTAAGTGCTCTATAGTCAATGCAGAGACGCAGTCCACCATCCTTTTTGGCGACGAAGAAGAAGCTTAAATCAGCAGGGGATGTGGAGGGACGGATCTAACCTTGGGTGAGGGCTGCTTGAATATACTCCTCCATGGCTTCTGGGATGGATAATGGATATATTTTATCGTGGGGCACTGGGGCAGCCGGGAGCAGATAGATGGCGCAGTCCCATGGTCGATGCAGTGGCAGGTGGGCAGCTCTCTTGGGGCAGAAGACTTCTCGGAATGCAGCATAACATGGTGGTATCTCAACGTATCTCTATCGGGCTCTCAATAGAAATCGAAAATAGAGGGAGAGCAGCTGGAGTGCGAAGAGGTAATCTGGGGAAGCATTCCGGCCAACAATGAAGACCACAGTTGAGTATTTTACCTGAGCCCCAAGAGAGAATGGGATTGTGCCTCGCCAGCCACGGACGCTCTAGGACCACGTCGATAGTAGAGCCCTCCAGAACCAAGAGCCGAATCTCCTTCTCATGGCACTGGCCGACTCGAAGGAGAATAGGGTCAGTTGGATGTTTGACATCCTTCTTAGAGAGGGGCTGGCCAGTAATAGATTGAAATTGATAGACTACTTCGGTGGGCGTAGTTTTATTGCCAAGGCGTCGTGTGAGGTGCCAGACGATGAAATTGCCCGCGGTCCAAGAGAATCCTCATAGGGAACGAGCATCAGACGGATCATTGGCTCCAGCCCTTGCCGAAATGTAGTCAGGAGAGCTCTCTCATTCCATCCACTAGATGCAGCTTATGTTCGGAATCTCACTGAATACTCCTGGACGCTCAGCGAGCCTTGACGAAGATGATACAACTCCTCTCCCGCAGAAGTCTCGTTATCTGTGCGCCCAAACACCTCTAAAAAGTGTTGAGCAAATGCTGCATACGTGCTGACAGCTGGGCCCGCCTGACTCCAGATTAATTCCGCCCATCGTAGCGCTGATCCTGAGAGACAGGAAATAATATGACCAATTTTAGATTGATCGTTACCATACATATTGGGGTAGGTTGTGAAGGTGATGGAGCACTGAACCTAGAGCCCCTTGCAATCTCCTACCACGCCAGAGAAGTGCGTCAATAACACCATGGGACATACGACGGCGGGAGATGAAGCAGTGATGTTAACTTCCGGGTTTGGTGCAGGGATTGTTGGAGGGTGCCGGTGGTGGTGGTGGCGTGGTAAGTAGCGCTCGGCGAAGGCCATCCAGTAACTCCTGGAATGGATCAGAGGAACTCATTATTAAAACGGACTTGGTCCGAGCTTCTGTTACGAAGCTGATGGGACACAGGTGGTAAGTTCAATAAAAGTATTTTATTAACAATGAGTTCACACAGATGCCACACAATACTGAAAGTTCAAAAGGTAAGTAACAATATTCACGGAGAAAGCTTTGTGTCCGCTTCTCTAGAACAAGCTTGGACAATGTGTGCAGAGTGGTGTGTGGTTTTACCTGGTGCTTGATGTGATCTGGATCAGGTGTTGTTGACAGGTGATTGTAATTAGTATTCTGGTGACTGTGATCGTTGTGAGGGAGTGAGGGTGGAGCCTGGCGTGGATGTACAGTTACAGGAAGAACATCAGTAATCAACGTACACCTTATAAAAGAGAAATACACTTTATAACACATTATAGAAAGAATTCAGTGGGACCTGAATGTACTGTTTTCAGATACTTAAAGGAATACTGTAGTTCACCCAAAAATGAAAATTACCCCACAATTTACTCACCCCCAAGCCATACTGTAGGTGTATATGGCTTTCTTCCTTTAGACAAACATAGTTGGAGTTCAAATTTATCCTGGCTTTTCCAAGCTTGGCAATGCGGGTGGATGGTGACCATGATTTTAAAGATCCGCAAATTGGACTTATCCGCAAGTATTGCATTGTAAAACTAACCTTTATGCTTTCGGGGGTTATAACATGTCCTCTGAAGCAGATAGATGGGGTTTTGTAACAAAAATATTGCTAGTTTTAAAATGATAACACAACTAACAATTATTTAAAATGTACTTTAACTTACATTACGTTTTATCCAATTTTACTTATTTACTTGCATTATTTGCTATTTGCAGCCAGTGATCTGCTAACATTTTCATTACATGGAAAAGAGCTTTTACAATAAAATAAGCTATTCTGGGAAAAAGGTCATATGACCTTTGAGCAATTTGAGAGTAGACGATGACAGACTTCTCAGTTTAAAGCAAGTTACACATGGCTCAATTTGACAGACCAAATTTTGACATGCGAATGGATACTCTCTGCTGCAAACTTTTAGACAAACGCTCACCAGTAATTATGCAATCAAAATCCACTTGATGCAAAATCTGAGAGGACATGTGCATCAGTTTGAGTGGGCATGAAACTTTGATATAGAAAGAATAATAGATAGATTGGAGAGTATCCATCCTGAGACTGTCCAACTGTCCATTGCCAGAATTTGGAATTTCTCACTTTCTGCTTAAACGTCCCGACTTCATTCTTAGTAACTATCTGCTAAAACCACGAAGAATGCAGTTCTAACTTATGAGAGCTCGGCTAAATTGAAGTGAAAGTGTGTGAAAGAGTACAGAGTTTATGCAAAGGATCAGCTTCAATGTGTAAAGATATCTGAATATTTCAGAGGCTCTTATGTCTTTTGTTTCCTTTGTGCACTTCCCAATTCTGTCCCATGTTTATCTTCACACCCAGGGGGTGGATTATCATTGTGACTAGATTGTTTTTATAAATCTGAGAAAGGCTCTTTTTCGCTAGCCATTAATCTCTTTGAATTGCATGGAGGTTTGAATTTTGTTAGGTTTCCCAGAAGCCACACACTGCTGATGGCCGTTTATAATATTCAACATGAAAAACATATTAATCAGAGAGATGCACATGCAAAGTGTCCTGAACGCAACAAGCATTTCCTGTGAAATGACAATATGTACAAGCCAAGGTCATACTGCAGGATACAACTGAGAGAGAGAATGAAGAAAAGAGAGATTGTTACGTTTCATAGTGTGTCCCACGCTTCCCCCAGTCTTGTTTTCTGTGTTTTTCCCCCCAATGAGGATCAAGAGCATCTCTTTTCCTACTTTCTTCTATTTCTCTTCAAACTTTATGAGTGCTGGCTTATCCACAAAGGTCTGTCATGGCCTGGGTTATGGTGATGTCAGCTCCATTAATTATTGTCAATTAGAGGAATCTATCTCGCAAAGGCTTGTAAGTCTGCGAGTCCAAACCAAAGCCGCTGCAGAATGTTTGGCCAAAGTGCTTCAGCGGCCATGCAAACTACACAGGCAATATTAAAAGGATATATTGTGTCCAATAAAGTATAGGCCTTAGTGGGCTTTTGTTTTTTTATTATATCAAAGCATCTCAGCCTTGGCATGTATTCAAATGATGTGTTAGGAAAAAGGTTAGTGTCATTTGGAGGGGCCCGGGGCCACAGTCCACCTTGTGAGCGATCATGGAGTCATGATCTTGTTGCAGATGTTGCTTGGGGTGCATTGTTGGTCTGAGAGGAGCGAGATCAGCAGATAACCTTCCCACTCCTCCCACTACGCTTCATTAACTGACCAAAGGTGGTCAAGTTCTCATTCTTTTATTAGTTTGAAGTTCAAGGCTTATTCACTGACTTATTCATTCATTCACTCATGGTTGAATTTTGAGGAAACATGGAATAATTAAAATAGGTGTGCTAAGAGAAAACAAAGGATTGCAAGGCTTGGACATCTTTGGGGTATTTCACTCAGTCCCTAAGTTCCAATGCCCGTGAACTCTCACCTGTTAACCAGCACCTATGCACCTTTAGCCACCACAGTACTGTATATATACTCACCGGTTACAACGGTCTCTGTTTGCTCGTGCAATGCTGGTTTCTATGGACTAGCACGGACTCGATTCTCCTGGAGGAGTCTGTTTATGGATCTGTGAGGGAGAAGGAAATGGACTATACATGCTATACCTTGTGTCTGAGCACTTACCTGTTGAACTGTCAGTGACTTTTCTCTGCCAACCCAAAGGCTCCGTGCATTTGCACTTACCTGCTCTTCACTGCACCCTTTTGTTTGATCACAGGTGTAAATAAATTGCAAAACATACCCCCGCCCCTTTGTGTGAGTGTGACACCAACTAGTACTTTAATACATAGTACATTTAAATAATCCTTTGGCACAATTCACTTAATGTGTACATATTTGTACACATATGTAATTACTGCAATGGCATTTACTGTATGAAACACCACTGACCCATCTCTTACACCTTAAACCTCAAAATACCTCCAAAACCTGTTCCTAACCCATATCCCACCTCAAGAGCAGCAACGGTGTTTTGCAAAATGATATGACCACACATTCGAAGCAAGTAGGCTACATAGTATTAAAGGCCACCTAATATAATGTGTGACCGATAATTCCTACTGACACACTTCAGCAAAACATAAAAAGTGGCTGACTTTTGGAGCTTGTGAAAATACTAGCGATCTAATCATTTTGCCACCACATATTTTGAATAGGCCTACATATTGATCTTAGCTTGTTTAGGAAGGTTTTAAGAAGGTCTCTAAAAAGTGCACAAAACTAGTCCTTAGACCAGCCCTAGACCAGTAAATCAACTTAGGCTAGTTTATATGATACGCTCTCTCCATGCACATTACAGGCTACATTATATTTGCGTTACAGCAGCAACCTTACACCACATCCAATTTCTGACACGTGTCCTCTGGAGGCACCGGAGTCTGGAGATAAACGCATCACTGGAGGGAGAGGAGGGGACGGGGGGAGAAAGTTTGGAAAGGAGGCAGAAACTGAATGAGAGGGACAGAGCTTAGCGGTCTTGGAGGAGAGGAGGATACTCGTAGAGAGAGAAAAAGCCTCTCCATCTTGTGCAACTACAGACCGGGACCGCAGCAGCATTTGCTTCTCTCTCTCACTCTCTCACGCTTATGGCTTCTGGTTTTCCTCAGTCCTAATCTGCTGGTTGTGTGATAAAGCGCTGGAGTGGAGGTAACGCGTCCTAAACATGAGGCGGCTGAAGGAGACTGCGGTCTGCGCGATAGTGCCGCTGCTTCTCTTTCTGTGCACCACAACGACGCGCGCAGGTAAACTAGCCTAAATTCAAACTGAAAACAGTGGTTTTTAACTTTTTTCTTAGTCAATTATCCTTTTTATACTTTGAAACCACATATTTATTCCCTATGCACTTGTTACAGATGCGGCCAGTCAATAAGTTGATCAGAATGTTTTTGGTACGATCTGCTGGCATGTCGTGTAGCTATCACTCAAAGTTTTGACCTTAATCATTTCATCACAAGCTTGTATTAATGTGGGGGAAGCTTGAGATAAATGTCGAATGGGCTATGTTCCACGGGTCTGAACTCGTTCACTGAGTTTGAGGATGACTGACAGCCACTAATACCGAAGTTTAGACTGTATGTTTATTTTTCCGTGATTTATTCGGTGCTTTGCAGCTGTGTTTAGTATTTAAACGTATGTCGCGTCTCAATGCGCACATTATCCACCCTATCTGCCCTACATCGTATTAAAATGACTAATATCACGTAGAATTCAGGATGGATAACGTTAGTATTCTACATTGGGACGCTGGAATAAGCTTATTTAAAACTATGGCTTTCGAGTTGTATTTTATTTAATAAGTCTTTTACTTAACTATAGCTAATGAAACTTGTTTTTTACGTTTAAAATGTTTGCAATCCCCACCACGACCCTACTTAACCCCACCCTCTTTTCATGTTCAGTTTCTTTGTTGCTCGGTCTCTAGATTGTGTCAAATGTAGGGTTATTATCCGCTCAAACTTTCCACTAGAAATACATTGGGAATTGTTACAGCACTCCTTGTTCTTTTGGACTGATTTATTTATTTATTTATTTTTATTTTTTTTGTATTTTACAGTAAATACACAAACTGATTCAAATGATACACTTGTGTCATTTAACATCCATTACCTTGAACAAAGTAATTCATAAGTTGTCACCTCAGGAGGGTGGTGGTCATGTGTGACAGTGATTTCACCTCCTAAACTGATGGTGTTACGATTCACAACACTTCCCATGGCCTATTGTTTTTCTGTTATACCTCTTTTAATTGCTTTCGCAACTCTTTGTCTTTTAAAATGCTCTGTTAAAATCATTGATCAGGTGTAGTTACCTGATTCCTATAGCTGGAATAGTTAAGGAAGTGAAATTCTCCAGCGGACTGTCACGTCATGTTGGAGTTTGCCCGTGACCCATGTCGGTTTGCTGTGAAACAGTTTAACGTTGGCTTGAGACGTAGGTGAATGAGTGCTTACTGACCTACTCCAGTAGATTAAAATTCCTCTTGGGCAGTTGGCCAAATCTGCTATTGTACAAATGTAGTGTATATGTCAACACCATTAACCCATAGCAGACTGCAGATGTGGGCAGTTTCAATTGATGTCAGCAGTATTAGTGTACCCTACATAATTAATTTATTGTAGAAATATGATGTTTGACTTTTCTGTATGTGACAAGCATAAAAAAAGTGTTACATGCTGGTATGCTTTTATTATGGTTAGTGTGAAAAGGTCAGTGGCATGTTTATAGTGATTATACTGTATGTAGAGAGCATATAATCACTGCTTTTTTGAAGAATTGGGGAAGTGCAGGGTTATTATAGTAAACGGAAACTAATGTATTCATACCTATTTATCTACATATTTATAAATTTTAGCTTAAATAAAATATTATATTTGTCTTTGGCCGTTTACCTATGCAGCATATCTCATATTAATGTAGTTAAACTTATGTACTTAGGTAACTAAAATTAAAGGTAAAATAAAAATTAATAGTAATAATAAATGTCAGAACACAACATAATTACTATTATTAAAAAAAAATAAATTCAGGTTTGAAATATGAATAAAAACTAAAATATAATCTCTTTATATATATTATTTTGATATTGTTATTAAATCACTAAGCAAAGTGATATTACTGTAGATCATATGGCGACTCCCTCAGACAGCCAGTCCGATGTTCTTGCTTTCATTGAAGCTCTAGATGCTGGAAAACAAGTTAATAAAAACGTATGTACAGTAGCTTGAGTGCTGGTGCTATTAAGGTAAATGGATACATTAGTAGATTTTGTGGTTGCAGTGAATTCCTTGTAGCTGATCAGGTCAGAGAAGTCAGACTTCATTTCCATATGAAAGGCATCTGCAGGGATGCCCCAGTGGCATCACTCCAGTCTGGTGCAGCAGTGGATTCTGATATGGAGCAGGATGTGGTTAACTGATTCAGCTGTTGGGTATTTGCATGACCCCCCCTGAGAAAATCTGGCATTAGTTTCATGTGTTTAACTTCAGGACTTTATAACCACAGTGTGTTGTCGTGTCTGACATGGAGAACAAAGGCATTTTTTTCTGTTTGGGATTCTTCTGTCCTTCTTCCTTCCCATATTTATATCCAGTCTATCTGGTCCATCCTCTTCAAAGGCCTCGAGTTCTAAGAGCTGTGGGAGGACTATTTCTAATGTTGCATCTTCTCTTTATGGTTGTCAAGTGTCCCTGCAACCCGTTCTGCTGCCTCCCCCGATCCTCATCTTTCACACGGCCTGTTTGGGAACTCCTGCAGTAGAGCAGCCATGCATGTTCTTTTTGATCCCACTGAACAAACAAATACATGAAACAGTATGGATGAGAATATTTAAAGTCAAGGCGCCAATTCAGCTCAAAAGAGCCCTTCCTTTCTCTAAGCAGACATGCTTCCCTGCTGCTGAGGAACTTGGGCCATTTGTGCTGCTGTAAAATGTGTCCTCCATCCAGAAACAATACAAACATCTGGCTCACAGAAGCAGAGCTCCATCCTAATGTGGCGATATAGTATATTTTGCATTAAAGGCCTGATCCTGTAAGAGGAGTGTGGTACACCTATGTACCTATGTAAACAACGTTCCACCAAAGTGCCCAACTCACCTTTTTTGGATCCATATTTGTAACTACCCAGGAAACTATTCAATGAAGAGTTGAGTGGGGTAAGACTGTTGGAATAGCAAAGAATAACAAATTTCAAACCAGTAAACAATTCTATGAAAAATGGTAAAATGAGTATTTACAAGCTATCCCAGTTAAAGCTCATTCTAGAGCAGGGTTGTCTGAACCTGTTCATGGAAGGCTACTGTCCTGCAAGGTTTAGATCCAACCAAAAATAAATACACCTGAATTAGCTACTCAAGCTCTTCAGACTCACTAGAATCTTCCTGGAAAGTGTGTTCGGGCTAGTAGGAGCTAAACTCTGCAGGACACTGGCCCTCAAGAGCAGGATTGGATACTCTTGTTCTAGAGTAAAGTAACCGACAATTGGTTCTTTGGACCAACAACAAACAAAAAAACATTTCCACTCTTTTAAGCGACAGTAGTTGTACCCTGTTTGATCAGATTCTTTACATTTCGATTAGATAAGCTAAGATTGCAATCAAAGCCGTTGGCTTATCATAGATCAAGTAGATTGTCAAAGATTTCTGCACAGCTAGTGACACCAAGGGAAGATGCAAAGACTCCCCGTCTTACATGTCTGGCGTTAAACGTTCAAACTAGGGTTGGGTCGATAGACGATGCCATCGTCCATCGCTGCGATGCTGAGCCGGCATCGCGATCCTCCGCCCCGCTGCAACAGCAGCAACCAGCTCGCGAAAAACACACTTAATCTATGGCGGGATTGGCGGCAAATCTATGCCATTAATAAGCGAGCGCACCACTGATGCTGGCGAGCGTGGAAAATCATCATCAAAACAGATGTACATGTGAAGAAACGGGTCCCGGGTCCTGTCATCCACGCGCAATTCAAGCACTCGCACGCGATCATCCCTGCACTCGATCTCCTTTCACCTGCTCACGCGAACACTGTTGTTGTCATCTTTGTCAGTCGTGAGGCGGGGCTTGGTGTTTTAGTTACAGCGAAACAATCCCCCCCACCTCATCCTCACCCCCAAAACAACCGCCGCCTACGACGACGATGTCATCATCCAGCGCATTGTAAGATGCCAAATTGGTCGACATCGCCCAACCCTAGTTCAAACATATTGGTATCACTCCATCAGTTGAGTCAGTGTTGAGCCCCTCAAACAAGAGCAATACTAAAAATTCCACACAACCACAGTTTTGATTTAAAATCAACATATGAATGACTTTAAGGGATATTTCACCCAGAAAAGAACATTTTGTGATTAATTACTCACCATCTTGTCCTTCCAAATCCAAAGACCCTTGTTCATTTTAGGAACTCAAATTAAGATGCGTTGGATGAAATCCAAGAGCGTTCTGACCCTGCATAGACAGTGTAACGATCACATTCAAGGCCCAGAAAGGTAGTAATGACATCGTTAAACTAGTCTACGTGACATCAGTGGTTCAAACGTTAATTTTATAAAACGACAAGAATTGTTTTGTGTAAAACAAAAAAACTAGGGCTGGGACTCGATAAAAAAAAAAAATAAATTTGTATTATTTTTGTAATAAATTATTTTAAATTAATCGCATTTTAATCGCATCTAAATATTTGACCGGAGAACAGTGAGAAGTAAGTTTTTTCATATGGATTTTTAGTATATAATTGAATAATGACTGAATACATAAGCTTAAGCAACTAAATATTGTTTATTTTTGTTCAACCGAGTCCGACAGACCAATATTGTGCCGTGCGTGATTTCACATTGAGCCGTATATACTACACACAGCCGTTGTTCACTGACGAGACGCAAACCCATGTTCATTATCAGCTCGTCAGTGAACAAGGGCTGTGTGTAGTGTATACGGCTCAATATAAAATCACACACCTGATGGCATTTACCGCTGATTACATGACCGGCTTTACTGCCAACACGCGCAAACATATCGTCCGATCTGGATCGGTGCATCCCTTTCAAGTTCATTCAGAACATTAGAAACACTGGTTGGTGCTCCAGTATAATCGGTCCGCCGAAACTCATCCAGTGAGAAACGCTCCGCGGTGCAAAAATGAGTGTGATTTTAAAATGCGTGAAAAAAATTGAATGCATTATTTTTGTGTAATTAATTAATCTAAATTAACGCGTTACAGTCCCGGCCCTAAAAAAACAAAACAAAAATAACGACTTTTAAAAAAAGTCTTCTCTTATAGTCAATCTGCACCATCACTCACCAGAGTACCACAACATCACTTTCAAACCACTGTGCATTCTGTGTTTGGAAACTTTTCGCCCCTACAAGAAATTTTAGATTGGATTTCACCTATGAAAAATCTGCTAAACCATAATAAATGTCACCTTTACTTAAAGTTGCCGTATGTTATCTGAAGCTCAGTAGCTGTATAATGCAAAGCTCTATCTGGTTTGACCTAGACCGGAGGGTTTGTGTGTTTAATTTGTATATTGGGGTGAAGGACAGCAGGTGTTTCCTTTGTGGACCCATTACAGTGCTGGATGTCTCACAGTGAGCAAATAACACAAAACAAACTTTACAAGGAGTGGAATGTGAGGCCGATGTGTAATGACGCTCAGCTCCATGACACAATAGCGCCGTCCACTCAGCAGTTCCAAGACTCTTAGTACGCTGGATGGAGTATCCCACGGTGCTCCACAGCGCCATCTCTAAGCCCACATGCTACTCCCACTGCCATCAAACTCTCAACACACTAGAAAAATGGGCGATTCTAAAACTGAGAAGCTGTAGTTTCTCTCTTTTCAGCTGGGAATGCATGCTGCGCGAGATGGGAATGGTATGAAACAATCTTGTTCCGTCCAAACTGTGGGTTTAGTGGAGCGTGACTCCTAAAGGGAAAGAGTTTGCTGCTGCGGCGGGGCAGATTCCAAGCTTTCTCTAACAGCATCCAGCCACCATTCTGAACGACTTCCAAATATTAGAGATAACATGAAACAGACCCGGTCTCAAATCTCAATCACGTTTATGCTCCGAGATCTCAACGTTTTTTGCAGAGCAGTTCAGCGTTGGTCCACAGGGGAGATCTTAGTTGATTACTTCGCCGCATATAACCACCATCCTACGCTTTCTTGGAAGAGTATGACCAAATGAAGGAGTTTGTTGAAAGACAAACGAGGTGAAACAGGATCCGACACCACACTGAAGGAAACTTGAGATTTGAATTGCGTTTTTTTACTAAATGTGGAACAAGCGTTAAAGTGTGAGTAACTATAGACCATGGCTGAGGGGTTGTAGCGTTTCTGGGGTGCCTTTGGGTGTGTCTGAGCGGCATTGTCCCATCTTTCCTCGCTTCATTGCCTCTGCTGTCTACAGGGTTTGGCTCCAGGCCCCTTGAGGTCAGGGGTCACGACCAGAAATTCAATTATATCCAGCCTCAGAAGGGATGTTGCTTTTCACAGATTTAGTACTTATTTCTGTGACTCCGGTTATATGCAAAATTGTTTCCTAGCAAGTTTCATAATAAGTAAATAGATATCAGTTTGCGGTATTATGTTTTGAAAAGCTGTGGAGAGAAACTCCAGACCGCCGGAGTCTTGCTCGTGGTGTGGTAAATATTCCTGTGGTCTTGAGTCAATGTGGGAGGATATATACTGACTGATGAACACTGAAGGGAGTTTCCTCAAATTATAGTTTATTTTACAGCTAATAATTTAACCAAGACTCCTATCCCAAGTGCGCTGCTTTCAGTAAATAATAACGTGGGACAATATGAGAACTGCGGAGACGGCCGGAACACAAGGTTGATGCTCAAAGGATGCTCATGGCGAGTGCAGACAGCCAGTGGAACCGCAATGTATCATGTTGCAGAATTTAGAACATATTGTGCAAACATGAGATCAGTAACATAATGTTTTAATAGACTTTAACCAAAGCACTTCACTAGTTCATTCACAGTTTAATTGGACATATTAGTAATCATACGATATACTAAAATAGTAGTGTTTGAGTTGGTTCATGGTTTTGTTTTTCTGACCTCTTTTGGAAGCCCTCTACGTTGGGGAAGAGGCTAACTCAATGAGAGAGTGATACCCTTGTGAAAAAGAACACTTTAGTACAAAAACAATATAATCAAGTGTGAATATTACTGAATATAATATCTTAGACTCATACAGTAAGTGCATGTTAACTGCAATTAAATGAACATTTAGCATAGTTCACATTTAGATTAAACAAGAGATTTTAAAAATGACTTAAGTGGGATAGTTTCAGTAAAATTCAGTAATCTTTTACTCACCCTCATGTTTTTTTAATGTATTTCTTCTGCTGAACCCTATTGATTTTTTTCGTAATATGGAAGTCAGTGGGACCAGAATCTGTTTGGTAACCCACATCTCCTTTTGTGTTCAGCAGAAAAAATGTATTCATACCGGATTGGGTGAACTATTTCCTTAGTCCAAAATGCTAGATACACACATAGATGCATTTATGTGTTGAGTAGGTTCACTCATCAAGCATTCTAAGTCATTTGCAACTCACATAAATCTTGTATTTGTTCAGCAGTTATTTGAGGTGATGCTGGAAAGCCCCCCCGAGACGAAGCATGTTGAGATGGGCCGCACCCAAACAGGTGTAGGTGACATAGCTACAGTTAGATCTGTGAGAGCAGCACTGGAGCATGCAGGTGAATATAACAGGCAGGTATCACCGACTTGGGTTCCACAGCTTCTGATGAATGTGATTTGTAGACTTGGCTCAGGTTTGGATCTTGGCGGATGTACAGAGCATCAGCATGTTGCCTCTGGACAGGCTCCGGATATCCAACATGGCGTCCAGCCACCTGCCCCAGGCCCCTTCATGATGCTGGGGGAGGAACATTCCCTAGACCTCAGTAGAAAAGGGCCGGTTTTGTTAAGGAGTTGTTAAAACAGGGTTTATTTTGGGCATGTTTTACAGTTTCAATCCTGCTACTATCCTATCTGACCATTTAAGGTAGTTTGTAGATTATTTCCCATGCAATATTTTTTAAATGTTGGTATTCCTACGTATTGTACTTCACTTAATATTTTAGTTAGTTTGAAATGTTATTGGTTTATTGTCATAAATGTTGACGCGTCTTTAATTTGCATTTCCTTAAGAAGTAACATGACGGTCTGTGTCTGGGATGTTTTGTTTTGAGAGCACTCAAGATCATATTCACAATAAGCTGGGTATCTTGGGAATGTGCTGAAAGAATTCTCACTCAGAAGAGGCATTTCTCCTCCTGTTCTCAAACCATTAGGCCACTGTTATTACTGTCATGTGAATTTCTCAGAGGTCAAAGGACAGCGCACTGATTTACCCATTCCCTCTAGAATTTCATTCCAAGTATTTGCTAAACAAGTCCCTTTGAGCACAAGGTATTATCTAATATGATTAGCGGGTTGACGTGACACAAATTGTGGCACTGCACTGTGAATCTCTATACATCATCTAAAAGTATTTCGCAAGCATTTTTATAATTTGACTTTAAAATAAACACATCATTTTTATGTATAAGGTTTATAATGAATTCACTGAGAAACACGGAATACATTGCAGGATTTTAATAAGAGACAAAAAGCTAAAAGTGATTATTTTTTACACATTTTTAAAAGTTGCACACACACTTCTGTTCAAAGATTTGGGGTCGGTTAGACTTTGCTATGCTTCTGAAAAGACTTAATCGTGCTTGCCAAGTCTAAATTTGTTTAAATGAATAAACAATTTAATATAACTGTTTTCTATTTTAATGTATTTTAAAATATAATTTATTGTTTTTGTCCAAAGCTGTATTTTCAGCATCATTACTCCATCCTTTGGTGATTTGGTACTCAAGAAACATTATTATTATCAGTGTTGAAATTTTTTTTTATGCTTAATATGTTTTTTTGGAAAGTTTTAATACTAGAAAAACAAGAATTTTGAATGGTTGTGCACATATATATTTCAAAGGCATTGCTGGGGGCAAATCCTTGTTTTGTGAGACTTCCCAATTGACTGCTTTTGGATTAGACTGCAGTCAGAATTATGGTTTTGGCTGAGATGTTGAGTCGAGATGTCTGACATTTGCAAGTCTGAACCCTCATAGAGTCCTGTGATAATTGGGCCTATTTTGACGCAGATTACATGGCTGCTCAGACATATAAACACCACTGACTTACTGACCTGTTTCTGATGTGTATGCGTCTACAAATATATGTGTCTGTGTATTTAAATGAGAGCATAACAATAGTGTACAGACACCAGTTCTCTCAAGTGGTTGTATTTTTCCAATCATCCATATCCCCCTTAGTTAAACAGACAGATTTACTCAACTGCCAAATGCATTTTTTACCTCAGACTGATGGATTAAACCGGTGAATATTAACAGATGTGGCTTGGGTGGCGTGTTTATGTGTGTTTGTGGGACAATGGGCAGTGAGCCGAAAACTTCATTTATTTACAAGGCGTGTGTAATGAAATATATGGCACAGCATATTGACACAACGCTTTCTGAAACACCGTTAAATGAGTACCTGATGTTTTCCGTTGTGTTTGAGTCTCGCCTGGATTTTTACCGCTGTCGTTTTACTAGTCTGTTGCCATGCTTTGAGCCAGCCCAATATAAAGGCATCTGCTAAACAAATAAATAATGCCATAAAATGCAATGTTTTTTTTCAGGCAAGCAGTCGGTCGGCATGGACAAACTCTTCCCACATGTTTAATTAACAGAGGAGAGAAAAGGAGGCCTTAGAAAAAGGAGGGCAATTTAAATTTAGGATCAGCTGTTTCAGCTGACACACAGGTTAAAGTTAGTCAAAAGAACCCCCTCCCCGGTTAGCTTCAGTAGATTAACCTGTGCCATTAGAGATTCATTAAAGCTGTAATTCAATAAAACACCAACAGCAGTTTTCCTGTTAAATGCATTTTAAGTGATCGTAAACATCAGCAGTGGAAGTCGCTGAGACCTGAGGAGCTGACAGGTGTCACCTGTCAGGTGTGTGTTTAACTATCTCAGGCTAGACTGTGTGTCATAGCTCTATCCCATAATGACACCCCCATCCCTTACCAGCTGTGACCTTGATTTGAACGTGACTGTATCTTGAAGCATCCAAGTCGAACGACACACTTTGAGTTGGCTGCGAATCAGCAAACTAACGGCAGCCAAACTCTCGGCTTGTTGTTCGATCTCGCCGTGACCCAAAGGGATTGGCTTAGTGAACAATACAGCTGCAGGGCCATCAGGCTCTAGACTTGTGCTTTACATTCCTTATAGTGTTCCTAACTAGTATCATTTCAATACATGCAAAATCGAATAAAGGTTTTTTTTTCTAAGTGCTACAGTTCTTTAGCCCAGTCGTACCCTTTTTTTAGTACTGAATATTATTGAATGTCCACCTGTATTGTACTTCATATATTAAACATATATTTTTAGATAACTTTAACTTTAATGAAATGGAAGACCGCTTAAGTGTACTTGCATTTATTATACTTTAATGACTATTTGAGACTTGCCTGCAAGTGAAAGTTCAAATGTTTTCTTTTCTGCCTACAGCTAATCTGATCGATGTATTACGGGTATTGGAGCTTTCTGAAGACATGGAGGGAGTGTCAGCGGAGGCCGGCATGTGCACCGAAAGGAAGGACACATCAGAAACAGACATGGCTTACAGGATAGACAAAAAGATTCAACTCAGTGCCCCAACTAAAGAGTTCTTTCCAGGTATGGACCTACAAGCATTTAAGGCCATAGGATATTTCTGAAGCAGGCATTGCGTTATATGTGAACAGTGCTTTGCTCTTTTCTTTATAGATTCTGCTTTCCCTGAGAACTTCTCTCTGATGACCACGGTCAAGGCTAAGAAGAACACTCAATTCTTCCTGCTGTCTTTGTATGATGAGCAGGGAGTCCAACAGCTGGGGCTGGAGCTTGGCCGATCGCCTGTATTCCTTTATGAAGACCACCATGGCCAGCCAGCTCCAGATCTCTACCCCATTTTTAAGAAAATCAATCTGGCTGACGGGAAGTGAGTGTATTAATGCTTTCCTAGAGTGCTCTGAAGTTTTCTTTTTTTTTCTTTTTTAAACAAATTTGACATTCACAACCAATTTCACTTCTTTAATCTGATGTGTTTTATAGAGGAGCAGATTTTTTTATTCAGACTTAAATGCTTAAATGCTAATATAGCTAATAATAATATTTTGGCTTTTGGTAAACTTTAAGGCAATGTGGCCTTGTTGATGTTAGCGAAAGAAGAAAATCATTCTAGAGGCAACGAATGTTAATTTTCATGAATTTTCCACCATGAGACCAGAAACACGCATTAAATTTAAAGACGAATCTGAAATAATCAAAGAAAAAAGCTTTGTGAATTAAAAGGAGACAGGGTGAGTACCAAATTTATTTTTACACCAGTTATTAATATTCATCGTGCAATTTATGTGACTTAAATTTGTTGATGCATATTCATTAATAAATAGTTATTTTTATGTTGTTCAAGATACATCAGATCTTAGTGTTTGCAGTACCTTTCTGAATAAGGCTTGGGTAATCTGATCACAAACTATTGTGGACTGTGTTTAGACTAATATCTATTTATCTTTTATCAGTTCAGCTGAGATGGATGTCACTAGATGCAAACAGAGACAAGTGAACCCTTTTTTTGATTAAATAGCATCAGAAATACTTAGTATTCACACTATGAATCATGCCTTGCATTCATTAATACATTATTACTAGTAGACATATACCAACATGTATAATTGAAGCAAGAGAGCTATTTTAAAATGTGGCTCTTGAAGAATAAAAATACATTTTCCTACTTTTAATCTGGCTTTGGTACCAAAGCATCACAGTGCCCGTTAATAGAAAGTTCTTTCACATTTAAGTAACCCACCTCTATAACCATGCTCCTGGAAGAGCAGTAAATATCACTTTTACCCCTGGGGTAATACTGTGAGAAAGCTTTGCTGTTGTTGACTGTTGATTAACCTTTGATGTCATCTCTTCTCAGATGGCATCGGATAGCCTACAGCGTGGATGGCAAGTCTGTTACACTGTACCTGGACTGTAAGAAGGTACAGACACTGGAATTGATGCGTGGAGACAGGCCCGTGGTCAGCACGGACGGAGTGGTCGTTTTTGGGACACGGCTGCTAGATGAGGAAGTATTTGAGGTATGAAATTGAGTACAGGGACACGTATTATGCAAATAGTCCAATTACGGCAGGTTAAGACTTTATTAAAGGGATAGTTTACCCCAAAATTTGATGTTTACCTGCTTACCCCCCATTTGTTTAATTGCTAATGCTGAACAAAATTAAGCATTGCTTGGTTATACATAATAAATACGGAATGATATTATAATGTATAATACCTTAGTTCTATTTATTTAGTTGCATATCTACTTTTGGCTTTATGAATATCATTTGTGGTTGGGCTGGGGTGAAATATGACCCAGGCGTGTTCTGTACAGGCTTTGTGGGCATAATAAGCGTTCTTGTGCTAATAAATGCACTCTGCGCTGTAGAGTCATATTCTCCCATCCCTCTTCTACTTCCTTATAAATGCTGCAGTATTCGCTCAGCGTACTCCCCAAGGACTCTCAAACTATCAGCAAACAAGATATTTGTCTTGAGAGGTGACAGTGAAAGCTCAGATCAGCTTAATTTGCGTTCATACAAAATTCATATTTAAGCATGCCTCTGCGTTGCTTTAATGGAATAAGCAGTGGCAGTCTGTTTGTTTTATGTTTAATTGAATAGTTTGAAATAAGAGTGGATTAGAGGCAGTTGCCTGGGCTGCTAACATCGGGGTCCTGTCTCCACAAAGAGGTATAAACAGGTGCTGTTCAGACTTGTTTTCATTATTTGAGAATACCTGAGAGCACCACCCTACTCACCTGTGAATTAGTGCTGTCTGAATGAGCACACATTCACAATGACCCTTTACTCTTCGTACTATTGTTGAGCCTATCTCACGTATTTATTTTAGAACATAGAACCTGTTGTTGAAGAATATTCCAAAGCCTTTAATAAGGAATGTTCTTTGTGTTTTATTGCTGGTTTTCCAAGGCATCTACACAATTTAAAGGGATAGTCTGGATTTTATGTTTTACTCACCCTCACTTCAAGCTAGTATGACTTTCAAAATACATACTTTTAACATAAAACATTTCGATGTAATGAAAGTGACCAAAAAACGGTCTCATTTGGGAGGTCATGCTTCAAGATACATTGGAGTTGTTTTCATAAAAGAAGATCATGAAAGAACTAGAAATGTCAGAAATCACATTTTGGATCAGTCCTGTTTCCAAAACTTGAACGATTAATTCATGAATTAGATCCAGTTCAGTCATTAATTCAATCCAATTTTTGGAAGAACTATTCCACTACTTTGGCTTTTTGTAAGATCTCCATTATCGGCACTGCAAAGAGCCAAAGGGCATCTTTTCAAAACTGTGGAGTTTTTGCTAAATGGTGGGTGTTTGGTTTCATTGTGCTGTGTGTTTGGGTTCATATATGACTCTCTTTTGGTGTTTATATATCATTCAGATGAAAAAGTAGATAAGTTTGAACATGCACTGAAACAGCATGACTAATCTCTTGTTTCTTGTGCTTGACAGTCCTGGCTAGATGTAGATTAGAGTTGAGGTCCCATCACTGCTCTTGGCTGTTTATGCTTTACTGTATGTGTGCTGGACTTCTGGCACGAGGAGGGCTTGCACTGCAAAGCACCCTGGGGACAACTGCTAACATTCTGGCCAGTGTGGCTTTTGATATTTTAAGCCACAGAAACACTCACGGTGTACTCACACTAGGCAGTTTGAACCGTGCCCGAGTGCGTTTGACCACCAAAGCTCGGTTCGTTTGACTAGTGTGAGTGCTCCGAAACGTGCCCGGGCGTGGTACGTTTAGTTGGCCCTGGCCCGCTTGGAGGAGGTGTGCCAAAGCAAGGTTCAGTTGGACTCGGGCACGGTTTGCATGTAGTGTGAGCGGAACAGGATGCGCGACGTCACGTCTTTGCGACGCTCCAAAACAGACATAGCGGGGAAAGGGTCGCTTCGGTCTACGGCAGAGGTGTAATGTTTGTTTAACAATAAGCTGTAAGAGGGCTGTGGACCAACGCGGACCAACTTACTCAAAATTACTATCCACAAAGTAAACCGAACGATGGACTCCATCGCGTTCAGCGAGAGCGCCGCTCTTCCTGTTTATCATGAAACCGCCTCACTAAAATGACGTAAGTGCGCTCGGGCACATTTGTAGAAATCATATGTGAGTGCAAGCCCTAAGGCAATGTGTGACCAGGGACGAGAGGGGATGGGCAAAGGCTGAAGTAGACCAACAGAAACACGATTAGAGACCTTGTTGCGGGCACAAATGGAGCAAGCCATTACAAACTGTCTGATGTCCTGAACCACTGAGGGCCACCAGAATCGCTGGCAGATGGCAGCCAACAATCTCCTGACTCCAGGATGGCAGGTAATTCTAGATTCATGGCCCCACCGGAGGACCGCAAGACGAAGTGCTACAGGTACAAACAGACACCCCTCTGGACACTCATCTGGCACTTCCACCCCTCGTCCGACCTCCTCAACTCTCCGTTCGAGGTCCAAGGAGAGAGCCCACACCAACACTCCTTCAGGGAGTATGGAATCAGGCATGGTCTTCTCTCCTGGGTGCTTGAACTGACAAGAGATGGAATCTGGTTTGGCATTTTTGGACCCAGGTCGGTATGAAAGGGTGAAACTGAATCAATCAAAGAAGAGCACCCAGCGAGCCCGGGGTGAACTCAACCTCTTGTCTGAACAGACATACTCTGGAAGCGCAGTCTCAGGGAGTGGAATAGGAATCGGCACGCCTGGCTGTAACTCAGGAACTGGAATCGGGATCAACTCTTCTGGCCGTACCTCGGGAACTAAAATTGACTCTCTTGGCCGAAAATCAGGAACTGGAATGGGAATCGGCTCTCCTGGACGAAAATCAGAAACTGGATCCAGGATTGGTTCTCCCTGCCACAACTCAAGAACGTGGCGTGTTCCTGGCAGACTGGGATCGGCAGGGGATCAGGCCGCCTCTTCTGGCTGCAAGCTGAGAGTGAGGTTTGGATACGGCTCTCCTGGTCAAAATTGCAGGGTCAACACAATCAGTGCAGGCAAAAAACAATCAAACAATACAGGGAAATGTCTCGGGGTTATGAATATAACCCTAGTTCCTTGAGAGAACGAGACACTGCGTCCGAAAACGCTATGGGAATGCCTCACGTGACCACGCTCTGAATCTGCAGTGAAATCCGTCCAATAAGAAATCAGGATGTCACAGGTGTGTGACATAATGATCCTGGGAGCTTAAAGCAGGGGCTGTTAATCAAGCACCAGCCTCAGGAATGAAGCAAGCACTCAGCAGGGATGCAGTGGGTGTGGATAAAAGACGCAGTGTCTTGTTCCCTCAAGGAACTAGGTTTATATTCATAACCCAGAGACGTTCCTTTTCAGGAACTCACACTGCGTCCAAAAACGCTATGGGAACAAAATACCCATGACCCCAGACCCGCCAGTTCCTGCCTAGTGTGGAGCAGCAGAACTAAGGACAACTGAGCCTGGGGTAGCCGGAAGGTCAAGACCATAAAATCTCACAAAGGTCAAAGGGGAAGACCAACCAGCTGCTTTGCAGATGTCCGAGACTGGGATACCTGCCAAATTGGCCTTTAAGGCCGCCACACCTCTAGTTGAATGAGCTAGTTGAATGAGCCCCTGCTTAAGATCTAAAATGGGCCTCAGCCCTCCATCCATCTCTGGACTAAGAAGTACCAGCTGCGGTGGGCTCGTAGGGACCTTATGAACATAACCCGCTCACGGGAAAAGAAAAACTTTCACCAAACGGGGTGCAATGTCTATACAGGTAGACCTTCCACCCTCTTGAGTGAGGAAAGTGCCAACAAGACCGCAGTCTTGATAGTAAGGTGATGGTCAGAACTCTGCTCCAAAGGTTCGAATGGAGCTTGAGAAAGGGCCTCTATTTTTTGAAGGCCTGTAGTACTACTGGCTGTGCTGTGAACGTAGGTAGCTCGCTGGTACAGGAAGGCTTTGGCCATGCCAGACGAGATGTGCCCCGGACTGGAAAATGGTCTCAACAACCTCGGCTGAAAGACCCGTGGCTAAGAGTTGTGCCCCCTCAGAGGCCACACTCTCAGTTTCCTCCCTGTAACCCAGGCCTCAGTAAATCAATCTGCACCTCGTAGAAAACGTATAACTAGCAGATGTCTACACACTGAATATTCACCAATAAAGGCGTGGAAAGCCGAAATATCCGCCATGTACACCTTCAGAGTGGAGTGGGCTATATCCGTAGACAACCTCACCTGCAGGAATTCCAGAGCTGTGCCAATCGGGCAGTTAAATGGGCCCTGCTGATGATCCATGAGGTGAAGAACTTCCACCTTAAGCCAAAAAGTCTCCTCGTTGAGGGAGCTTTGAATTGGAGGATAGTCTGAATGACCTCGGACCACAGTGCTATGAGTTCCATAACCCCAGACAGGGGTGCAACCATATTCGGCGAGACCAGAAGGGTGCTACTACGAGTAGTAGCTGAACTCCAGCTGACTGACTGAACGTTTCAGTTGCTTAAGATCTAAAATGGGCCTCAGCCCTTCATCCATCCCTGGACTAAGAAGTACCAGCTTTAAAAGCTGAACTCTTCTACCAAAGGCGCCCACCTCGGTGGCCATCCTTGTTCAAGAGAGTAATTTTCAAGTTCCAGTACCAGTTTTATTTTTTTTTTAAGAGAACCAATTTCTCGAAACTGGCATCAGATGGAAAATCAGCGCCTGTCCCACCCGCTCCGGCTCGCTGACAGGGAGCGGAACAGACCGTTGAAACAACCCCAGTGAACAACTCTCTTGAAAGCAGCCCCCACCTGTCTAGGCAATAAAACTATTGCCTGCATTGGTTAGGCATTGAACCCAGGTCTCCCACATGGGAGGTGAAAGTTCTACCACTGCACCATTAAAGCAGCATCCATGCTGTGTGATAGAGAGCTTGAAAGTGTCTAATCAGCCTGTTGTAAACCCAACTGAGATCAGCGATCCCTGAGAGTGAATCCACAACCCCGCCTCAGTGGCAGTGTGGGACTTCAAACCTGGGAAAAACGCTAAAGAAGGCTACTTCCCTCAAGAAGAAAAAACCTTTAGGGAGCAGAGTCAGCGAGCTCCTCCTGAGAGAGCGGCCACTGCATGCTCTGAGACAATCAAAGTACTCTTTTTCTTTTAGTCTTGTTGTATAAAGAGACCGCGATCTCCTCAGAGCTCTCACCTCTACATCCTCGGATAAAGAGACGACAAACGCAGCGGCGCTTTGACGGGGGGAAGTTTTTTTTTTTTTTCTGTACGGCGGGACCATGAGCTGGAGAAATGAGACAGGGCCGCGCCCGTCTCAATTTCCCCTGCTCACAGGCAGCAATTCGCATGCACCCACACCGCTCAGCCTCAGCTAGAACGGGACTAGTGCCGCGAAAAACACATGTTGTAAGCTCTCTTCTACCACTAAAGAGAACCCTTTGGCAGACTACACATGAGTAACTTGCACTGGCCGAGAATTGAACCCGTGTCTCCCACATAGAAGGTGAAATTCTACCACTGTACCACCAAGGCAGCCTCAGCGGCAACATGGGAGACACACACACACCTCAACAGGGAGACTGTTTTAGTAAACTGCTCTCCTCGGAGAGAAGTAACTGTAATCAATGGTGCTTCATTACCCGGTGAGATGCCGCTAGGTCTAATCGGGTGGGAAAGAGATAGGGGATCACCCATCTCAATCATTTTCATCAGATCAATCTCCGATCCCCATGAATGCAAAAAGCCAGTTTGCCTGAGCGACAGCGGGGCCTGCACCACGAGGAACGCCAATAGAAGCTCCCTCCTCAGAGAGAGCTCTCCACAGCATGGGAAGACCCCTTATTGGATGGATTTCACAGCAGATTCAGAGCTTGTTCATGCCGAGGCGTTCCCATAGCGTTTTCGAATGCAGTGTGAGTTCCTGAAAAGGAACAGTCCAAAGTCGAAACACAGAAAACCAACATGGGAAAACGCTCAGAAATGATTTGATCCAGACACTTTACAGACAATGCAAGCTATGCAAATAAAAACTTTGCAAATATTCTAAGTGTGATTGTGTTTTAAATACTAAAGATGATAATAAGTGAGGGAATGAATGATGAACAGCAGCTGTGAGTCCAGATGACAATGAAATAAGAATGGAGTTCCCTCTAGGAGGGGCTGCATGGAACTGACAATTTCTCCATCAGTGAATTACATTTCACAAACGTACATGTACACAAGTCACACAAATGAATAAGATAATTAAATGCATTTGTTTCCTTTCAAATGTGTAAAGAACTAATTGATAATATTAGTCTAAAACGATTCCTTATCTTATAGCTCCATCTAGTGGAAGGTGTGTTGTAGGATTACACATTTAATAATCTGTCTTAGATCTACTGATGCTACATTCTGAAATAACATCATATAAGAGGTACATTGTATTTAGGAT
>JAUCMU010000063.1:5257630-5271786 GCA_032275025.1 Enteromius treurensis
GCAGAGGTGTAATGTTTGTTTAACAATAAGCTGTAAGAGGGCTGTGGACCACCGCGGACCAAATTACTCAAAATTACTATCCACAAAGTAAACCGAGCGATGGACTCCATCGCGTACAGCGAGAGCGCCGCTCATCCTGTTTATCCTGAACCCCCCTCACTATAATGACGTAAGCGCGCTCTGGCACGCTTGTGGAAATCATATGTGAGTGCAGGCCAGCGGGGGAGTGGGGACAATCGCACTCTGGCCCGGTTCACGGCAACCATGCCTAGTGTGAGTACACCCTCAGAGGGAATGCCATTGTCTGTCTAATGGACGTTTAAGGGTCCTCTATCTGCCTCCACCACCAAAAAACAGATGTTTCTTTAGTTCCAACGTAGCACACGCCATGTGTCCTCCAGTCGCCCACTGCAATAACTTTACCTCCTCTACTCCACCCATCCAATACCGCTGTTTGCCTTTAGCTTTTTTGGCTGAAACACTACCTCAGAGAAACACAATACACATCCCATTCCATTTCATACTGTATGTTCCAAAAATCCAGCCCAAAACATTAACAAATCCTGTTAAGAGCAATAAACTATTTCAGGAGCTTCCTTCAATATGATTGTGTCTAAAACCTTCAAAATTCAGTATTTTCCTCATCAGGGTGCATCCCAATCCCTCTAACTAAGATGTCTCCATCGAGTCGATTTTTTTTTAAATATTTTAGTCATTAAATATTCCCTTTAATGACTAAGAATATTCACAGCTAACCAGACATGACATGGTGATGATGGCCTGAAGACACTTTCCTTAAAATAAATGTGTCAAGTCATTGACTGTCTGGGCAGCAAGGCTTTTAGTTTAGTTTAGTGTGGCGTAACATCTCTATTTGTGCCATGATTAAGAGTCTGTACCACGTCTTGTGCTTTGAAAGAAAAGAAGAAAATCTCATCCTCCTTTGTTCTGCTTTTCATTTCAAGCCGTGATGATGAATGATGACTAAATCTGCTCATTTTTCTTTCTCTCTGGGTCCACTCCCCACTCATTCTAATGTTTCCAGTAGAGCCTCATCTGTGTCACAGGGTCAGTGTGATCTGGATGAGGCTGGTACTGAGGGAGGTGCAAGTTTGACCCAATCTGAAGCCAGTTCCCAGGCCCGGGATTGAGGGAAAATCCAGAGGATTCATATTCCAGTCCAAATCTCTCAGCGTGGGAGAGCTGCTTGGGAGCCTGGGGACTTCAGTCAAGGGCTAATGCGTCTATTGCTTCCAGATTCTTACAAATTGCTAAAGAGCTGAGGAAGTCTTTCTGAACTAAATAACTGAAGCAGAACACTCACACACATAAAACAAACATTAGATTATCCCCATTTTCAGTTGTTTCTTTTTTTTTTTTCAGTTCTTTGTGTTTTTGCTTAGACGGTGCAGATAAGATCCCTAATATCCAGTTCATGTTTGGTCCACTGATACTAAACGGTTGGTTTAAAGCTTGCAGAGAAAAAAACTGTGTTAACAGGCTTGTTGAGTCCTTGAGTTGTCAAGCATGGGGCTCTAATTTCAGCCGACAGATAGAGAGAAGAGAACGCTTGTGGGATCAGTGGAGTGTAATTAGTTGGCTAGGTATACCGATTTATTTTCTTTTTAAGATCCAACATATGTCAGATTAGTGTGAGAAATGCTGTGGTTTGGCTGTACTCTGCTGCTGAATGAGTTTGTGTGGTATCTTGGGTATTGCCAGTTTTTGACCTCTTGTTCTTCCTCCCACTGATGTACTGGCAGGACCCCAGCGATGAGTCAAAGATTCTCCATTGGCCTTATGATGAAAGATCTCTTTATTGTGAATATATATGTGCTTTGTGCTAATGTCTGGAAATTAGGCTGTGTAAAAAAGTCTAAACAACTTAATGGAATTACGACTGCCTTTCAGTAGGGGGCGTTCTCTGCTATGGTATTGCATCTTGGTTTTTAAATGTGCAGTGGGTTTTAAAGTTATTTTCAGTTTGCAGCCAGATTGGAATTTTTATTTAAAGCAATTAGTAGATTAAGATCATAAAGTGATTTCATATTTTTATTTGCTTAAAAAAAGAGATATAGAGAATGCTTATTTTATGTATAGACTGTATTACACTACCAGTCAGAAGTTTGGAAGCAGTAAGATTTGTAATATTTTTAAAAGATGTTTTTATGTTCATCAAGGCTGCATTTATTTGATCAAAAATACAGGAAAAACAGTTATATTGTGAAAGATTTTAGAAGAACAGCATTTATTAAAAATATAAATCTCTTCTAACAGTATAAATCTTTAACATCACTTCTTATCAATTCAACACATCCTAGCTGAATAGTTTGAATTTCTTTCAAATAAAAAAAGAATACAAATGAACTGAGCCCTAACTGGTTGTGTTAGTGTATATTGTTAGAAAGGATTTCCATTTAAAATATATAATTTATAAGGTTTCCAGCACTGATAATAAATCAGCATATTACAATGATTTCTGAATGATCATGCGACGCTGAAGACTGGAGTAATGATGCTGAAAATTCAGCAGCTTCATAGTCCTATTACATTAAGAATTACAGAAATAATATAAATGATTCAGGCTGTTTTCCATTCTAAAATGCAAAATATGTAAGCATTTTGTTGGAATACAGGCTGAAGTGGCGGCTCTTTAATAGCAATATAAGAGAAAGAGTGAATTTATGCACAATTTATTGAACAATTTTAGCTGTCCAAGAAGTTTGAAAATATATATTTTTTTAAATGAAGATTGTTTTTCCTGTAGCATAAAATTTGCAGTGTGCTCCCAAAACACCTAATGCGAAATGCAAATAAAACAGATTCCACCAAGTTTTCCCCCGATTTCATCAGTGTTACACAAGTTGTTTTTCATCTTAAATTAATTTCCTGCTTTACATCAGCATGTTCTGCTGTTATACAGTGTTAAACAGGGTTTTATTTCTCTTTGATCACAAGAATTACAGCGGTACAGTGAATATGTGAGTGTTATGTGTGTGTTACAGGGCGAGATCCAGCAGCTCTTGCTCGTGGATGATCCTCAGGCTGCGGCAAGCTACTGCCAAGATTATATTCCCGATTGTGACAGCCCTTTGCCCTACAGTACCCAGAGTCTGGCTCCTGAAGAGGTTAGTGAGAGTTTGGCTCCCCATGTAGTCAACAAATCCCATTGTGGTCTTTTCTTGTTATTTCCGTCTGATTTATTTTACATCTAAATGACACGTTGTTTTTCCTCCCAGATTTATTGGTCCATTCATTTCGTCTTGTATTATTCTCCAGACTCCTCGTGTTTTAGCATTTAAGTATCATGTGCGAACAGAGAAAGAAACACTTGTTTTCCCAGTGAACTTTGAGCAACCAGCCTCGCCATTTTCCAGAAAGTTGCAGAACTTTATGAAGACATAATTTGTCCCAGCTTTGCCAAAAAATGTCTTCCTCTTTTTGGAAGAGCCCAGTCAAAACCTTCTTTGAGTGGCTGAGCTGCCTTGGCTTCTCAAGTCCGCATTTACATTTATCTGTTTGCACTTTTTACTGTTCTGGCTTCTGGGCTCGGCTCCCAGAGCACTCATCTGAGCCAGCCAATAAACAACACAGGCATGCATAGGAATAAAATAGCTTTTTGCTTAGTGCAGAGGCATTAACACACTGTTTGTTCTTGGATTTGACATTATATGTATTTTTTATGACAAATATTTTAGTTGTTAAAATGTATAACTGCAGATTTGAATGAATTATTTAATTATTTTTCTTTTTTATTTCTGTTTTTTTACATCATTATAGCTAAAACATTGTACTGCAACAATAAAATATTCAAATCTGAATATTTAAATAACAACACCGGCAATAATAACTGTGTAAGGCTGTTTAGCTCAGTCTCCACTGGTGGACTTAATACAAATGAATACAAATACATTCATGGATTTATTCTGATTAAATAATACAGCACAATATATGTAATATTTAGATTTAAATAGATTTTTTTTAACATTATTTCACATTATTAGTGTTTTCATTGTATAATTGAATAAAGAAATGCAGTCTTGGTAAACATAATTGACATTTTTTAAGAATTATACTCCTATACTATATACCCCACACTTTTGAATAATAGTGTATATATTCATACTATGACATTTATGGCTCAGGTGATTGGCTCTGAAACATTCTGTGTTCTTTTTAGCAAATATAGCATTTTTCTAATCACATAATTAATTTTTCGAATCACAGCCTAGGGAACAAGAAGCTTTCTACTTGAACCTCTTCGTCTTTCAAATAAACAGTTTGACCCATATTTGTCCCCATATAGTGTTATATTTGTTATGTGAATATTTTGAACATGTTTTTTCGATTGTGATGATTTGTGTTTGTTGTGAACTTGCACGTGCGGGTGACTCAGCCCAGTGAGTAATCATGTCAGTGGGTTAGCATTTCTCTGCGGCCTTCTGGGAGGAACACTTCAGGTCATCGTACATTCATTTCTCATAGCTCCCACGCCCAGTTTTTGTGCAAGTGTGCTGAATGTAAATGTCTGCGTACGTCTCTCTCCAAGTTGGCTCAAGGAAAAGTGTCTATCGGCATCCGTTCAGAGGTAGAGCCAGCTGGCTTTCAGATCCTACAACAGCTGAGAAAAGAGGGACTAATGGCGAGATTCATCAGCATTGCTCACATTACTGACCTATTACCAGAGCTCACACTGATCCTATTCTATCCTGCCCGACTTGGCATCTCAACACCTCGCTTTGGTTCTCACATTATTCATATAATCTCCCCCCGACAGGCCTCATCAAGCCTATTCAGTCAGGGCCTCTCATAATAGCCTGTAAGCAGCTCAACTCCGACCCCTTGAATTGTGGGCTGATAATGTAGCGCATATCTGAATTGAGAACAAGTTAAACTGTGACCTAATTTGCAAAGAGAATAATACATTGTCTAGCAGAATCTGTCAGCCACCTTAATTTTAGATTCAGTTATGTAGAGATGTAGCGAGCCAGTCATATACATGCTAGTATGATTTACAAGTTGTGTTGCTTTGTAACAATTTTAATTCTGTTCATCTGTGCCCGACCTCTGACCCCTTGGCTCATCAATAAAAGGCCAAACCCATCGGTAACCTTGACGACGTCATGCAGGGAGATGAGCCTGTGGAACCAACGAAACGCTCCAAGAAAGGTCGCAAAGGCAAAAAGAACAAAAAAAAGAGAGATAAGAAAGGCAAGAAAGAATCTCGTAAGAAGAAAAAGCAGGCCGAAGAACTCGAAGAAGGCTTCCTTGAGGTGTCCTCTAAGCTGCCGGAGTATTTGTCTCAGGAACCTCATCGAGGAACTTCTCCAGCTGTGACGGAGCAGCCCATAACACCAGTGCAATCATCTCCAACAACTATGGTGGATCTGATGGACTCCATACCTGACATGCCCACTCATGAACCTGACACCTATCAGGAGGAGCTCACCAAAGCCACTGCAGAGCCTGTGACAGATCTTGAAGACCAGTCTGTATTGACAACGGCAGTTTCTGAATCCTCAAAGACGGAGGTGGAGGTAGAACTTAAAGCGCCAGTGTGGTTGCCCGATCGTCCTCCACTCTCCTGATCAATCACTGACTCCCCCTCACACTTTTTAACCACCAGTCGTCCGTTGTACTAACTACCCTTTGCCATGCTAACCTCACCAATAACAGCACCAAAACGCTTCTTCCCACACGTTAGGCTCTTAAAAACAACAATGTCGTTATAGTTTGTAGCTTCAGTGAGATGCGTTGACTCAAAATGCATATGGATTATGGCTCATTGCGACTGTGACACTTGATGTGCGTCGCAAGTTGAATATGAGACATGATGCATATTTCATCCAGGTTTTGGCATAGAGTTACACTTTTATTTGTTGACTTGGCACGCTGTACAGGTTGAAACTGAAAGATGTGCACCAAGACAGAATGAAAAACAGGACCGTGTCTAGCATAAATCTATTTTCATGCATCTTTTTGATGCGTTTACCTCCGACAGCTCTGATAGATGTAGCTTTTGCTGTATGAATCGAGCTTCTGCTGAGGTAAAACTCAGATGCCAATATCAGCATGCCAAGTTTGCTCACACCTTCCTTTCATGCTGTTATGGTTGCCACCAGTACATATGGCTTTTGTGCTGACATCTCCCATTGTTAATAAAACCACCCCACACTCACCAGCTCAGCAGTATTTATTCCTTCAAGCAGGCTTTGTAACCAAAACATTTCTTTCAATTGCGCTAACACTTTAATTAGTCTACAGTGACCTGGAGATCTGAAGCACAGTGAAGTCAGAAGCATATTCTGTGCAAGTACACAAATGCTGTTGCAAATGCTTGGCCAGCATATTGCAAGCACAGAGTCATGTTGTACATACTTATAGGTCAAGTTAACTTCCAGAATAAACATTATAATTTACTCACCCCTATGTGATGAAAGAGGTTCATGTCTTTCTGTGTTCAGTTGCAGAGAAATTCAGGATTTTAAGGAAAACAATCCAGGAATTTTCTCCATATCAATGGTGGCCAACAGGTTGATGGTCCAAATTGCAGTTTCAAGGCAGCTTCAAAGGGCTTCAAAGGGTTAAAAAGTGGAAACATTTCGGCTTTATTCTTGTAACATTTTGAATTTATTCTCGTAACATTTCGACTTTATTCTCGTAACATTTCAACTTTATTCTCGTAGCATTTCAACTTTTCTTATAGCATTTCATCTTTATTCTCGTAGCATTTCAACTTTTCTTATAGCATTTCATCTTTATTCTCGTAGCATTTCAACTTTATTCTCGTAACATTTCAACTTTATTCTCATAACATAACATTTCAACTTTATTCTCGTAACATTTCGACTTTTCTTATAGCATTTCATCTTTATTCTCGTAGCATTTCAGCTTTTCTCATAGCATTTCAACTTTATTCTCGTAGCATTTCATCTTTATTCTCGTAGCATTTCAACTTTTCGCATTGCATTTTAACTTTATTCTCGTAGCATTTCAACTTTTCTCATAGAATTTAAACTTTGTTCTCGTAGCATTTCAACTTTGTTCTCATAGCATTTCAACTTTGTTCTCATAGCATTTCAACTTTATTCTCACAGCATTTCAACTTTATTTTCGTAGCATTTCAACTTTATTCTTGTAGCATTTCAACTCAACTCTTCTCATAGCATTTCATCTTTGTTCTCGTAGCATTTCATCTTTATCCTCGTAGCATTTCAACTTTGTTCTCGTAGCATTTCAACTTTGTTCTCGTAGCATTTCAACTTTATTCTCGTAGCATTTAAACTTTTCTTATAGCATTTCAACTTTATTCTCGTAGCATTTCAACTTTTCTCATAGCATTTTAAGGTTTATTCTCGTAGCATTTCAACTTTATTTTCATAGAATTTCAACTTTATTCTCGTAGCATTTCAACTTTTCTCATAGCATTTCAACTTTATTCTCGTAGCATTTAAACTTTTCTCATAGAATTTCAGCTTTATTCTCGTAGCATTTAAAATTTATTCTCGTAACATTTCAACTTTTCTTATAGCATTTCAACTTTATTCTCTTAGCATTTCAACTTTATTCTCGTAGCATTTCAACTTTTCTCATAGCATTTTAAGTTTATTCTCATAGCATTTCAACTTTATTCTCATAGAATTTCAACTTTATTTTCGTAGCATTTCAACTTTTCTCATAGCATTTTAACTTTATTCTCGTAGCATTTAAACTTTTCTTATAGCATTTCAACTTTATTCTTGTAGCATTTAAACTTTTCTCCTAGCATTTCAACTTTATTCTCGTAGCCTTTCAACTTTTCTCATAGCATTTCAACTTTATTCTGAAAACATTTTGACTTTATTCTCGTAACACTTCGACTTTATTCTAGTAACACGTCGACTTTATTCTCGTAACACTTCGACTTTATTCTCGTACCATTTCTGATGATTTTGAAGTTTGAGAAGATGAGATGGAGTTTTTGAAGAACTAACCACATGTGACTTTTCCAACGTGATTACGTAATGCGTAAAGATCGCAAAATTAATGCAAGATGAGCATTTGATTAAAAATATACAAAGGTTTTATTTACTTGAAAAATTATAGATCGTTTCGTTAGATAAGACCCTTATTACTCAGCTGGGATTGTGTAGAGCTCTTTGAAGCTGCACTGAAACTGCAATTTGTACCTTCAACCCAATGGGTCCCATTGAAGTCCACTGTATGGAAAAAAATCCTTTGTCCTCAAAAGACTTAATTTCTTTGTGACTGAAGAGAGAACAACTGAATCAAATGGGGTAATATTTTATTCTGGAAGTGAGCTTGTTCTTTATTATGCACTCTTGCATTACAAACAAATTTTGGTACTTAAGGGGCTGAAAGAGTTGCAAACAAACATCTGTTACTCTTCAGTTCTGTAACTTCAAGCAAGATTTTCATCTTACAGACGCTCAGCCATGACAGTAGTTTACTTGAAGAGGGGAAAAACAGAGATCAAGACAAGTTTACGCTGATATTCACTATGTTGCACCCCCTTGTGGCAATGCAAAGATTGCAGCTTATTATATACATTTCGCAGTTTGCAATCATGTACTTGTGTAGACTATATTTCAGGCCTTAATGTGTCTGAAGCTAAGATGCCCAGTGAACCCAAACTAATGTAGTGTGGAAATGACTGACTGTGCTCGGTATCTCCATGGTTGCGGTTGCCATGGCTCTGCTGTCTCTGACTCTGCTGTGTTCATGTGCAGGAAGAGAGGCCGATTAAAACACCAGAGGTTGAGGAGTTCAGTGATGACCTTTATGCTGATGAACACAATGAGCTCTTGGTCTCCACAGTGACAGTTGGCCCCAATATTACAGACTATGAGGTATGTTTTTTCTGTTTCCGGGCTTGCAAAAGCATGTTTGAGTTGCTGTTAATAATGGATGTTTTCTGCATTCACAGATCTTGGAGTATGAGTTTAAAAATGACTCAAACAGCTCTGAACAGGAATATGAGGAATATGAGGTTTATGAGGACCGGTTTGACCCAGCACAGAGGGAGAAGCCGGGCGTATGGGATGGAGAGGTACCATTTTGTAGCAATATAATAAATGTACTAAAAATACACAAATACAGATTTTCTCTTTATCCCAATCAGGGATACCCATGCTACTGGTTATTTGGGACCAAGCTGATAAATAAGAAATGTAGCAGTAGTAGGTTTATACATTATCAGATTTATGTCAAAATATGCATAAAAATGCAAAAGCAATGTTTACTGTAGTTAACTAAGAAATAATACACACTAAATGTCATTGTTTAAGTTAAGTTAGTTAATATTTCCATATTTACCTATGTAAATACATTATTTATTTACATTTACTTCATTACTTGGGAAGATATATATATATATATATATATATATATATTATTGTTATATTATTATTGTTTGTTTTAATTCATTTTTGAGAATATCTGTGGAGCACAAAACCAGTCATACTGTAAGTAGCACAGGCCAAAAATACAAAATTATAGATTTTTCTTTTATGCATAAATTCATTAGGATATTAAGTAAAGACCATGTTCCATGAAGATATTTAGTACATTTCTTACCATAAATATATCAAAATTGAAGTAATATGCATTGATAAGAACTTAATTTGGACAACAATAAATGCTAATTTGTCAATATTTAATTATAATTTATGTATTTATTCATTTATTTATCTTTCTTTCTTTCATTGAATATTTAACTTTTAAAATAAATGTTCATGTTCCATTAGCGCAATTGTTTTTGGTGTGTTATGAAAACTGGTACCAATAATCACAAAATTACACCGAAATCTTTAAAACTAATTACTGCAACAAGTAGTATTATTGTAACAACTCCAATCTCAGCCTCATCTGTCACCTGTTCTTTCTCTTACAGGGCAGGCGATTTGAGAAAGGACAGAAGGGAGAGCCAGCTGTTGTTGAACCAGTGAGTGCTGGAGTGTGAAGTTACACACACACACACACACACACACACACACTGATTTATGTTGGCTAATGCAATCTAATTCTAATCTCTTTGTGTTTTAAACTAACTAGGGCACATATTTTCAAGGACCTCTTGGCCCCCCAGGACCAGAAGTAAGTCATAATTTTTTGAAAATAATTTGGAAAAAACATAAGGAAACAAACCCTTCTGGTGGTCTTGAAGTAATTTCTGGCGTTTGTTTCATTAAAAAAAAACAAAAAAACATTTGTTTGTCTGTTTACTTTTTCAGGGTCTTCCAGGAATTCCTGGCATCACAGGCCCCCCAGGACCCAGCGGAGACCCAGGTGATATGGTGAGTGTCCTCAAAATCAGCTGACCCACATGACCCGACATGAACCTCGAGTCTAGGACACACAGGACACGTCCTGCGGAGATCAGGGGGATGATTGGATGCATGTGCAGATGGAACGAACCTCACCGATGACTCAGAGCCCCTCGAAGGGACCACCAACCTCTACCGAGACCATAGGCATCAGGGGAGCCGTGACTCAACTGATAGTTTGACCTAATTTGCGCTGGACAGTGTGTGTGTTCTTGTAGTGTGACTCACTCTTTACACACAATCCCTTAGCAGTGTAAGACAGAGTGCAGACTTCCAACTCCAGTAAAGAGCCTGAATTCATCATTTACCTCTGACAGTAGGGATGAAGATAGATTATTCTTTTGTCTCAGCTCAGTTTAGCGCCTCTGGCCGGTTGTGAATCAACTTCTCTGGGGTGTCAGCTTCACAAAAGAGTTGAGTTTTAGTAAAAACATCAGACTAGGCTGAGAAAGCGCGTTCGCTTGATGTAAGCTCTTTTTGGCCTCATATATCCATAGAGGTCTTAAAACATGGAGCGAAAGGTAAAAGAAAATGCTCTAGCCGCAGGTTTTATCTTCTCTTTTGAAGGTTGAAGTTCTGTGTTGTTGGCAGAGGACTGTTGACTGACAGTTTTGATTAGCTGAGCTCTTAAATGTTTTACACCAGGAAAATGAGCACAGTAGGCTTTGATACAGGCAACACTAAGAAGAAAAATCATTAGGTGTTAGTCTGCATTCAGGAAACTAGCCAATGAATAGGGAATAAATGAAGAACGCTGTTGCTCGTGCAATTGTTTCGTGAAGTAAGTATTGCTGACATGATTGTGCACATATGCATGTACAGAAATGCTTCATCAATTAATTGAGCTAATTGTCTCTCCTCCCACAAGGGTCCTGAGGGACGTCCAGGGCTGCCTGGCGCTGATGGGATACCGGGTCCTCCAGGCACTTTGCTTATGTTACCCGTAAGAAGTAGTCATTCCTTCAGTAACACTTGCATCTTATTAGCTGGAGTTGTTTGCCAGAGGAAAATTATTAAAATGTTACCTCACACGACTGGAGGACTGTGCCTCAGTGGCATGCTTTGGCCACATGGTGGAGCTGTGATATAATCAGACTTAATGCCATCCAGTACATTTCCATTTATTTTGGTGCTTAACATGTTAAAAATATATATCTATAATAGTGAGTTACTTAATGTACATCAGTTATTTAGTTAGCAATCTCCTTTTTTGCACTCAGTTCCAGTATGGAGGAGACTCTCAGAAGGGACCTGTGATATCGGCTCAAGAGGCGCAGGCTCAAGCCATCTTACAACAGACCAAAGTAAGACACCAAAGAATTTGAACAAACCACTTAAGCCAAAGATATTACAATTTGGGACACACTGTATTGTATGTCTGACACAGACATGAGTGATACCTACAAATTATATTGCTTTGTGAGGATAGGTGTTAGTTTTTCAGATTTGTTACATTTGGCCATGCAGAAGATTAAAGAAGTGGAAGAATACAAAAAATTTGCACTGAAGGACCAAAGCCATATTTTTTAAAATCCTAAAAAATATGCTTCATGTGGTTTCATATTTTCCCTGTCTCGCAGAGCTGCAATAATTTGATCAAATTCACAATAAAATAAAGCAAAAAAGTACATATTTGAAATATGATGTTATTGTAAAATATTAATACAGGTAATTATGTTATTTATTCCTGTGATGGTAAAGCTGAATATTCAGCAGCCATTACTTCACATGATCCATTAAAAATTATTATAATCATAATCATTCTAATATTTTTTATGTTAAAACTGTGATAGTGTTTGATGATGGATGGATTTTTACTGTCACGTTTGATCAATCAGTGTGTCCATGGTGAATAAACGTTTTTTATTCACCAACAACATTTGAATCGTAGTGTAGTTGTTTTATATTCACATATAATATAATTTAATATGACTGAATTTACATAATGAATTGACTTTATTAAGTTTAAAAATATATTGTTTTAGCTTACTAATGAAAACAGCTTTTTGGTTTTATTATTATTATGATTTATGTACTATTTTACAGTGCGCTAACTCATAAAAACTGCTCAGATCTCTTAGCAGCAACCTTCAACACCCTAGCATTTCACACAGTGTCTTCAGAAATCGTTGTCTAATACTCAACGGTGTTACAGTATATTATCCAAATAATCAGTTGTAGTAATGTTGTAAATTCAGTACACAGGGTTAAGGATGAGGAGAAATGGGAAACTTTTTTTATTTGTTTTTATTTGTCTTTGCTTCTAGCTGTCATTGAAGGGCCCTCCAGGTCCATTAGGTCTCACCGGGAGGCCAGGACCAGTGGTGAGAAATCTTGGTTGTTTCTTTAGCAGTTTATTTCAGACTTTTTTTTTTAGCACAGACTATGCGATCTACTTCAAATTCAGATTTTTTTTTTTTTATGGTTTAGGGGGGGGTTTGAATGGATACTTTCCGTCTTTGAAATTGTATGTTTGTTCCAGGGTCTACCAGGTCCCAGTGGACTAAAAGGGGACAGTGGAGAGACTGGGCCTGCGGTGAGGACATTTCCTTTTGATATTTCCCTCTACATTCAGTAGCCTTTAAAATCATCTCCCTCTCTGTTTCTTATTCCTCTCTTTTAAGGGCCCACGTGGGTTGCCAGGTCCTGCTGGTCTTAATGGGAAACCAGGGAAAAGGGTAAGACTGAACATCTCACACTCAGTGTAAGAAAATCAATGGATGAGTGATCAAAGTTCAAGTCTGATCCATTTAATTAACCTCATCATGAATATGAATTGGGCGATAACAGTTTCTATATTGATGCGCTGTGTTTTTTACTTCATGAATATTGCATTAAGCAAGCGCACAGAGGTGCATAGAATATGATGACGAAGTGGTATTCTGTGTTTCACCTTGCAGGGTCGATCAGGGGCAGATGGAGGTCGAGGGGCTCCTGGAGAGACTGGAGCAAAGGTAATTCACCATATAGTACCAGCAGGACAGGCCGTGCACAATAATAAGGGCTGTGGCTGTGTTCCACCATTAATATCAGCTTCCTCTGCGATTCGAGTTTCTTCCCTTTGTTTACACATCTGACTTGAACCTATGGTGATTAGGCAGTCATTACTGCTATTCCTCATACTTAGGGGTTTGAACAACCACCCTAATGCTTAATATTAAAACTTAGAACATATCTCGTTTTAAATTGCAAGAGGCAAGAAACTCCTTAGCAACTGCATAGCAATGCCCTAGCAACCAACCACGAAAGAGTTCTAGGATTTTTCCAATGGCTTTTGGATTAGTGCAAACGTAAAATCTGTGACTAACAAACTCCTACACTTTTTATATTAAGATTGTCTTAGAGAAATGTTACGCAACTTATATAAGCCTATATACATCTAATAAATTGAAAGTGTGAGTTAGAATAGTTCATGGTTCTAAACACAATAAAAATGGAGTAGTGAGTATGTAAGTCTTACTTAATGTTCTCAAAACTTCTGCACTAGTGTGCATTTTGTCAGTCCTTTTTAATTTAGACTTAGTTTTTAGACTTAGTCCTGTGTTGGATGTGCTTTTTTCTGTCTGAGCACTTTAGTCTAGTTTCACTGAAACTTAAAAAAAAAAAAAAAAATATATATATATATATATGACTCATTCAATAATTGTGGGTACATTGGGTGTCTAAAGTCTGTTATCGTCAAGCGCTATTACGTAGGTAGAGTAACAATGCTGACAATAGTGTAACAGAGTTGACATTTTTATTTTATTTTTTTCAAAAACTCCACTTGCTGGCATAAATGCTAAGAACACATGACACTAATGAAAACATGATTAAAAGAGCTTTAAATAA
>JAUCMU010000063.1:5271886-5300689 GCA_032275025.1 Enteromius treurensis
ACATTATGAAAACTGGTAAAAACAAACCAAAAAGAGCAAGTGCATGGCTGCCAGACTGCTAAATTAAGCAATACAAGAAAATAGGTCCTTTTAACAGACAAGCTCTAATTTGGGGATTTGAACTCTTTGTATCTGGCAACTGTAAACACGAAAGCTGATGAAGTGGAGGCATGTTTCCCTTTTGATGAAAATAAAAATAAATTTTGTATAGTTTTTATTCTTCAAAATGTATTTCAGCCTCGTCTTTTGTTAACGATATTGCATATAGTCACAGTTAGCTACTGTTTATTGACATTATTGTCATCATGGTCTCATTTTAGTCCGGGATAAAAAGTTTGCCAACATTTAGCATTTCACGTTTTAAGTATTTAATGTCACAGAATAAACAAAAATATCCCCAAAAAAACCCACTGACTTTGAGCCGATATAATAGAATTTCAAAAATGGTAATTTCTGGCTTTTAGGACTCATTCCCGCTGCTCTCTACAGTATATGTTGGCGAGTTTTGCATGAGCAGTCACCACAAACATCCAGCTTTTGTGCGTAATTAGCTTGTGTTTGTGTGTGTCCTCAAATTGTAGGTTCAGCTGCCAAAGCTAAACGGGAACACCGGAAACTTTTTAATTTGACCCTAATAGTTCTGGTCGTTGATGGAACCGTTTGCTATTGAGAGCTGTGTTTTATTGTGCACGCTGACAATAGCAAGCATTCAGCCCTGTCCAGCTGCAGGACCCGTCAGTAAATAAATCACGCAGAGCTATTTAGCACAACAGCAGCGTGTTCGATGAGGAAGTGCGAGGTACTCCCGCAGCTCTCCGAGTCCCAGCACCGGATGCGGGCTGAGAGTCGCAGCAGATGGGAAGGTTCCTCTGAGGCGGCCTGTCAAACCCTGCCACATGCCACACACACCTCTGCCCCGCAGTCACTGCTCACTAGTCTGCGCGTTTGTGTGTTCGAAGCAAAGCATATGACATTGCGAAAGAACACAGGTTCTGTTTAGCTAATGAAGTGTGCCGCTGGAGTGTGTTTGAAAAGGCAGCTTTGTCGATCTTGCTCATGGATCTCTGTCTTTTTTTACAGGGTGACAGGGGCTTTGATGGACTACCTGGTCTTCCAGGGAACAAAGGACATAGAGTGCGTAGAGAACACCAAATTGCTTAATCAAATCACACAGTCTGTTTACTGCTCACTCGAGAGTGCCTCTTAGATTCGTCTAAACGCTCCACTTCACTTTTAATAGATCGAAATTTAGAATTCATATCGTGTGCCTTATCATAAATGTGACCCTCGTGTGAACAATCCTCAGGGAGACAGAGGAAAACCAGGACCCCACGGTCCTCCTGGAGAGCCCGGTCATAAGGTAACACTGATTCGCTTCACTTTTCCGAGCTTTGTGCAACCCCCTAAACGAGTCTTTTATCAGATTACTAATAATCCGTTTAAAGATCCCCTGCACTGCCTCAGGTGTGTACTCACAAATCGCATGAAAGAGACAAGCCGTGCACTGTGTGGGATGTTCTCATTATGCAAAGTTGAAAAATGTATGCAGCAGCGATTCACATTGATCACTGCTTTCAAGAATGAGAATATTTTTGCATACATAACCCTTCTGACATCCTTCCTCAATGACCGGATATGCTTTTCAACTGCAATGAAGATGATTATATCGGCCAACTTGTTGATTGACATTTCCTATTACAGGGTTCGGATGGACCCGTTGGACCAAGAGGGCAACCGGGAGAAGCGGTGAGTGACACGACCCAACCCACTTACAGATACACACGCACATGACATACATGTCTCCCACATCCCACGGGCAGGCTCGTGTTCCTGCTTGGCACAGGCTGATTAACGGTGGCTCAAGCGCCATTTAAGTCTCGGCAGGTGAGCTGTGATCCATTGGGGCTCCGGCTGTTTAAATGGATCACCTAGAGTAGTAAGGGACTTGAGCACCATTACAGCGCGGCGCCTGCCGAGCGAGAGAGAGAGAGATGCTGTGGAGATAAATGCGGGGATGGAGATAGATGAGCTGGGAGATTGGTGAAGGGAAGGGATAAAATCCTGGCCTGCATGATTATATTTCCATATCAATCACCTCCCTGGAGATCACAGATGTGGCTCTGGAACAGGTGGCTTGGCCGGTGTACAAAGACCAAGACTGACAAAAACAAAACACACACGCCAGCCACACACACGCTAGAGGAAAGAGGTTTACACACGTTCGCATACACATTAGTACAGATGTGCATAAACACCCTTGAGTATATACCAGCTGATATACCGTTCGATCATTAACACACTTGACCTTCATAATGTTAATGGGAGTTTCTGATGAGTTTCTGATTGTTTTTCTTTACAGGGGCTAAGAGGACTTGTGGGGCCAAGAGGGCCACCTGGTCCACCCGGACAGCAGGTAAGACAATTGCTCATCCATCATATTAACATAATGGCTAGTTTTCATGCACAACATGAATAGAGGCGCTGTGGTGTTATTGAGATGTTTAACTTGTTTAACGTTTTTGTAAAACTAAACCTTGCGTTTTGCTTTTAGGGAATTCAAGGCGTCGATGGCGTTCAAGGGGCAAAAGGCAACTTGGTGAGACTATTATGAAGTTTCCCATGCATGTATTATGCAATGTATTCTACAGACCGATACATTCCAGAATGGAGCATTGGGAGGTGTAGTACAACACGTTGGCTATAACCATTGGGAAATAACCCGTAGAGGGTCAGACAGGGTAACAGATCCACCTGAGATCTTTTTAATGCTGCCATTAAGTCATGTTGGAATGATAGTATTTGCAAGAGGATTGCATATAATGTATATAACCACAATGATTTTCCAGCGAGATTTTCTTAGAGCCCCAATTTTCAGAGTTGGGGTTTTGTCAATTAAAGTACCACAAGAGAAGTGAATTGATTTTGGTTATAATTAAAGGAGTGATCTTGTGTTTAAAGCAATTTAAGCTTTATTGAAAACATCTGTGGCTTTCTGTAGACAATGTGGACTCGTAGTTTTTAAACAGATGTGTTTTAACAGACATGCACTTACATGGATATGATGTATGATATGATGTGCGTTAGTCTCTCATTCTCGGTGTGAGCACGTTATTTGTTGTTTTTACAAACTGTGGGTTGAACTATCATTCAACTGTACATTTGAGTTTGTATGCACTTTGCGTACCGTTGATTAAAATCGAGCTATAAAGCTCGACAGAAAATACTACTCATTTAGCCAGTTTATGAGGCAACAGCCCTGCGCAACAAAAATATATTTCCCATCGCTCTCAGTGACAGCTCGAGAGAGTTAAAATGCATACTTAAAGCACCAATAATGCAGATCCTTCACCCTTGATTTTGTGGTAGAGCAGCAAATGGTTTTGCTTTGGAAAAACCTGAAATAAAGAAAAATAAACCTAAAATAGCATTTTAAATAACTTGAATAACCAAGTAGAAACTTCCCAGGAGGACTTCCTAAACTAATGCCTTTATGATTTTATACTATTTTACAGGGACCATCTGGTGAGCCTGGACCTCCAGGTCAACAGGGGAACCCAGGCATACAGGTATGCATCTTTCTAAACTCCAGCACCGCCTGCTGAAGCCATGCCAGCAATGCAAACGTGCACTGAAAAAGTTTTGCCTCTGAATGAAGAATTGTTGTTTTTCAGGGCTTCCCTGGTCCACAGGGGCCTATAGGCCTGCCAGGAGAGAAGGTAAACTCTAGTCTTGCTTTATTTCGCACCGACCTTTGACCCCTTAGTAGATGAGCATTTGAAAAGAAGCGTTGAGTGTGGGCGAGTGAGCATCTTAGTGTCTGTGCTTTTATTCAGATTTCCATATGAATCTAGACAGATAATCGATAGCGAAACCTCACGTACACACGCACACACATCTTCTCTCAAATGTGCCTAAGCACATTATGGATATTGATTGCAGTTAACAAGCTGGGCATGCTGAGTACAAAGAAGGTTTTGGTTTGTGGTTTGGATCAGAGGATTTAGTATTGAGTGTGTGTGTTTATTTGTGTGTGCTTTTTTATTTATTTATTTTTTCATGCAGGGCCCTGAGGGCAAACCTGGAATGCAGGGCCTTCCTGGCATTGATGGTCCTCTGGTAAGTACCGTACACCAAAACTATCACAGAACTGAATTGTAATGTTTTATTTATTAAGAACCTCTACCAGCCAGCAGGGGACACTATGGCGCATACGGATGTTTCATCTGCCATCACGAATGTTCCCAATAAATCTTCACTGTGTAATTTTCATGCACAGAATGCTGAAAAAGCGATGATGCAGAGTCCTTAGTCCAGGCCTGGCCTTTTGTGTTGGCTCATTAGCTCTCTCACAGAAGCAGGATGTCCCCTAATCAGCCTGCTGTCATGCTAACACCTGGTTATCCTGTTCAAATCACAGGGTCATCCTGGAAGAGAGGGACCCCCTGGGGAGAAGGGACACCAGGTGGGTTACAATCACACACACACACCGCTGCTCCACTGACCTGAATAAGCGGTGACAATTTGAAGAGGAAGCAGAGAGAGCCAAGAGTCTAAATGCGGCACCACGCAGAAAAGCGCCGCCCTGTTCATGGTCCCGTCTGTTTGAAGCCTTTTGTTACAAGCGCTCCAGCTGCAGTTGCTAAATTATCACCGTTCACAAAGCATAACGGCGTGCTTTTATGTGTTCGCTATCGCAGTAATTGCACACTTGAATCAAGCCATCGCTATTGTGCGGTCATTGTTTCGTTTTCACCGATGTACCCTCGCGCTGCGTCGTCATCCACAAGCATTCACGCTAACGCATTCTCATCGGCACACATGGTTTAATCGTAGATAAATGACAGGGTATTGTTAGTGCAGCGCTTTCCCCTTCACTAGACTAAATGTGTCTCTTTTTTTATTCAGGGTTTATCAGGAGCACAGGGGCCGGTTGGATATCCCGGGCCCCGTGGAGTCAAGGTGAGCAGTTCTGAGATCGCAGCTTGTACGGTTAGCTCCAAAGACACTCAAAGACATCCTGTCTGGGATGGAGGACTTTTGATTGACAGTCCGACTGTGGGTGAATGGCAGACAACTGGCTCAGGTAGACCAGGTTTAATTCTCCCCGGAAAGCCTTGACAGTGCGCAGAACTCGTGATGGACAGGCGAAAACACAACAAGGAGGAAAACTAAACCTGTCTAGGCTTGTTTGTGAGGAAGTGTGTGATGCCTTCAGCCTGTGGTCAAGGAATAAAAAATGGATTTATCCCGATAGCACATAAATCTACTCTGAAGGTGTCATCCAGATTATTATCGCATGTGTCTATATTTTGTCCCAGTGGTGCTTTTATTTGTTGCTGTATGTCTTACCTCCAGCGTTTTGTAAGCCGTGACTTTTATTACTTTAAACAGTCAGTGCTGGTATTCATGCCAAGACATCCTCTCAGAGATTCTGCTTTTCAGGTGAACGCTTCCTACCTGAGGTTCAGAGATCCCTGCGGCACACACTGATATTTTTTGTTCTTTTCTAACAGGGCGCAGATGGGGTGAGGGGACTGAAGGGTAGCAAGGGGGAGAAGGTAAGAGGAAAAAAACATAATCCACTTGTTTTCTCATAACAAAGCCAAAGGAAGAGAAGACAAATTCAGTTATCAGTGTAGGCATAAAGCACAGTACTTAATAACAGGATGTGTGATTTTTGTAGTTGGTGAGTGCGTCTTTGCTCTCAGGCTGCACATCTGTTTACCTGGAATTTCAAGGTATTTCCAGCTAATTGAATTCTTTTTGTCTGTTACAGGGTGAAGATGGTTTCCCAGGGGCCAAGGGTGACATGGGCATCAAAGGAGACAGAGTTAGTTTTTCCATTCAGCCCAAATAATGTGCTTGTTAAAAACGAACATCATTACTATTGCTCAAAGTGTTTCATTGCCCTGCAGTGTTTGAGAAAAAATGTATATTTTTGATTGCATAACTTGTGTGTGTGCATGTCCAGGGTGACAACGGGGCTCCTGGAAGTCGTGGTGAAGACGGACCGGAAGGGCCGAAGGGTCAGTCAGGACCCCTGGGAGAGCCTGGACCTGCGGGCATTGCTGGAGAAAAGGTAATTGCTGCTTCTATTGGGCATTGTTTATAGGCCAATTATTTTTTGTTTGTCTTCATTTTCCTGACTTCTCATTCCATGTGTAGGGCAAACTTGGTGTTCCAGGACTGCCTGGATATCCCGGCAGGCAAGGCTCCAAGGTGAAGCGTTATCATTGAAATAACAATAACCTTATTTTTTGTACCGAATTCTGAAAGCCGCAGGTTTCAGTCATGGTATATTAATGTTTCAAGATTACATTTTTACTGAGGATGATTAATGGCCATTTAGAGGCCAGTTTTATTAATAGCCTATCTGAAACTACAATTATTATTTAGCTTATTTATGGTGATGGGACTTCAGAGGTTAATTTGTGGTTAATTAAATGTAGAGGTTGATTAATGAATGGAATGTGGTAATTGATTAACCTTCGTGTCGGTCCACAGGGATCATTGGGCTTTCCTGGAACAGGTGGGGTGGAAGGAGAGAAAGGAAAGAGGGTAAGAGGCCGGTGAAATGGTACACTGTCCTTGGGACTACACGTACCCTGCTGCACCAATGGGTGTGAGCGTGCTCATTTTTTATATGCTTTCTTTACAGGGTTCTGCCGGACAGTCTGGTCCCGATGGTGAAAGAGGTCCAAATGTAAGTACTAAGCATGCTAATGAAATGTGGGTTTACTAAAAACACAGACAGGGATTATTAAGGGAGCAGTCGATAATAATTGATTGAGCTTTTGTTTTTATCATGCATCCTTTATTAGAATATTTACAGTATGTGTTTGCTTCCTGTTCGTTGTAGGGTGCGCGTGGAGGTAGAGGAGCAAGAGGGCCGACAGGAAAGCCTGGAGCCAAGGTAAGAAATACATCTTACATAGTCCTTTTTGAAAAAGGTGGTCCTGTATGTGTTTAAATTCAGGTGACGTCCCTTTTCTTTGTCTTATGCACAGGGCTCCGCTGGTCATGACGGCTCACAGGGTGCCGTAGGAGAGAGAGTATGTGTTATCTATTACAATTCTCCTCATATTACACGGTCAATCTACCAGACTAATGCGAGATTTCACATTTCTTTTCATTGCCGGAGATAAATGAATAACAGTGTTTCTTCCGCTCTGCTTCAGGGCCCTCAAGGTCCACAAGGACGCGATGGAGAAGCCGGGCCAAAGGGACCAAACGTAAGTGACCAGCAAAGAAAAAAAAGACTTTGAAAGAATGAAAGGATCTCTCTAACGTTTTTTCTTCTTTCTTTTAAGGGTCCTCCAGGAAAGGACGGGTTGCCAGGTCATCCAGGCCAACGGGGAGAGCCGGTGAGTCAGTTCATATTTTAAAAAGAGAAAGGTAACCACGGTCATGTCCCAGATGGACTGGTGACACATTTGATGTGACTTGTGAGCAGCCTTCTGAATCCTTAAATGACAAATAAGAGCACTGTATATCCTACTTTTCATTTAATTACTCACAAGTGAGCCACTATTTGCCCTTAGTGCTGAGCTGGTGCAGACTTTACAGTCTACGGGACATTTAATACAGCATGACATCATGAGGACAGCATTTGGGACAGGGCCAAACTTGGGCTTGAAATTTTCATAACTAGATGCACTGAATAGTAATCAGTTGTTGCATAAGCAGTGTGAAAGCTATTTTCACATTTAAGTTTTTTCATACAGGGGTTTCAAGGAAAGACCGGACCCCCCGGACCTGCTGGAGTGGTTGGCCCTCAGGTAGGTCGATCACTAGGGCTTGGATGAACTGCTTTCACGCTTCATGGTCTTTTTCTCAGTTCTACGAAGCTATGCAACATTTATGAATGTCTGATCTGATCTAATAAATCTGTCTCACTTATCTTCTATTCCAGGGAAAAACCGGGGAGACTGGCCCCACCGGTGACAGAGGACATCCGGGTGCCCCAGGACCCCCTGGAGAGCAAGGTCTGCCAGGAGTCACAGGCAAAGAGGGAGCCAAGGTTAGATATCAGTGCTGAAATCATCATCATCATCACCACGTGACACACCAAACACATTCATCTAGTTATAAGTTACATTGCTCATTACACTCCATATGTTTCTGCTCATTCAATATGAATAGAGCTCCCAGCATGGCTCAGTGCCTATAAAGAGTGATGGATGACTCCTAATGAGTGAGAGAGTTGTGGGAACAGAGATCCATCTTTCTGTGTTCTCTGGTCTCCAGGGAGATCCAGGCCCTGCAGGGCAGCCCGGGAAGAGTGGTCCTGCTGGCCGTCGTGGATTTAGAGGGGAAAGAGGCTTACCTGGCACTGCGGTAACATTCCTTGGCACATCTGAGAGAATACCTTCTTATAGTTCCTACTGTGATGGCTGCTGCCTTTTACATAATAGTCAACTGTTCCAGTATAAAAGGAGGCATCTTATAGATTGGTGTTGAATTTTCTTTTTTGTCATGTACAGTATGCCAACTTCACTGTCCTGCATTTATGGTTTATTAGGGCACCGGAGGTTTGAAGGGTGGGGAGGGCCCCCCTGGTGTTGCAGGACCAACTGTAAGTGTTTTTTCAATTGTCCTTTCTCCTTTTTTGTGTTTTCTCCAATATACTTCACCTAACTATAATCTAGCTATCCTTTGCCTGTCCAGGGTGCCACAGGAGAAAGAGGACCCGCTGGACCTGCAGGTGCCATTGGTCAGCCTGGTCGTACAGGAGGTGTCGGCTCCCCTGGGCCAATGGGAGAGAAGGGCGAACCGGTCAGCGTCGACAGAATATTTTACTCTCTGCATTGAGAAGATTACTACTGTGCTAGAGTAACTTCAAGAGTAATGACCAATTACCTCTCTTCCTCTTTAGGGTGAGAAAGGTTCAATTGGTCCTGCTGGGCGAGATGGAGAACAGGGGCCTGTGGGATTGCCTGGTCCTGCAGGGTCACTTGGTCCACCTGGAGAGGATGGAGATAAGGTACAGCTTCGACTGCTTTTTTAACAATTGCACATGATTTTACTCATGCTGGTGGATATTTATGGGCATGAGTGTGTTTTTCAGGGTGAGACAGGAGGACCAGGGCAGAAAGGCAGCAAAGGAGACAAGGGAGAGGGGGTTAGTATCTTTATCTTGTCATAAGTGCTGAATAAAACATGAACTTTCATTAGAGGTATGTATCACCATATCTTTGTATCTCTGTTATCTCACAGGGGCCCCCAGGGCCATCTGGGATCCAAGGACCTCCTGGACAGCCAGGATCAACGGTATGAATGAGTGTGGTGTGTGTGACCCATTGTGAGGGTGAAGTTGCTACGTGTGCTCACAGTCCAGCGCTGATGTCTCTTTCAGGGTCTGGATGGAGAGCCAGGGCCTCGGGGGCAGCAAGGAATGTACGGCCCTAAAGGAGATGAAGGTCCTCGTGGTTTCAAGGGGGCGACTGGACCACCAGGGTTGCAGGTACAGCAAAAGCCACCTACATATGACTTCTCAAATCATCTTTCTGAATGTTAGTTAGGAATTAGGTTTGTATAACCAAACAAAACTTATGAAATTAAAGTTTATAAAAATAACAGAATAACAGAAGCTTATTGGTTTTGTGGGCATTTTTGCAAATAGACCGCCATTTTTAAGACTGCATCCCTGCGTTGTTACATATTGGGCATTCTGTCAGTTCCAGATGTCCTTATCTATTTACTGCATGCATGAATGCACTGTTTGCAAGATCATCCAGATGGGATATAGTTTTCACAGCTCATTGAGGGGGTTAATCCACCTTAATTTCAAAACTGTATGACTCTAAATTAAAATTTGTTTATTTAGGGAATGCCAGGACCCCCTGGAGAGAAGGGAGAGAGTGGCCATGTTGGAGCTATGGTAAGATGTGCATTTCATAAACTCCTCATATGAATAATTTGGCTATAGCATACGTTTTGAGCCTGTGTAATACGCCTAAATGCTACACATTGCATGCAGCAAGTTTGGTGAAAATTCATTATATAAAAAATATCTTTCAGTTCTTGAGTGTATGTCTCACCTCAAAGGAGGATTATTTGGATTTATAGTTAAGTTGAAGTGTTCTTCCACGCTAGTCTGTGAAATGGTCAGATAATAAAAAAAGTGTATGAAGAGCGTCACTTGAAATTTTCTTCTAAAATGATCATTTTTATCAGGCTCCTTTTTGAAGGTTCAGTAATTTCACTCTAATGGCTATGAATAGGTTATCTTTATTGCCATTACAATGTAAATTGAATTTAAATATGAATTTTTAAACCTACAAATTTCAATACAGTATATTTAAACAACCAGATCTACAATTCTGTGCTTACTGATATAGAAACAAATTCTAATCATTTTAATTCTACCACCTCAGTTCAAATTACAATAGAAACAGTAGAAATGGAATTTTCAGATTCTCCAAAAGAAAGGTACACACCCATGTGATTCTAAGCCTGAATGATTACTCAAATCATGTCACTTGTGAAAGAGAATAGTAATGTTACTTTGCTAAGTCAGTAGTTCCAAAACTTACTCCTGGAGCCTCAAGCACAACTCACATTTACACATTTATTACATTAACATAAAATAGTAGTTTGTGGTACAAACTTGTTCCACGAAAAACAATCATTCACTCGAGTATCACATTAAGTCAGTCCAACGTTCCAAACCCGCACAGCATTTCTCTTAACGGGACTGTGTGTGTAGAATGAGAGTCAGCAGAGAACTATAATACAGTGAAAGATGAGGAAACCGTGAGAGAAGCCGTGTGAGACTAGGGCATCGTTCATGTGTGTGAGTTTATAAGTGTCAGACCCGTGAGTGACAGAAGAGAGAGAGTGATGCTGGTTCTGCAGTGGAAGGCAGCGTGACAGCTGCTAATCAGATTACCGTGAGCCTGGGCTGTCTAATGAGCGCACTCCTTTGTGACAGTTTTCTCACGGCTCCGTCAACCATGAAGGAATGCAAAACAAGATTCTCAACGGTTCCACACACTTGCACGATTAGATGAAGTGCATCAAAACCCGGGCGAAAACAAAGCCACAAGACCTCACTGGGAACATCTCATCCACGAGTGAATGCCGTGGATCATGGGATTTCCAAGCCCTAATGCATAGCCACTGAATTTCCCATTTTCGCTGTACCAGTTTGTGTTAAGCCTCTGTGATGGATTCTGGAGAGCCGGGGTATTGTATATTTTTGAGACTACACACTCAGCCTTGGTGTTGATCCTCGCTGTAGTCTATCCAGCTGGATGCTTCGTGCTGCACTAATATCTCTCGGTGGAGACCGCGTGCGGCGTGCTAGCAATGGTTTTCGGCCGATTTGATTAATGGCTCGTGTTCCGCCCTCCGCAGTAATAAGAGGTATGCCTCAGGAGTTGAGAATTCATGCAGTGTAACCAGAGAATGGAGAAGTGAGATGGTCCTCATTAAAACGCAGGCACAGCACACAGAGAGGAAATCAGCCTGCCCGTAATAGCCTGTCACCACCATGTCAGAGATGTACAAAAAAAACACCTCTCTGACACGGAGAAAGGTGCTGATTGCACAAAAAGAGGAGGGGAGAGAGAGAGAAAGTTCAAGTCTAATGATATGTGGGAAATGCTTAATCTTTATGCTTCTCATCAGGGCCCTCCAGGACAACATGGTCCGCGTGGCCCCCAGGGACCCATCGGGGGAGAGGTAAGTGTCTTTGTGTTTTCCTTCCTGTCTGTCAACCTCCTGTGCAGTAGCAGTAGGGTTCAAGTGTAGGACAGTAGATTAGCGCTGATTAGGGACTGTTGTCCCAGTACTGCCGAGACATATTGAGGAGTCTTTGTTTCGCGACTCCAAAGAAGCCGTCCTGTGTATCAACACTCTGCTGTACCGCAGATGAAAACCCCCCCAGGCTGTTATGAGGTCACATACAACACCTCATTTCTCTTTCCTCAGACTTTCATCCCCTCCCCATATCTCTTTCTGCCCACCCTCTGCTGATTTTGAGCGTTAAATTATTAACAAGAAGTGGGATATGATCCTCCTGCAAGAGTTATATTTACTTCTCTATGAATGATTAAGGAATATTAGACTATCATCCCTGAGAGAGAGTTATATTTACCTCTATTAATGGCAGCCTTTGAACATCTCCCATGTGTTAATAATTGAAAAGTGAGAGAACCAAGACAGACGCAGTGACCCGTACGCCGGCACTCTCACAGAGAGCTGGAGAGGAGAAAAGAAGAGAGTTGTGCACCGGGGCTCAATGTGCCCATCTTATGAAAAGCGGTCAGGATGCATGCGCTGGTCATCTATTTGGCTTCATGTGTGCACCTCACTTAAAGGCACTCAGCAGAGAGACTCCAGAGACCGGAGCAGCCACTTCAGTTTAGACTCATTCGAGATATTCATACTCCGCCACTGCAGCCATAAACGCCTCAGCCAGGAGGAAGCTGAACAATATGGCGTATAAGCTTAATAAAATATGATTGCATATACAGAGAGCCCATGCTCGGTAGTCTGTAATCTCATCAATGTAATGTCAACAGTCTGCAAGTAGAGGAGACAGCCTTGCATGCATTATGTATGAAACTGACTAGGTTTTGTTTTGTGTGGCAAGGGTCCTCAGGGCATGCCGGGCGGAGTGGGCCAGCCAGGAGTGGTGGGAGAAAAGGTAGACCTCTCTCTCACTGTTTATGTTTTTGTGATTTATGGGGGAGGTTGTGTTTATTTGTTGGAGGGTGCTGCCTCTGTAACCACGTAAACATGTGAGCCTAAGTATGATGGATGGTCGCTTTCTTTCTTTTTGCTTTCTTCTCTTTTGCTCTCTATCTAGGGTGAGGATGGAGAAGCAGGGAATCCAGGAAATGTGGGTGAATCGGGCCCCCCTGTGAGTAATTTCCTCCTGTTACATCTTTTTTATCCTTAGTCTTTGATTCCGCATGTATCACTAATTGCCCCGTTGCTTTAATGTCAAGGGAGACAAAGGTGAAGGGGGCGAGAAGGGCGATACTGGCCCCCCTGGGGCTGCAGGACCTGCGGGAATAAGAGGCACACCTGGATCAGATGGACCCAAAGGACACCCAGTGAGTACCTACTTCCTTAGTTACAACTCTCAGGATTTTTTTACTCTAACGCCATCTGTTTTCATCAATAGGGTCCCCTTGGATTTCCTGGAGACGCGGGACCCCCTGGAGAGCCAGGTGCTAATGTAAGTGCAGCAAGACTTGCATCAATTTAAGCTTCAAGATCGAAACATTTTGGGGGTAATTTCACATGGTGATTTGAATATGATGTTGTTGTAGGGCATTGATGGTGGACCGGGAGCTAAAGGGGATAATGGCGAACCTGGCAAAGCTGTAAGTAGAGTTTTCAAGCACTCAGGTATTCGGATGTAATAATACATTTGTGAAACTATTTCAAGTAAATATTCTGTTTTGAACAGGGACCCCCAGGAGCCTCGGGAGAACCTGGGCCTCCAGGGCCACCTGGACGGAGGGTGAGATTCAGTTTTGTACTGAATGATTCACAAACTATGAAAAAAAACTCTGTAATCTAACCACTAGTCTCCTTCTACGCAGGGTCATGTAGGTCCTGAGGGAAAAGAAGGGAAACAGGGAAAAAAGGGGGCAAAGGTGATTGTTTTACAGTAAATCTCCATGTAAACGGTTGTATATACTGTAGCACGGCATAGTCTTATGCAAAGACGGCTATCATGTTAATCTTTTTTAGGGTTCTGCTGGTGCTGAGGGTACAGTGGGAAAAACCGGGCCTGTTGGACCACAGGGACACCCTGGAAACCCTGGTCCAGAGGGATTGCGTGGGATTCCAGGCTCTGCTGTGAGTCTAAGCACAGATATTTTACAGTACACCGATCTGCTATTGATAGCAGATATTGAACAATGTGACTTACCCACTCTTATTACTGATCTCTCTGACCGCTTAATCTATCTTGAATTTAGCACTCTGTTTGGTCCTTTTCAGGGGGAACAAGGGTTAAATGGGCCCCCAGGGCAAACTGGACCCCCAGGACCTATGGTAAGGTTTTCACCACTTCTTTCTCTTCCATATCGATCTGCAACTGTATCAAATGCTGCTCTAAGAAAAGAAGACAAATGATTTTGGGCTTGCAGCAAATTCTGCCTCAAAATGAAATTGAACTTTTTGACTGGCTTTTGCTTTCTGTAGGGTCCAGCTGGATTACCAGGACTGAAAGGAGATCCCGGCATTAAAGGAGATAAGGTATGAGAGCATCATAAGCACTTGAAACTGTGAGGTGTGATACCTGACTGCATCATAGATGTGCTCGTTTCACAAAACCCAAACAATACAGCTTGAGAGGGCTGGGAACATTACAATTACCAACATCTCTCACTAAAGCCAAGTATAAAACTTTCAAAGCCTAACTTCCCGGCTCTGTGCTCATTGTGAAATATTGTAAAGTCCTACTGTTTGCTAAATGATGGCATGTGGTAACTGTAATGTTTCAGTGCACTAGACTAACTCTGCTGTTCTTTGTAGGGTCATGTTGGGCTGATTGGTTTAATTGGACCTCCAGGAGAGATGGGAGAGAAAGGAGATCGAGGCCTGCCTGGAAACCAGGGAGTACAAGGCCCTAAAGGAGATGGTGTATGTATACTGTAGTATTTTAGCATTAGATTAAGTCTTTGTCAGGACTTTTTCTTCTAAGTTTAATTCAAAAACAGAGTAGAGTTTACGTGGACATCATGGATATGCAGAGGGAATGCAGAGCCACGCCATCGTTTTCCAGAGTCTCTTTTTTGCTCTGTTTACACTGAAACGCAACCCCAGCATTTTCAAACTACAGAGGTGTCTGCAGCGTTTTCAAAAGTCTCAGTTTTCGACCTCGAAAATTCCGGATAAGTGTAAATGATAGGCGTAACCGTAGCAGTTTTAAAAATACAACACACTAGTTTAAGCAGGGCCTTAGAAAGTTAGGATGCATTTAAATTTAATATCTATCTATCAAGTTTGTCTGTTGATTATTGGGCAAATGTTAGCATGAATGACCAGTAGCCAACAAAGATATTTTAATCTTAGGTGCCAATGAAAAAGATTACAATATTTAGAATGTAAATATATTTGAATGATGCTACACAAACACCCCTTAACTGCTTTTATTAATGATGATCTTAAAGAAAATCTTATTTTGAACTCTTGATAATAGGGTGCTGGTGGTCCCTCCGGCCCGACTGGTCCACCTGGACCCCCTGGGTTGTCTGTGAGTTGCCTTTTTTATCTGCATTTCTGTTTCTCACTCTATATAATGATTATCTCTTAGCTTCATAGTGGAACAGCAACTACTTTTGAAGGTACCTGTTAGGTTTAAATTTATTTGCAGAATCATATTGCCTGTTTTTCATTACTGTTGTTTTCTTTCTCACTGTTAGGGTTCAATAGGTGAGAAAGGATCTAAAGGAGACCAGGTCGGTGTATATATATATATATATATATATATATATTTTTTTTTTTTCATTGCAATCTTGTTTTTCAGCTTCTCTCTGTTTATATGGTATTTGTTTTGTTTTGATCTGAGCTTTTGCTTCTGTTATGAAATCTGAGTGAAAGGCACTGTCAGTGCCTGAGTTGCATCCTGCTGCTCTAACTTGGATAATCCCTCTGAACGAATCGCCATATGAAGCACTGAGTTGGCAGCGGCCTTTGAGGGTAGTGCCAATTTTAGGGATGCCTGACTAAACGGTTTCTGTTTCTTTCCCCCCAAAGGGAGCCATCGGTGCAAGAGGAGATCCAGGACCTGCTGGCCCACCTGGACAACCTGTGAGCCATCATAATGTCTCCTTAATTTTCTGTCTGTTTCAGTTATCCTGTCTCCTCATGTCTCCCATCACTCGTTTCTCTAGGGCCCACCAGCCACTATGATTGAGCCTCTGCCATTCAGAGAGGGACGTAAAAAGCGAAGGAGACACTCAAACCGACAAGGAGTCGGAGCCAGGCCAGAGAGCGAGGACGAGGAAACGGTCCAGCTCAACATGGAGGATTTCCTACAGGCGGACGAGTCTCTGGATGACCCAGAAGGCATGGAGGAGGTGTTCGCGTCGCTCAACTCAATGAAAACAGAGGTGGAGCTCATTAGAAAACCACTCGGGACCTTCGAGAGTCCTGCTCGCACGTGCAAGGAGCTGATGTTGTGTCATCCAGAATACAAAGATGGTGAGGACTTTTGCACGCACACACTTTCTATTAGTTAATTAATTTCTTCGATGGGGGGGAATTCACCAACAATGACTGCTAATTGTGCCCGTCTTGGTTTATTTGCACATGCTGCCTGTTCATGGAAGGAATTATGCAAATCAGGTAACAGCGCACAATCTAAGCTGAATAGAATTTGCACAGTGCAATTCTCTATCAAGCAGGTCGGTTCAAAGTGTTTGGTTGTAAAAGATAAGACTTAGAAATAACAGTTTCATTGAATTTTTATTGGTTTGTATTTCATGCATTTGGCATGAGCAACATACAGTTTATCTGGGAATCGAACCCATGGCCTTATATACATATATATATATAAATATATATATATATATATATATATATATATATATATTCTGATTCTACTTTGATATAAATTCAGGAATTGAATTATAATCCCTGAATTTTAAATGCTATATGACCTTGGCAGAATGATTCAAATTTACATAGAAAAATATTGGGTGTGTTTACTACTGAAAGTGCCCCGTGTTATCCTGCCTAGCTAAATGAGTATTTAAAAACCATTTAAAGAGATCTTCCAATCCACCCCCTCTTAGGTGAATATTGGATTGACCCAAACCAAGGCTGCCATCGAGACTCCATTAAGGTTTTCTGCAACTTCACTGCGGAGGGGGAGACCTGTCTGCACCCTGATAAACGATTTGAAATGGTGACTCTCAAACCATACTCACGTACACCACACACGTCTTCCTGCAGTCTCAGTTCAACAGGCCTTCTGGAGTCCGAAGAAAAACACGTCTGATCTGTCTCTTCATCTCTCAATACAGGTGAAGCTGGCCGCCTGGAACAAAGAAAAACCGGGCGGTTGGTACAGCCAGTACAGAAAGGGCAAACAGGTGCTTTTCCCTTCAAATGTTTTTCTTTCATTACTTTAACTCTCTGACTGTCAACATGCATGCAGCGCTTGTGTAGGAATCTAGACACTTTTTTTTTTTTTTTTTTAGAACACTTTGCCTCAAAATTTTTAGTATCACCCTACAGTTTGTTAGAAACACACTGCCTGATGCAATAAATAGACCGGTTGTTATATAGAATTTTTACTCTCAAATTAACAGCGAAACATGGTTAAAGAGGTTTTCTGAACTGTCAAACAATCAACCGGGATGCATCACTCAATGGTTGTGTGTCTTTGATAAAAAAAAAAAAAAAAGGTATGTCTGGTCTCGAAAAAAGGGATATGATGGAATTTATATGCGGCTCTATCTGAAACGCCTCGGGGCAAACTCTCTTGAGTGCACGCTAGCGACCTCCATCCGTCTCGACTCATTAAGTGATGCTTGAGACTAACAGCTAAAGCCTGTTTCACTCGGAGCTCATTCGTAAGGTGCGACATCTGACCTTGTTATAGGGATTTAGGTAGACAGATGTCACTCTTTCCTGCCTTCGTTAGGAATAAAATCCAGGAGGGGTGAGCAAGTTTGTTTGGATGTCATGCAATAAATGTGTCTAAAGAACTGTCTTTGATTAAGCTGAGTGCTCCATACCCATGATTCCCTTTCGCTGCAGTTCTCCTATATTGACACTGATGGAAATCCAGTTCCTGTGGTCCAGCTGACCTTCCTGAAGCTCCTCAGTGCCACAGCTACGCAGACCTTCACCTATAGCTGCCAGAACTCAGTCGGCTGGTACGACGTGGCGAGTCGCAGCCATCAACATGCTCTACGGTTCCTCGGCGGCAACGACGAGGAGATGACGCAAGCCAAATCGCCCTTTATCACACCACTGTACGACGGTTGTCAGGTGAGGAGACTACTATTTATGAAATTAACATTGTGCACTGCACAAATAACTTATTTTTTTATTTTTTTTTAGGATTTAATTTTATTTCCGCAGGGATGCATTAAATGAATCAATATTTATAATGCAGCAAAAGATTTCTAATTTAGATGAATGCTGTTCAGCACAAATGTTTATAATAATGAGATCTGTTTCTTGAGCTGCAAATCAGTGTATTGGAATAATTTCTAAGGGATCATGTGACACTAAAGTAATGATGGAGTAACGATGCTAAATGTTCATTTACCATCACAGAAATACATTATATCTTAAAATATTGCAATAGAAAACAGTACTTTTAAACAAAAGTAATATGAATGTTTTTTTACAGTATTATAAAAATAAATATTAGTACAGTACAGTATTAGTAAATATAGCCTTATAAAGCATATAAGATTTTTCTACAAACAAATATTATAGATTTGAAATTAGGGTTGTGCTGATACACGATTGTATTGTGTATCGCCGATAGTCAGAGATATGGACGATACCAGATTTCTTTGTCGACGATCAAGACGATATTAGGCTCATTCTCCTGTTAATGTATAAAGCATACAAATGATGTCTCTCTCCCGCCCCCACCCATCCAAACACGATAATATCGGCGATGTCACAGGCTGGCGATTTTACGCTATGAAAAATGCATATCGCGCAACCCAATTTGAAATATATGGATAGTATTTAAATAGCATAAACACAGTATTCAGTGTCTTAGTTTGTCAGACATCCTATTTGTCCACAGGTTAGTAAATAAACACCCTCAAACATGAATTTCGGTAAATATCGGTATATATTGAATACATTTACTGTACAGTGATTAAAGGTACTGTTCACACATGATGTGTTTACGGCAATTCACTTTCCATTCAAAATATATGAACATATTTTATTGTCTGAGTTTAAATCGGCGTATATTTTCACGAACTTCATCTGTGCATGAATCCCGAGTTAAATCCACAGTCCTAATCCACTGTTCACGACGACCAAACCTCCACCAATGTTTTGGCTACTCTAAATGAAGTGCTAATCTAAAGCAGGGTGTCTAAAGAACCTGCCGTCACCGTGTGTTTGTGTATAAACAATCATTTCGTCTGTATGGGAAGTATTAGTACACTTCCTTAGAAAAAAAAAAACGCCCACACTTAGGTTCTCCGAGTTTAATGAATCACCAAATTAGCCTTCCTTCAGCAGAGAATGGGGAGCTAGAAACAATCAGAACGCGCTAATTCTAAAATAGCACCCAAATAAGCCTATTTCAGCAGGAGTTTAATGCTTTATCTAGCAGAAAAACCTCACAGGGATAAACACTCAGCAATTCATCCCAGAGCAAAAATACATTCTAAAAAGCCTTCTTTCATCCCACAGACGCGCAAGGGTCAGGAGAGGACCGTGCTGCAGATCGACTCGCCGCGATCAGAGCTTCTCCCGGTCATAGATGTGTCAGTATCAGACTTTGGGAATAACAACCAGAAGTTCGGCTTCCACGTCGGACCAGTGTGTTTTAATGGCTAACACGGAGCGCCTCATCACAGGACTCACCAGCTAAAGAAACGAGGCCACGAGTGCTATTTATTAGGCAATATGTAGACGGTGGGTGGGTGGCATGTTTCCAAATGACTTTTGAACATCTGATGCGCTTGCAAAAGCCGCAAAAATGCCAACCAGGACAAACTAAGCACATTTATCAAAGGGAAGTCTTTTTTTTATCTCTCCTTCCGTCTGTCTTTATACCGTACTCACCTGTGGATTAAATTATGAGCAGTGACCCACTAGAGTTCCCAGAACTGCTCCGGCTGAAAAAACGAATACATCGTTTGTCTGTCAGCCGCGCCACAGACCGTTTTTGCCCGTAGCATATATGTTGAATTTACAGCCCGCGACTGGGATCTCATATTTGTTTTCCTCAGTTGATAGCGATGATTTGAAATTAATTTGCCACTTGAGGGATCAGCTTCGACATTGAAGTGTAAATATTTCTCAGACCCATTTTCCTGCCTTGACTGCAATGCGATGGCGAAGTTATACCTCTTTACTAGTCTGACAAAGAAAATGTTTGTAATTCCTCGCTTGGATATTCCCTGTCGCATCAAACTTGCAGTGTTACTCATCTTTAATCAGCGCACGCTCATACATAAACAATGTTAAATAAGGCCCGAGCTTTTCAAAACGCAAAGCAGTTTATGTGCATGACTCAAATGGAGCCCAGCTGCTTATTAATATGTAAAGTAGTCCGCTCACTTAAGCGGCTTGTCTTGTTAGCGGGCTGCCTAGTATGTTTGCCTGTCAGTGATCCGTGTTTCTATGGTGCTAGAGCATCAAACTTTGCGCCACACAGCCGAATTGCTTCATATATGTATGTGGTCATGAATGAAAAATACTGTGTCGGATTGAAAGAGGGGTGTCACACGAGCATTACACTGAAGACTGATTAATGATGCTTCTTTTTCTTTTTTTTTTATGTAAACACATTCATATCTGTATTTGTTATTGTCGAGTTCCTGATCATCAACCTCAGAGTATTGTGTGCTGTGTTTGTGTGTGTTGATATGTCTTGTTTGTTGTGTGTTCCCACTGTGGTGCTAAAGAGATTTGTTTTGTTTTTTGCTATGTGTAATGATAATTTGTTGTCTCAGGGGCAGAGGTAGGAAAAGGGAAGACATCTGTGGTGCTTAATACTAATGGAGGGAGATAAACACTCTTGTGCTGTAATATACAGCCAATGTGGTGCAAAATGCATTTGTAAAGAGCAGGCGTGCCAATGATGTAATGCTGATGTGTATGTAATATACTGGCAATTTATGTAGACAGACACAAAAATGCTGACAGCAAAAGCATTCTACACAATGTTTACTCGTAAAATTGAAAAGAAAAAAGATAAAAAGTTGACTCTTGGTTGGAAAAAACTTCCAAATCTGTTTATTGAGCAACGATTTGCTCAATTTTACTCACTATTTTCTCAATTTGGCAAAAAATAAAAACTACTGAAAACAGAAACAAAATACTCTGTATTTTTATCTGCTTTTCCAGCCCATGGCATGCCGTATTTTGTTCATTTGGGATTTGAAACTATATGATGTGGAACAACCAAATCTCTTAATCGGACAATCCCATAATAAGTGAAAATTAATAGGCCTGGTTGCTATGGCTAGGATCCTTTTCCTGCCCATCCTGACCTCTGTATGTTGTCTGTGCTACTAATTTTACATAGTGTACAGTTGTTCTAAAGTATGAATGATAATACTAATCTGTTTGCTGACAGTTGCATTTGTGAAAAAAGTGATGAGCGAATTAAAAAAATGCTTTTCTTTAAAGGACACCTTTTCATTGTCTTCGGCGTGCAAGCAATTTTTGGGGTTCTGAGGCGAGTGTCTTTTCGGAGAGGATCAGAGGCACTGTGATGTCTTCTGTAAAGGCGACAGACAAGCATGTCTCCTCATTAGCCGCAGCTACATTCTCTGCACTTGTAATCAACATCACTTCCTACCTCGCAGATGTAATCAACTCTGATTCACTCCCCAGTTCATTTATTTCAATTAACTTTTGTTTCCTTCCCCAGGAGAGGAACCACGAGGAGAAGAGGAAGCAGACAGCCCTTTTGTGTGTACGTGTGCGCGTAAATAATGAAATGGCTTTGGATTAAAAAGTGAGCCAAGGAGAATTAACCATATCTTCGGAGGGACACAATGAAATAGAGAAGGGAATTGGCAACCCACCCCACTCACCTCCCCTTCGTTTGTCCCTGTCTGCTGCTGCGTGTTTTGCTAATGCGCTGTTCTTTTCTCCTCTCAACCTATGCAATTATTTAGAAGCACACAAACGAAGCATTCTGAAACCAGTAGGAGATACCCGCTCACCTCTTGAAAGTGAATAAATTGCCTTCATGTTGTTGGCACAACAAGCGCATCTCCTAGAAGCACCTTATTATCGCATTTGAACTACAACGGTTATTCAGAAGCCAAACGCAATCTCTCACCTCTGATTGCAAATAACAAATGTGAGATGCTTTTCTCTCCTAGAGATACTGGATTTGATGTCTCTGTTGGTTCTGAGGCTCGAAACGCTCGGCGCAAGTACGTCAACGCAAACGCTTCTAGCGCTATACAGTATACAGCCGTTTTGTTCTTATAGGGACATAAAGGTTCATGCAATGCGGTTCCACAAAGAACCTTTCAGTGAGGAGTTCTTATGATGTGAAGAACATTTTCTGGAGAGATTTGTTTTGTGCAATGGAAAGGTTCCAAGGTTATTGAAAGGGTTAGTTCACCCAAAAATGAACATTCTGTCATTAATTACTCATTCTCATGTCGTTCCAAATCCATAAGAGCTTCGTTCATCTTCTGAACACAAATGAAGACATTTTTGATGATATCAGAGAGCCATCTGTCCCTCCACAGTCAGCAACACAACTGAAATGTTCCCAGATCCAGAAACATCAGTGGATCAACTTTAGATTTGCAAGGCTACAAGAATACTTTTTTTTGAAGAAAGAAGAAAAAAATAGCATATCACCAGCATACCTTTCTTCTCCCGTGACTTACGTCTTCCACCATTTTAGAGCGTATCACAACGCATGCGTATGCTTTACTTTAGGCGTAAACAACCCAGATTACGCTCATGCGTGTGCCTTCACCCGGATATAAACATGGCTGATTACGTCAAATACGTTAAAGCTTGCGTATGCTGTGCGTTGTGATACTCTCTAAAATGGCAAAAGACGTAAGTCAAGGGAGAAGAATGGTGGAGTAAATTTTTTTGGTTTTCTCCTAGGGTCGCAAAACTGTAGTTGATCCACTGATGTCACATGGACTGTTTTACCATTGTTTTCACTGGATCTGAGATCATTTCAGTTGTATTGCTGTCTATGGAGGGTCTGATGGCGCTCTGATATCATCACAAATATCTTAATTTGTGTTCTGAAGATGAACAAAGGTCTTATGTTTGAAACGACATGAGGGTGAGCAAATAACTACACAATTTTCATTTTGGGGTGGACTAACCCTTGAAGATTCTTCATGGAACCATAGATGCCAGTAAACCTTTATTTTTGTGGAGAGTGCAGTGAAAACTTCAAGGGGTCACTCCACCCAAAAATGGAAATGTTTTCATTAATCACTCACCCCAATGTCGTTCCTAACCCATAAAAGCTTAGCTCATCTTTGGAACGCAATTTAAGATATTTTGGATGAAAACTGGGAGGCTCATGACTGTCCCATTGCCTGCCAAATAATGAATAAGATCCAGAAAAGTATGAAAGAGATCGGCAGAATGCTCCATCCGGCATCAGTGGATGAACCGCAGTGTTATGAAGCTACAAGATTACTTTTGATACGGAAAAAAAACAACAATAATAACTTTTTTTTAACAAATTAGTCCATTTTGGAGAGTTCCCGCATGCAAAATGTGTGCGCTCTTGTGTCAGCCGCCACATGCAGGTGCGCTGTTTGCGTTCAAATCAAAGCATAAATTCATGTAGAAAATGTATCTTTGTGTCGTGGCTGACACAGAAGAGCGTGCAGCAAGCAGCAATGCTCTTCAAAATGGTGCTACGGTTACTTTACAGTGCCGAATCCTTGAATAAAGTCTTTTTTTTTCATAGAAAAAAGTATTCTCGTAGCTTGACATTGCAGTTGAACCACTGATGGCAGATGGAGCATTCAGACGATGATTTTGAATACTTTTTGGATCTTTTTGGACTGTGTTCATTACTTGGCAGTCAATTGAATGGTCACAAGCCTCCCAGTTTTCATCCAAATTATCCAATTTAATTGTGTTCCGAAGACGAACAAAGTGGTTAATGACAACATTTTCATTTTGGGATGGAATAACCCTTTTTAAAGCTGATATCTGTAAATCTATAAATATATATAGATGTGTGAAAGGCAGTAAAGTGACAACTGATGTTGTAGGTTACATGACAATGAATACATTAAATTCATATAACTGTATTTAGAACCTACTTTTTTACTGGTGGAGAAATACAGTATCTACACAGAAATATTGTTTTAAGACAGCCCAACATTTATCAATCCAATGACTAAGCATTTCCGTTTGAGTATTTGCAGGAAGCATGTTTTTAGCATTAAAATTGAATGCAAATGTGCATTCGTTACATTAATTCATTTAGCAGTTCGTTCATTCTATCCTTAATTAATAAAAAATATTACAAAACAATGATATATTATTTAAACAGTAGTATTTATACATAATTCATACTGTACTTTATGACATGTTTCTTGTACAGTCCTTATGCTAATTTTAGTTTAGCAAAATCAGTGTTGCACATTAATGAGAACCTACTGAGAATGAGCGTAATGAGAACTAAAAGAAAAACACAACAATAATGGAAATTTGATAGGAACAAAATGTACTTCATTTTAATAATGGTATGCTAACTATCATATTTTATTAGTTTTATTCAGGGCCAGTTTTTGTGTTATTTTTTCAGTCTCACATTTATATTTCCTTTTTTTTTAAAATTATTATTATTTAATATATATCGTTTAAATGCGGCACGGCGACTTCTTTCTCTTTGTCTCTTAGGGGAAAATTCCAGTCATCCTCACTGGGACTTTCCTCAAGGTTAGTATCAATGAAAAAAAGGCTGTATTTTCTCCTCTTTTAGCTTCCTTCAATCCAATCAAATTTTAACTATCTTAAGCTCTCTGCCTGCAAAGGTCACTCCCCGCGGCTGCCGGAGAATAGCGATGAAGTGGAGGTGGCTTCCAGCCACACGTTTTCTCTCCTGTGTACGAGCAGCATGACTTTTCGGCGCAGGCTGATAGCTGGCCAGTCCCTTACACTGATCTCTAATCAGTGGGTGGCGGGAGATTTCTACATTGCTGATGTTCTGAGACCTCTGGCTCAGAAGCATCAGGGTATTCAGGCACGTCTCTTACCTATATCTCTACATCTGAGCCGTGCTTTTATCCTCTGGCCTCTCTGTGATGTGCTGCGATCTGATAGATGCAGAGGGAGGGTGAACAGAGGGAGATTCCTCATATACGAGCTCAGTTAATGTGCTTCAGCCTCCACAGTTCTTTTGGAGCAGTAATGAGCCTCTCCTCATCCTTTCCCTCGCCGCCAGCCTCTCTCCTTGTACGCTTTCTACGTCTTCTCTTGCTTTCTGTTCACTCAATTTCTCAGTCCCCTGCCTCTACCTTTCGGTGTGACATTGATTCTAATAAGGCTGAACGTGTCGTCATTGCACAGAGAAAATGAATGAATTAAGCAGACATTCGGATTAATGAGAGGGAAAGAGATGTAGTGAGGGAAGACTTCTGCGTTAAATGGCTCAACTGTGAGGAGGGTTTCGGGGTATTGGGCAGGACCATCCCTGACATGTGGGATGTACAAAATCCTATGTTTAAAAAATATATACACATATGTACATAAAAATAATAAAACCATTTTTAAAATTGAAAATGCCCCAAGAAATGTAAGGTTTAATTAAAAGAAGTACATAAATACTGTATACGTACAGAAATTAAGTGTTTTGTTTTTTTTTAAATACATGTACATTTAAATATAATTTTTTCATATTTTTTTTTACAGAATGACAGGTTTGTTGGTAGGATGCTCTCATAAATGTTTAACATACAATTAATAAAAAAAAAAAATAATTATAACAAATTGTATATATATGCACGTATGCAAGATGCTCCCGAACATTACACATACACATCTGTAAAAGCAATTATTTTTTCATGATTGCATTATGTTCCTTTTTAAATCTTAAAATAATATTGTATTACTTTTAGTGCAAAAAAATCTTTTTTGTTGAGCCCTGAGTTGTGTGTGATCCCAGAAACAACAGAACTTTTTTTCCCCACATCACCTCCTAGAACCACAAACTCCTGGGTCCCCATCAATAAATGAAGAGCTTTATCTGCTCTTTCACACAATTGTGTGAGGCCTACACACAGTGTATTCCTGCCACTGAAGAGCAATGAATATTTATATTCAGAGCTTCTTTTGCTGCTATGGAAGGCCTCGACCCATCTGTCAAAGTGATGTAAACGTGCTTTTCCTCAAGTCATTTCCATACTTGATTCTCAGTAGTCAAACTGAGAACAAAAATCTTATATGTTCGCTCATTTGTGTGCGCAGGCTGCTGTTCAACCCGTGGACTTCTTTATTGTCTATTCCCTTGTCTACGGAGGAGAGAAATGATTTCTCTGACTTCGGGCCATCTGAAGTGATTATCAATAAAGCAAACATTGACTGAGCTGAACAGAGGAAGGAAGATGGAGCTGGAATTAGCAGCGCCGCAGTAAACTCAGTGGACGGAACCGCTGACAGGGACAGTGTCAGATTATTATCTCTGAGATAGAAAAGGCCCGGCTGCTTGTCTGACTCCCCCTCTTCTGTTTGATTTCTCACGGAGCGGCGTCACTTTGTCATTTTCATTTAATGTAGTCTTCAGCACGAAGGGCACACCACCTTTTCTGAGTGGCAGTGTCAAACCACCCAATCTGAGTGTGTTATGCAAATTTCACTCAAACCTATTTAAAAAATGCCATATTAGAAAGTTAATTATGTCGCTTACAAAACAGCCTACCATAGCAGCCTTAGTTTTTGCCGAGTTACCAATGGGGCAGTTCATGCAAAAATGAAAATTCTGTCGTCATTTAATCATAACATTATTCAAAACCCATAAGACTTTAGTTAATCTTTGAAACCTTAATTAAGATGTTAAACTAAAAGTGATTTTTCTCTATCCATTAAAACTCCAGGTGAGCAAAACCTGAAAGATAGAGGCGTCATAAATTAAATCCATATGAACTGAGCTGTTTAATCCAACCCATGTGAAGCGATACAACGGCTTCTGATGAACAGATTTAATTTAGGCTTTTATTTACATCTAAACAATCTAAAAAAAGCATTCGTTTCTGTGTATAAATGTGCATTGCATTTCAAAGACTAACCAAAGTCTTGTAGGTTTGGAACAACATGAGGGTTAGTGATGATAAAATATCTGTGGTAACTTGATATTAACTTCTTATGGCATAGTGCAAGTCTGTGAAAGCGAAACATGAGGCACAGAGTTTTTTTTTTTATATTGTTAAGGGAAAAAAAGCAATTTAGAGTCTAGGCTTCCCTTACACCCATAAGCTACAAACACACTTGAAAGTTTTTCGGTTCACACTTTATTTTATACGGTGACTGGGAGGGGACGTCTTCGGTTCACTTAGTTTTGTCGTGGCCATGAGATCATTTTGTTGAGGTAACGACATCCTTATGTCGGGGCCTCGAGATGCTGCAACACGTAATGTAGGCTAAACACTATTTATATTAAGTTTATCAAAAATAAATATTACATAAAGTAAATAAAATAGGCCTACAAGAAAACATTTTTTCCCATCACAGTCTTGCTAGCTTTGTGTCCATCAACTCATCGTCTTCGTAATAATTATCAACATCATCATAATTTTTTCATTAATTTTGATCTTTTTACATAACATTCTGACTTTAATATTCTAATTTAATATTCAACGGTATATAATACAAATATATGTAATACAATGTCGCCTAATAAAGTTTTGATTATAGAATTTAAAATGCAGTTTTGAATTAAATATATTTAATTTTATTTCTGCGAATTAGTAATTATTAATATAGTCTAATGGCTAGTGCAGCCGTTGGATCATCTTTTTCGTTGAGGAATGAATCATTCATGCATTTTTATTTGAAAATGAAAACACAACATGTTTATTTATCATCAGGCACGGGCATAAACAGTCCACAATCATAAAGTATACTAGCACTATACAAAACTATACAAAACGTTAATTGGGTATAAACTTAGAATCCGGAAATAAATATATGAAATAAATATAAAAATATAGCCATAACAAGTTACTATAATAGAAGATTATACAAATAGTATAGACATTCATCTCTGATAATCCCAGTTTTCTATGGTCACGCAGGTTTGTAATAAACTCGTGGCCACGACTTCTTATGTTAAGAGAATGACATAAGGATGTTGTTACCTTGAAAAACGATCTTGTGGCCACGACATAATATCACGTTCCCACGAGTTAATAAGTCGTGGCCACAATAAAACTAAGTGAGAACCAAAGACGTCCCCTCCTGGTCACCATAATTTTAAGGAGCAATTCTCACTATTAATAAGTTGCTTATTAGCATGCATATTACTGAAATACTGGTCGTTATTTGGAATCCATGACCATATTTCAGATCCCTTTAACCCTACCCAATATCTTAACTTAACAACTACAGTACTGTGCAAAGGTCTTAGTCCACTAGTATTTTCAACAACAAATTAAAAAAAAAGTTTTTTTTTAAAAATAAAAAAAAATTTAAGTTTCAATCTTTTGCAGTAGGGAACTATCAGTTTACATTTCCAAACATTATTTTTGTCATTTAATTGTAATAATGCAACAAAATGGGACAGACTAAATCCAGAAGAGTTGAGACAACGTCTCCAAGATGAAGAAAAAATCCTACCTGCAAAGCTACCAGAAAAACTATGGGCAAGTGTACCTTGCAACAGAAGCTGCTTTACCAAAAGCTGTAATACCAAATATATATTTGATTTAGTTCATTGAAGTTAATTAAATTAAATCTATTTATGGCATTATTTTTGAAAGCATCCGCATTTTACAGCATCTTTACACGAGTGTCTAAGACTTTGAACAGGTAGGATCTTTCCTTCATCTTGGAGACGTTGCTCTCCACAGTTCTTCTGGATTGAGTCTGACTGTAACATAGGCTCAGCAGACGGTAGATCCATTTGCAACTCTTTATTCACATACTCTTGGTCATACATGCTAGAAT
>JAUCMU010000063.1:5322122-5339244 GCA_032275025.1 Enteromius treurensis
ACACAGATATCTCAAATATAATAGGTAGCACACAAATTCTGAATGCCTTCGGCAGATCTCAAATGAGCCATTTTAATTTAGATTAATTTCAAAATCAAAATCACTGCATTTAATCTTAATGTGAACTATAATACTTTTTCAATCACTCCCAGCTCATTTACATAATAACAACTATTTTTAAAAGTTTGCTTCGGTGTACTTTTTCACATAGGGTACACAGTCTCACATAAAAAGAAACGTCAGCATAATACCTCTTGATATATTCCATGACGAAAGCAATCCAGCCTTGAGGGGCATAGGCTTCTCCACACGAACCAGCCTTGACTAGAGCCGTCTGGTGGGAGGAAGAGTGCAGCTTGGCAAGGTCCTCTTTCCCTGGGATGGGCAGAGAGATGTCCTGGAAGTTCTCCAAAGTCACGGAAACCTGAGAAAGGAAGGACAAGTAACGGAAGAGCATAATTTAAAATGCTAATCTGCAACTGGACCTACTGCAAGAAACAATAACAAAGCCATTAAAACAACTTTTGGGAAAAACTTGGAGGTGTCCTTGATACACGTAGCAGATATGAATATAATAACAATTGATTATGCATTATTACAAGTATTAAGTATTAGTATTATAAGTAACCCGAAGCCAAACCCTAATCCTAACCATATAGTCAGTACATACAGTTAACATTAATATTACTTATGTATTTTTAACACTGTAACCATGAAATAAAGTGTAAAGAATTTTTCATATGCAAACAACGTTAATATTTTTAACAAAATTGCTTATGTTTATAATTGAACTAAATAATTGGACAACGACAATGAAATGAGTAGGCTACTAAAAGTGAGATTATTTTTTCACGATTATCAAACCATTTTGCACATGATCATCAAAAATGCTATAAAATATATAAGATGCATGTGAGTTCAACTCCATTTGTGTTTTAAAGGTTTTTAAAAAGTCTCTTATGCTCACCAAAGCTGCATTTACCCATTTGATCTAAAACACAGTAAAAACAGTCATATTATGAAATGTTTTTACAATTTCAAATAACGGCTTTCTATTTGTATACACTTTAAAGCATCATGTAATGAATCTTCAGCAGTCAGTGTCACATGATCTTTCAGAAATTGGGTGCCAAAAAAAGATATACTTCTTTAGAGTTTTGTGGAAGGGTAACACTTTACAATAAGGTGTCATACATAGTTAATGTATTTACTAACATGAACAAAAAAATTAAGATTATATTAATTACAGTATTTATTCATCTTTGTTAATTTAGAAAAATACAATCATTCATTGTTAGTTCATGCTAGCTCACAGTGCATTAACTAATGTTAACTTCATGCTAAATTCAGCATTTACTAAAATGAATAAATGCTGTAGCAGTATTGTTTATTCTTAGTTCATGTTAACTTATTTGTTAACTAATGAACCTTATTTTAAAGTGTTACCAACATGTTACATTTCTTTACTTCTGTCACTTCTGATTTCCTTACCCCTTGCTGAATTATTAATAAATTAATCATATTAATAAAAAGAACATTTATTAGCTATTTTAGCCCGGAGTAATATCTGTACGAGTAAAATCAATATACATTTGATCTCAATACTCACAGCTGCTCTCACTCCAAGAATAAAGCGACTGAATATCCACACTCAGACCTGTATCCGTTTTTATAACGAAACGCCTTTCTCTGCTAACTGAAGAATCAAATGCTTGTTTTCTCTTTGTTTATTACAGTGAGGTTTTTCGGGGGGATTTTAGTTTAAATAAAACACACCGATCACTCACCCTGTCACAGGTCAGGCACTGAACTGAGCTGACGATGGTGCCGTCGAACACTTCAGAGATGATGCTGCGATATTTCCTCTGTCGTTTGCTCTTTGGTGGGGTGAACGAGGGTACTGTCAACATCACAACAACTTATAATCAATGTCCAATCTGTTTCAGCTCAGGTGATGCTCACAACTATTATACAATCCTAATATTAGTGATGCAGCAAAAAAAAAGGCAACCAAAAAATTGTTTTAATGAAGCTGTCATGAAAACAAGTCTTATTATTATAGTATTATACCACCATTTAAAGTGCTCATGTTATGCCTTTTTAAAGGTTGCTAATACTGCTTTTTGAGTCTCTTAAAACAGGATTCGATTAGATTTGAAAAATAGATTTGATTTTACCCCATTTCTAATGGCGCCTTTCCACTGCATAGCACGGTATGGTATGGTTCAGTACGGCTCACTTTTGGGGGGTTTTCCACTGGGAACAGTACGTGGTCCTTTTTTTAGTACCACCTCAGCCGAGGTTCCAAGCGAGCAGTACCGTTATTAAAACGTGACGTGTAAACTCTGCTGGTCACTGATTGGCCGGAGAAAATTGTCATTACTGCTTCACTGAACTTGCAACACGAGACACAACAGACCGGCTAGATTTAAATCAGCACAGCCAGCGAAGGATCGGACGCAACTGTTTTGTTTGAATAAACGCACCTTTTGTATCAACCAAAAATGGCTGTTTCGTGCTCTATTGAGGAAGTACAGACGTTCCTCTCGTTGATACCGAGGAGCAGATCCAGCGAGAGCTTGATGGGGCGACGCGGAATGAAAATTACTCCATTGTTGTGTGTTTGTTTATGGCGTGTTTACGAGGATGTCACGGCAGTAGAGGCGGGGCAACTATAACGACACGTGAATAATCCCGCCCACTCTAAAGCGGTACTAAACTGCATTGGAAACGCAAACCGAGCCGAACTGAGCCGTGCCGTGCCGTAACGAGCCGTGCCGAACCGAGATGTACCACGCAGTGGAAAAGCGCCATTAGAGTCATGGGTTCAGATCCCAGGGAACGCACATATTGGCTGAATGTATAGTGCTTTAAATATAGATATGACTAATAAGTCAATGACTGCATCCCAGCTAACAAATTTATGTTCTGAGAACGGTTTTCCTAACATTCTGGTTTGGTTGTGGGAACGTTATTTGGAATATTCCAAAAACATAGAAATCTTCAGTTTGCTCAACGCTCCTAGAACGTTATTATGTGGTTAGCATAACGTTCCTAGAAGGTTCTTTCAACCAAAATTTCACTAAAAATAGAAGAATTGTATAAATTCATTTACAACATTTTAAGAAGGTCAAAAGAAGACATGTTCCTAGAACGTTATTTAACAGTTAGCATAACGTAGGAATCATTCTAAGTATAAAATAAAATCCTATGGACATGAAATACTATTGGACATTCAGATTTATGTTCATGGAATTTTACTAAGGATGAAATAAAATAGACTAAACTGAAAATCCAATAGGATTTTTTGACAAGGGTGCTTTAAATAGTAATGAAGTTTGAATGATTACCTGTTATTTTCCGTGACTGCGTTGCAAGCTGTCCAACTGCTTAACCTAATCATCTTTTGAGTTTTGAGTTTTTATCAACATTATAGGAACATTCAAGTAGAAATAAATGTTCTAAGAATATTTTCTTAGAATATTATTAGAACATTCATCAAGTATAAATACGTCCTAAAGACGTTCCAAGAATGTTGTCTATCAACGTTACAATAACGTTTTCTATCAACGTTACAAGAATGTTATAAAAACATTATTTTAATAACATTTTGTACTAACATTTACACTAACTAAAGAACGTTAGTGAATGTTCTGGGAACGTTCCCTGTTAGCTCGGATGTAACCTAACCTGACTTATTTCAGCACAAGCTTTGCTAGTGATGCAGTCAAATGTTTGTCACAACGCAGATCAGGCTAAAACAACTTCAGTACAAATGATGAACAGTCTGCTGGAAGAAACAAAGCACTCTAGGGTGAGCAGTAAACAGTGTAAGATGCCCCGTTCTGCAACTATCGATCATCACAAATAGAGTTTTTATCCGCATGAAATAAACTTTAGGTTCACTAAACACTAAAAAGCAGCATGTTTCAGTGTTCCCAAAACACTGATACAGCCAAAATCTGGAGCAATATGAGGATGAGTGAATGATTTTTGGGTGAGCGATCCCTTTAACTGACAAATAATAATATTGTTTCTCTTTTTTTCTTCTCTGCTCTACCACAAATTTTTGTCCTTACATCAAATAATAAGTACAGTGTATTTATTGTGCTCATATTGTATTGCAAAACACTTTTATTGCTACTGAGGTGGGATACGGGTTAAGGTTAATGACAGGTTTGGTGGTTTAAGGGTGGATATAGGGCATAACATAAGAGATGGGTCAACAGTGTAACTACAGAAATTAATCACAGATCTAATTACATACAGTATTTAAACAAATATAAACACAATGTAAAACACAATAAGTGCGTTGTACCAAATTATTAATTTAAATGTAAGTCCACAGTAGTTAAGGCCACCTAATATGAAGTGGGACCCAGGAATGAATTAACTCCTGATCACACTTGAACTGATTAAAAGTTTTGAATAGTTGAAAACCAATTGTAGTTAACAGCACACATTTACAACTGCCTAATAAAAGCCTAAATTGAATCAGTTCATCATATAAATCTCTTTGCAAGACTTAAATTAAACCGTTCAGTTCATATGGATATGTTTTACAATGCCTTTAGAACATTTTTGGTGCTTTAAGTTTTTATTACCTGGAGAACTGGAAAGGTTTCATTAAAAATGTCTCGCTACAGGTTTGGAACGAGATATGGGTAAGTTTTTAAGTGAACCTACCACCTCGTTTCTCGTCTTACCCCACCGTCCCCTGCATCCTGATTATGTAACGCCCTAAAGTGTCCCATTTCTTCCGGACTCTCTTGGAGAACAGCTGAGAGTGAGAGCAGAGGAATTCCTCCATCAGAGTACAGCACTGTCAGCCAGCAGGGGAAGTGCATCATAATGACTGTTTAATTACTCTCCCTTTATCTGTGGGGTATAAAAAAAAAACAGGAAAAGAGGGAAATTCGGCTCCTTTCCGGGCTGATGCCGTGTGTTCCGGGGCAGGTTTGCGGATTGCGCCGATGGGTTTTGAAGCGATTGTTCCACAGCATAGCTGTAATTAAACCATCAGTGACAGTTTGGAGTATTTAACTTCATAATGAGCCCAAGTGCGTGGAGTTCAGTGCTCTGCGGCTAAGCTCCTGTAATCGCTACTATCTGCTTAATTATGTAAAACCATTCTTTCATCCCCCAGCCCCTTTCTCTCTGCGTCTGCTCATACCCACAGACTCATGAAAAAACATACCCGACTTCGACTAACCTCTAAGGACGAGGCTTCACTTCCGGGCAAAGCTGAGTGAGGAAGCCAGGAAATTTCTGTTGTTTACCCCGTCTGCCTGTGAATCAGGTCTTGCGACGCCAGAGAGGGAGTGATGTCATAATCTCGGGAGTCTGTTAATGGCCCTTGGTTTACAAATGCCGTTGCTATGCCAACTCTAATAGCCCTTTACAGAATCGGTTGTCATATTTGCATGAGCAGTTCTCTTAAAAAAGAAGGAAAAGCATGTAATTTCACAGCACAGTGCCCTTTATGACCAAACATCTTCAGATGGCTATTACTGTAACCCCACGTTTGAGAAACATGGGGTGCGATCGCCGCCATCGCAACTTTGACATGGGGGGCCACCAACACCAGCACACATTAAAAGGACATTCTCTGGGTTGTTGAAAACACTGGAAGCCCATTCTGAAATTAAAATTAATGGGGGAAAAAACATGAAATGTCTTCTGTTTCAATGGAGCAGAAAAAAACAACAGCGAGAATTGCCGACAGCAAATAACTGCAGGTTTCGGTTGGCAGAGAAAACTGGGAGTTATGCATCTTCTCGTATCCCATTATGCTTCTTTCTGCATCCAATTAGACACAAATACGTGCTATTGAGCGCGGCCCGAAAAATGCCTCGTCTGTAGACCGAATATGTGACTGTGGTGTTCAGAAATCACGGCTCTAGATTGAAGCGCTGTGATTGGACTCCACCAGATTCAGCAGTACAGAGTCTTTCCTTAAACAATCATTCAGCGAGCAGCGGTGAACTCACAACAAGTCTTATCTAAGTGCAGATATGTGTTGTTTACTCATCTGAGTTCACGGCCATACAAACAAGCATCATAATACTTTTCTGTGAACTTTGTTTGCACTTGCCCCGGTTGCCTTGGTTACGAGCAGGTACTAAATGTGCAACCGCCCAAGGGAGGGTGTGAAACGCCTTGTTTGGTTCTGTCTGCCGCTGGCCGACGAGCAATCTGCCTCTCGCACCTTCTCCTGCTGGGGCCGTAATGGACATTGCTATGGCAACAAACAACTCCTCATACCTCTTGCCCCATAGGAGGGCAATAGCTCAATGAAGTGACCAGATTTGGGCGTTTTTTGCCCAGAATAAGCATCTCCATCAGCCGGTCCCGTGGCTTGCGGATGGGACTGAGGAATGACCAGTCTTCTAAGAGAGACACTGCAAGGGAAATAACTGGGAGCTGTGCTGGACTGATGCCGAATTGCCTTTAGAGTTGGATGTTTGAAAATCCTACTTCATATCATCATATCATAGCGTTCTATTTTATGATGCTGGGAAAATGATGTATGAAGAAGCAATGCTATCATTTGTTTTGTAAGTGCACCACTGCCAAAAGAGAAGGTTCTTAAGCATGCTTAAGAAAAAATGTTGTGGTAACATTTTATTTGTATATATATATATATTTTTTATAAGTAAATTAGTTAAGTAATATTATGGTATAATTATTTTATTTATAAAATCTTTTTGGTGTTATACAACTGCACCAAAATGTGATTCGAACATTTCCATCACAATTTCAGTATGCAAAAACTTGTTACTGACTCAACATCATTTCATTTTGTATTTTATTTTATTTAATTTCTTTTTATTTTTTACATTTTTGTATTTAATGAATTTTATTTTATTTTAGGACACTTGCTTTTGGATTTTGTTTCTCCCTGGATGTTGGCACATTTAAATAATGAGACACTTACTACATACTCAACATTGTTTTTAAGTGCATAAGAAAACATGTCTCTAGTTATTTGTGAATACTTTTGGTACAGTAGCCCGTTTGCAGCACATAAGTAAAACAAATAATGCAATGGCAATAATCTCATTATTATGAGATTAAAACATCAAAACATCATTCTGAATGATCAAAGCATGATTTTTTAATGTGACAGAAATGGTCTTCCATAAATGTGCTACAGTATGCCCTTAATATGCTGAAATATCTCCACATGCTGGGCCTCACTGAGAGTGTTTGACATTTGCTTGGGAGAGTGGAAGTGACCAGAAGAATGCTGATGATTCTGACACACAGTTAAGCTGCTTTCACATGAGAACTCCACAGCAGCTCAGACATCTTTCAGACCCCAATGTGTCTTTCTACCATATCAGGACAGGACCAAAATCAATGCACAGAAATTTTGAAATGAACAGATATCGATCTGTTCCTGTTTCCACTGTTCACTCCTCCTTAAAACCACTACATTACCCTCTGAGGGCAGCCTGTTGGATAACTAGTTCCCACAATAAGAATTTTTCACTTCATGTGTGTTCTTTGGAAAATAATGAAGCTTTAGGCTTTCAAAGGTTGCTGTTTTGCTGATAGGAACAATAACTTCTCAATACAGACTTCTTTGAAGCTTTCTCCTGAATATGTCACACACACACACACACACACACACACACACACACAGGTTAAGCTCTAGACATTGTGTCCTGCAGCCTTCAGTATACAAAACGACTATCTGCCACTGTTAAGGAGACAAAGAGAGATGGTGAGGAAAAATATAGATGCTTTAGATGTCTTCTTCATAGTGTGCAGCCAAGTGTGTAAAAACAGAGAGAAAGAGAGAGAACTCCTGACTTGGCTCTGTGCCTCAGAAAACACACAACTTTTTGTGTGTGTGTCTGTAAAATAAAGTCACTTTAGTCATGCATATCTAACAATGCAGATAGATTTAGCAATCTCATTTGTGTTATCTGATATGCATCAATGAGAACTGACACTGAAAACCAAGAAAAAAAGCAGTATTTTCTCCTGCTTCTTAAATAATATGCACTTATATATTACTACTCAACAAAAGCCAAAAACTCCAATCTCTGCATTGCAGTTTCATCAAATTGGCATTTCCTATTACAGCACTAAATATTAAACGTCAAAGATTTATGGTAAAGGCCTGCAACCTTCGCATGAACCTTGATTGCTTTTAAACAAGAGCAATCAACAAGTAAGCCTACTATGGCCACTATATATTTGCTTATTTTTCTTCATAATTCATAAATAATGCACTGGGAGTGGCAGGCGTTTGCACCGGAGTTTGATGCAGGAGTGTGTGTTCTGGCATCTTAGTTTATTAATGCACATTCATATTGCTTGCGGGCAAAAAATATAATCCACCCCATCAAACCCAGGACGATCAGAGCCCCACCACACACTCCACAAACATCCAAAGGTTCTACTTCTCCTCCTCCTGTCTCTTAAAATGTTTTATTCTTATATATTTATATATATTTTTTTCCCACAGAGGGACATTTCGTCTTACTGTGAAGAAACAGTAACAGCACTGCAGTGAGTAACATTGATGCAACTGATGCAAGTATACATTTTAGAGTAGGATAAAGATGCTGTTAGTTCTGCGCCATATTTAGCGCCTAGTCGTGTGTCATTATATATATATATATATATATATATATATATACTTCCTGAAAAAAAAAACTGCTTGCATGGGCAAAACCTACCAGTTCACCAGTATGGCATGTGTGGAAATATCTTAATGGTATTGATGTTTTAATGTTATTACATTTTTAAGACTAAAATTTTACAAAGTATTTAATGCCATGAACTTATTGTGATGGGTCTCTTTCATCTGGAATCTGAGGGTGCAAAAATATAAATATATTGAGAAAACTGCATATAAAGTTGTCCAAATGAAGATCTTAGAAATGCATATTATTAACCAAACTTTTGCTTTGTATTTTGTTTTTTATTTATACAAAATATCATCATGGATCATGATCTTTACTTAAGACCCTAATGAGTTTTGCCATAAAAGAAAAATGTATAATATCATGATAATTTTGACCAATGCAGTGTATTTTTGGTTCCAAATATTAGCAAATGTTATTGCTACAAATTTAACCATGCTACTTGTTACTTTTTTTTGTTTTGTTTAGGGTCACATTTAAAGACACATTTACAAATAAAAAATAGTTTACATATTTACAAATAATAATATTAAATTCCAAATATTTAAAATAGTAAGATCTTTTTATGTTTTAAAACATGCATATAACTGATTAAAGAATAAATAAAAACTAAAGTAAAATATATTGTATAATGTAGTTAATTGCTTTAATTTCATTTAAAAAAAAGTTTTATTTATAAATCATCCCTGAACTTTACTTTGAAAGCCTTGGCTCTAAGGCTTCACCGGCCAATCTCAACTGAAAGTGCTTTACATAAGAATGGTCAACCATATCTGAATATTGTCCATTTCCCATGGGCTCATCTGGAAATCCTACTGTACATTTCCAAAATCTTGTAGCAGTCTGTCCACGGCCTCCACTGCTACTTCTCTCGAATTAATATTTCACGTCTGTTTATTTCTTTATTTGTGAAGTAGACCTGTAATTACTGGGATAATGTGCAGTAAGCTGGTCATTATCGCAAAATAACCCTCTTCAGGGTGATACAAGACACCTCTTGATCAGGCCGTCGGAGTTCTTTTGCAATAATGACCGGCTGACTACGTAGATTATCCCTTACTTAGGGACGCCGCTAACTGTCAGCAACTCTCTTTCACATGCAAAGCGCCGCTAATACGCAGCTCAAAGTCTAATCCAATCATCAAACCGCCTGTATCATAATGTCACAGCTCTCCTGGGGATATGCATGTCATTTTATCCCCCGTCTGAAAAATCCATTGTTTGTGCAACAGACTGGGCTGTCAATACACAGCCTCTTCTTTCACCCTCACACAAGCGCGCGCGCGCTGGAGCGGCTGGGCTGCATCTCGAGCAGGGCATCTCTTTGATTCCGCTCCCAGAACGTCAATGTGTGCTGCTCCTAGCGTCGGAGCATCGCAAGCACATTAGTCACCTTCCAACCTCTGCAACTCGAGCTCAGGCAGTCGATCCCACTTCAAAAAGCCTGCTGAGAAGAGAACTGCTCGACTTTATTTCCCGCGCCCGTTTACAACGCTGACCTCTTGGTGGCGGTCACAAGCGAAAGATAGGAGACTAATCATAAAACACAAGGCGGCTCGTTGTGCCGTGGCACAGTGGGGGTAATCTGCCTCCGTGAGCGGAATAAAGCCCAGCGCGTGCCGCCTGTGATGCGGATCGCTCGCTCGTCAGAACATTGACAGAATCCTGCGCGGAGCTTAAAGAAGGAGGGCGAGCTCTGAAATCGAAAGTGCCCGAGTGCTGGTGGTGGTCGGGAACGCTGTCATTTCGAGAGGAATGCATCTCTTCAGTGCCATGTTCCTGCTGCTGATGTTATCTACTATACCCTGCGAGGTAAGCTGCCTTCGTAGCATGCGAAATAATGCCCATCATCGCAGCGCGCGTCGTAAATACGCATTGTTTGCTAGATGCGCGGCGGCTTCTTTGATTATCAGTTTCTAAACAAGCGCCGAGCACTCTAATTAGCCCACCGGAGGTTAATAGCTGAACCACTGTTGAGTAGTGTGAATGAATCACAGACGCAGAGGCAGGGAAGATTTTCTAAGAATCTGGGAAGTCGATAAAGAGGGCGACAGATGAAAAGTTTCGCGATAAATCGCGGTCCTCTTCAAGCCCGAACGTATCATCACAGACGGACTTGTGTTTGCTGGAGCACTGCTCGCATCGTCGCAGAAGCACTTGTAAGAGCTCTTTTTGTTTGTTCGCCTCGAGTGTGGGATTTGATGAGAACTGAAGTGACAGATGTGAATGGAAGTGAAGGACGGCGCATTACCTGACCTAGAAATATTCAGCCAAAATATAGACATGCGAACATTTCACACGGCTACTTGAGTGTGAAATTTGCAGGCTCGCCAAAACCGACTCTTCTATTGGTCGTTCAGGTGGCAGCTGTTAATTAACAACGACTTGTTTTGTGTAAAGTACGCGTTTCTTGAGAATTCACGCGATGAAAACCCATAGGTGGATTGGTCAGCGCTCAGCCAATGGCATTTATGGTGGCTGAAGAAGCCTCGGACATTAACTGTGCCACTACTTTATAAAAGCTATTTTAACTAGCTGTGTAATCGGTCAATATTCTGCAATAAATACTACAAAAGGCCAGAGAGTGCTGTAACCAATTGGGAATGTGCTATTGTGACATCACTAACATACTGTACTAACATGTTGTAGGCTACATCTACAGTGTGTTTTAGAATATAAGGGTTAGGATGTAAGATAACAGGTGAAGGAGGATTTTTGTTGCAGAATGATACAAATGAGTGTGAAATGACAGAACTGGTGTCATCTGACTGAGCAGATGGAGACGGTTGTATGTACTTCTACTGTATTTGCCACACTTGTGAGACAGCTACTACTACACACGTTCTATTTTGTATAAGGCCTTACACATTTAGCATCTAGTAGATTAGGTGGTGAGATGAATGGGTTAGGAAATAATTATTTGGAAGTCAATTTGATTACCACAATAAAATCGTGCACCAATTTTATAATGTCCATGTTTTCTGTTGATAGAATCAGCCAGCAGCATTCTTTATCACACATTCACAAAGATTTTTATTTTCTAGATTTAAAAAAAAAAATCTTTATTTGTAGAAGAATGAATATCAAATTCACAACTGAAACAACTTGTTACAGCACTCTCTGGTCTGCCATACATTTGTTAATAAATCTGCATAATAAATAATTAAGGCATTTCTTTAAACGGTGTTAGCGCGGCTCAGCTGTTTAATTTTATTTTATTGCCATTTGTGTCTAGAATTGAAAATGGTATAATTTATCATTTGATCCTCTTAGAACTGTTTCCATTATATTCTGTTTTCTATTTTAATATGCTATTAACAGTAAAAAAAAAAAAATCAATTGAAATAATACCCAAGAGCATGTGACTTCCCTCTATGTGGCATAATTAGAGACTGGAGATGATGCATTTGATTAAATGTAACCTGTGTGCTCTATAAAGGCAGTATGTTAAGCAGTCTGCGACTGATTTTAATATTAGAGGAAAGGAAATGATACGGTACAAGATGTGTGCACAGTTTGCAAATTTGCCAGTGCAGCTGCACCAGTCATACATTAGGATATGTAAATGTGAACGCATCAGTAAAAGATATGAGAGTCCTGTAGGCATGCATAGGAATGTATATTTCTATTTCTTCACCACAAACTTCTCATAATTGGCCCAAGGGGACAATTTGTTGTAAGTGTTTGCATTAAATATTAAATAGAGAAGAGAAAAAATGGCACCACCCATCTCCCCGATGTTGAAATGTAGACATAAAAAATGGATGAATTCTTCTGGTGTTCCTCTATCCTGCCCGGACTTCTTCACATGGGATGCAGAGGAACGTTCACAGGCATGAACCCACAAACATGCAGCCGTGCAAACCATCAAATATGCAACACGTTTACGAGTCAGATGCACTTGTTCGCTCACGACTTGTGTTTGTTAAGTACCCAAAATGCCCTAGGGCCCTGACAACCAGTGATACAGATGGGCGCCTACTCGACCTTGATGATCCCCTTTTATGATGGGGTTACATCCCTTGCACACGTCTGTGCATCTCAGTGCATGTCCACATGTACGTGTAAATGCAATGCGCATTGTGTCCTTAAATAAGGACAAACAGAGGATCATATTCTATTTAGGCCATAAAACCGGATGAAACCGGGTTTAATTAGACTCTGTGAAACGTAGAGTTTAAAGCAGAATGCAGATTAGCAACAATAACAGTTTAACAAATTAAAAGCTCGTTTTGTTCTCAGCTCTCTGCTCAATAATCATTAACTTGAATCAGCGCGCACACCTTTATTGCTACACTGGATTTTTGCTTCTTTTTTCCCTTCCCTCGGTTCCTAGCGCATTGTATTATTTATAAGCAAACCTATTCAGTCTGTATCAACAGATGTGCGTTTATTAGGGTCTCATCTTCTTAATTAGTTTTGAGTGGCTGCTCGCAGTCGGGATCGGACATCTATTGACTGCTATCATTAGCGCCGTTCAAAGCGGGGGCTACCGCTAGAAGCTAACGCGCAAGCATCTTAAAGAAACTTGAATTAGCTTATTTTAAAACATTATTACACAGATTGACATTTTAAATGTGAATCACGTAGTGTGTTCGTTGACAGCAATGAACGACGATTCCACCACCGCACAATGACAGACATTAGCCACAAATCTGCTCGCAATCAACATCTTCATCAAATGTAATTAGCTAGTGCGTTAGAGGCAAACACGTTAGCTTAGATATGCAGCTCAAGGGGCCCACTGGATGTGTCTGATCATTCCTTGCTTTAATGGCATCACAGAGTTGTCATGAGAGCATTGGATAGCTCCTTTCAGCTGGGAGGCAGAGTGCTTCCATTTGAAGCCATCCATCAATGAAATTATCATTTTTGATTTTTCAAAAAAAAAAAGAAAACAAAAAAGAGACTATATGGGAGACTCGGTGGCCACACTCTGCCAGCCCCTAGAGACGTTGAGAGATGCAAAACCATCACTTTTAGCTTGTGAAACGAGGGGGTTGTCTGTTTACTCACTATTTAGCCCTATTAAATCAAACTCTCTGCGGGAGAGAGGTGCTAATTGGTTGCAACTGCGAGACAAAACCCTCATAAGTTGATCAAAATCTGTTTGCAGGCCGTTTTTTCACTTTGTTTTATAAATACACCGGAGACGTGCATCAAAAGCAAATGGCTACAATTGTTTAATAAGACCGCTTTAACGTGCGGGCTTTTGAGGAATTGAGAAGCCGCTCGCAGTGGAAAGCCGCCCAGCTGGAGAGAAGTGAAGTAATGTGCTTCAGACACGCTGTTCGGTAGAAACTCTCGCTTGTACTTCGGAATTCACTTAAATGCCGACGTTTAATAATAAGCAAGGTAGGAATTGGCTGCCACAGCCCGAGATTTTATTAAAAGGGAAATATGAGATAAAATGAATAATTTCAGTTAAGCTGCAGTCTGATGTCATTTCTGCTCCCCTTGTAGGAGGTATTAGTCACACGGGGTCAAGGGAAGCTCTCCTGGATCATATGAACGGGAGTCATTTTATTTACAGATGGTAAATATGCAAATTGTTATCTTGGACTATTGTGGGCTTGTGAAAAAAAAAAAGTCTAATTCGCATAAGCAACTGGTGGCAGCATGATCCAACCAGATTTGGCCAGGACAGAGTGTTTGCATGGCACCGGACCAGAGCATGCCGGATACGAGCCGCTGCCCAGAGAGTATCACTACTTTCGGGGCACATCCAGCCTAAAGAATGCTGTGCAGTGAAAGCCCATTCTGTGAATTATGATTGGTCCACTCCAAGTCAGTTCGTCTTGCCCACCAGCTAAAAGGCCTATTATACACCCATTTGATCAGATGTGAGATAATGTGCACGAACCTATTAGGCCTCCTTTCTAAAGTTAGCTTGGCAATGAAAATGGCCTCATAGTAGATTTTGGCTGTTGAGAGACTAATAAATATCAGGAGCGGTGATGGTGCTCTTGGACTGCAGTCAAAAAAGGGCACAAAGCTTCAGTCGCCTTTCAGATCAAGGACGTGCAGGCAGGTCGGACAGGATGTGCTCTGCCAGCCATCGGTCCGACTTCCAAACGGGGAATTAGACAAATGAAAAGGCCCAGGACCAGCGGCATAAATCTCTCAAACAGTATCCCGAGCACGGACAAGAGTGGCTAGCAGACCCACTGCTGCTCTGCATCTTCGCTAACGCCAGCAGCTGTCAACTTGAAACTCTTTCATAGTTTCCCACTGAAGCTAAGCAAGGTTGAGCCTGGCCTCTATCTAGATGGGAGACCGCTTAAAAAAAGAGGTGCTCCAAGGTGGTCTGTGTTGGTCCTACAACTGAAAGGATTCTTCTCTTGCCAGTGTTCTGCTCCGGCTCGTGGACCGTCTGTGTGGTGTAATTCATCTTGCGCATGGACAAGTTCACTTTGAGGGCTTGAAAAGAAGAGTCCACTAGATAGTGTGGATGTGTGTGTGTGTCTATGCACGCTCAAAGGTTGTAAAGCTCAACTGTGCACGAGATGGAACATGGAAAATGAAGTATCCCTGAGACTCAATGCTCCACAATTAGGGTTGGGAATCAAACATTGAGGTCAATTTCAGAATCGGATACTTAAGGTCAGGAATTAGAGACTTGTTGTAAAATTAGTATTTGAATTCCACCTTGTGATTCCTGTGTGCGCTTTTTTTTTTCATCTGTGAGAGCTGCCAGGACCTTGCTTGCTAATCTAAAGCGGGTTAAGGCTAGAAGGGATACAACTAAAACTACAAACTAAAAATTTTGTCACACTGTTTAACAATAGAATGTAGTTTATCATTTCAAATGAAGATTCATTGATTACATTATGCCAGTAGGTGTCTAAAAAGGGACTGTTAAAATGCACATGCCTTTGAATCATTCACAAGAGATTTGTTCAAAAACTCATTCATTCTGATTCATTCAATAATAAAACAAGTAAATCGAATGAGCCATTGAATCATTTATTCATTAATTACTTGTGATCCTGTTTAATTTTCTTGTGTCTTCTTGAGAGAACGAAAAAAATGTATCCATAAACATGCAGCTCTTTTTTGCACACCTTAAACGAGTCCAGTTTTTATGTATCCTGCTGATTTTTTTGCTTGGTATTCAGCTGCAACAATGTTTTGCAAAAAGAGACACATAATAAATAGATTACATTTGATATCATTTTGAAATCACACTGGATTCGAAACTAGGAAGCAAAAATAATCAATAAGCAGACTCGAAACTGGATTTGCTAAAACATTCAAACAATACCCAACTCACAACACAATAATGTTGGGGAAAATATAAAGCCTCTGTCTTTTGGGTGAGATTTTAATCTGCCATGACTCTCTGTGGTCATTAAACATCACAGTGAGTGTCTCAAAAGATTAGGGGTGTAATCCTTGCTACATTTGCCATTTGCTGTAGATCATAGGCTGACCAGATGTTTCCTATTTTCTGGGTAAAGTGCCTTTTTTGGTGTCTTGTCCCTGTTTTTTATAGCCAGTCCAAAACAGCGCACAATCGGAAACAACACCAGATGTGCTAGAACAGAGATGGGCAACTTCAGTCCTAGAGGGCCACTGTCCTGCAGAGTTTAGTTCCATCTCACACAATTTTTGAGCAATCCTAAAGACTTTGGTTAGATTTTTCAGGTGTGTTTTAATAAGGGATAGAGATAACCTCTGCAGAATAAGTTAGGTTTTCCATCTCTATGATAGATTTTGCACAAGCTTGTTTGTTTTTACACACAGTGTGTAATTTCAGTTCTTTTTTGAGGCTCACTGAAAAGAAGACAATTAAAAAGTAACAACAACAAGGCCGCTAGTGACTTGTCAAGTTGCTGTGCTTAACACAGGCACAGTGAGGACAGAAGATAATATATAAATGATTAAAACAGCCTCATAGTTATTACTTGCCAGTGTCAGTTTGTTTGTAGTTTACTTCATTAGAATGAAATTAATAATGCGATGAAGCAAGTTATTTGAATTCATTTAGCTTCATTAAGGCCGTGATACCCGCCAGCCAATATCGAGCCATAGTTGAGCATCTGTCATCCAGGTTTTTTAGGTGTTTAGTGTGGGTTGGACTCCTATGATCGGCAGCTTTCTGGCAAATTGAGCATTTTGAATGGGAGGAGGAGCCCACTGGTGTACGAGATAAGTTTTGATTGGCTGTTTAGCTCGCTGAAGCAGTGCGAAAGAAGAAAACAGCAAGTGAAGGAACCAAGCAAATGACAAGTAGAATGTTCTTTGAGTAGAACATTATCACCTTTGAGCTTTCTAATACACAGATATTTTCAAAGCAACATGATCATCTGGAATAAAGAAAGTTAAACATTATGAAGAAATGCAATGTTATTTACAATTTGTACTAGTGCTGCATGATTAATCATATCGCAATCGCGATGTCAGCCTTTGCGATTACATTACAGCAAATGTTGCGATTATATTAAATAAATAAATGTATT
>JAUCMU010000063.1:5360648-5386183 GCA_032275025.1 Enteromius treurensis
TCAACCATGGGGTATTGTTCACATGGGACCCAGAGAGATGCAAAAACTGTTCACACTTTAAAAATGTTTGCCGTGAACAAGCAGAACAAAAGATGGCATATAACACCGAAGAATAGATACTGAAGAAAATGTCTTTCTGACCAGTCAACTCAATTCTTTACACTTGCTATGGTGGCCTGACCCACCTTCTGACCCGGCAACATTCAGTCTCTTACGCCCAGTTGCACAACTTCATTTACCAAAGCACAATGTGTTCCTTATATAGCCTTTTCATTTTTTTTCCCTCTGAAAATTTTGTGTATTATTTTTTTTTAAGGCATAAACATTTGTCTTTTAATTAATGAAGTTTACATTTAATTGTTGGAAAATAAAAGGGGATTTTATATTAGAGTTTAATACACTGAAAAAATTACTGTTTTAATATTTTTTGTAGTTACCTATTATGTACATTCTATTGAACAATAGTGACCTAAACTATTTCTGCTGCCCTGTCCAAACCGAACTTTTATTTTGCCGGCTTGCCATGAATACCTCTACAGGACTGTATGTACATGATATGACAATAGATTTACTCAAATGAAATGGTCAAATGCTCTTAACCCTCAGAGCAATTCTGGAGATGTCTTCATTTAGTGAGTCATAAGACGTTAATATCACCGGAAGCGTCACGCGCAAGTCAGTATGCTATTAAACAAAACCACACGTCTTCACCACACATTCACACATAAATGACTTGCGGTCGTGCAAATGATATAAATAACACAAGGCTATTTTACACACTTCTGGTCAAACACACTGGCTAGTGCTTCATTCTCAATGGCTCTTTGACGTTGATGAGATTAACCCCTTTAGGTATCGAAATTGGGTACCGAGCAACGAGACGTTTTTCAACACTCTGTTGTATCGAGGCAATTCGGTCGGTCCCTAAAAAGTATGAAACTCGATATCCAGCCCTTATGAGGGCAGTACTTTCTTATGATCTTCTGAATCCAGAATGACTGATCCACATCTTTATGTTTCAGCCAACGCTTCAATTAAGTCTTCTCAACACGTGTGTTTTTTTCAGTAGATCAGATGAGCAATTCCATAATGAAGTTCAGTTTTCACACATTTTACACAACCATATATTGTTATCTTCTCTGTTATCACTAGCTGTTTTTACATTGACAGCAATTTATTCATTCTGAATGTACTGTTAATATAAATGCTACTGTAACATGCTATCATGTTGATATGTGCATTATTTGTTGTATACTTTTATATCAAATGTCCTTTTGACATTTTTATCATAGTCAACGTATGCTGTTTTTGATTTAGTTAAGTAGGCCTTGTTGAGTAAGTCTGGATATTTAAGTCTTGGGCATATTTTTGTCATGCTGCATAATGAATAAACTAATAATCACAATAATTCATCAAATAAATGTTTGATGATATTTTCAGGCAAACGGGTGTCGAGAGAGTGTGTGCATGGATTACCTAGTGAAAAATGAATACTAAAATTCATCAGAAAAACCTTTATTTCATGCAATTAAAAAAATTTATTTACTTAATAAAAATATGCTGGAATTGTATTGTTGCTTTACTAAACTGGTAAAGTCTGCTGCATTGGTCTTGTCGTTATGTGCCTAATGTTGTTGGTGTCTTCTTGTTTTACGGAGGAGAAAAAAAGTTTGTCGACAAATCGTTTTCAGTATAATATTTAGTAAAAAAAAAAACTAAAAAAACATGCATTTCCACAATATGTCCTAGCCCTTGTCTTATGTGCTACAACATTATGGATGAAGCTGCAGACCACTGCAGGCAAACATCGCAGGTCATGAAGGACAATGTCGGCTTCCAGGATGATAGCATACTCCTCTGTAGCACTAAAAGCACTCCCCTCAAGCGAAAGATTGTCCTAGTAGCCAACATTCACAATTGACGTGTTTTTTTTTTATTCCAAATGCGCTAATAATCTGATTATGTACAGCACAGCTACTGAAAAGGACCTTTTAAGTCCCATTAGCAACAAATCCTTGGCTAATGCTGCACGTGTGCCTAGTTCGACCGATTAATTGAAAAAATCGAGCATGAGCATTGACTTTAAAAGCCCCACTGGGTCATAATACTTTCCCAGAATCGTATTAGTACAGGTGCCACGTGTTACATATGGGTAATAGCTTTCCAGAGCTTTCTCCATGGTCTAATGGTTTACAGTGGCATGGTTTGTATGCAGAGGAATAGTACAAATAGTGTTTAGCTTGCAACAAGCATTTAGTAAGATCTTAAAAACAAGAACAGCATTGCTACTCATAGCTGTACAGTTTGTAGAGGCTTGCTTCAACCATTTTTGTTTATTTTAGTTTTAGCATATGAGAGGATACACTTTATATTTGTCGAATCTGGAATAGTTTGAGAAGTAATTTTACACCAGTTCTTATTTACCGAGACGTAAACCTGGGTTTGAGTTGCTGTGCCAAGAATACTGAAGGTTGTAGTGAACTTGGTGTTACTTTTTGACCGTTTGTAGGTTAAAGTTTAAAATATAGCGCCATTTGAAGAGAGCAAGTCCAGCTCAAATGGCCGAAGTATCGCTTTCATAGCTTTAGCTTTAAACTGAAAAGCCAAGTATTTTCAAAGACAGCGTCAAGGCCAAACCCAGAAGGGCATTTAGACGACACGCATATCCGTGTGGGGTAACCTCAATTAACAGGCCTTCTCGTGGCCTCGCTCAGACTTAAGACACCCAATTTTCTGTCAGTAATTAGTCAAATTACAAGAACGGAGGGGATTTTTTATTTTTTTTCATTTCCCACCACAGAACGAATGTTTGATTAGTTCAGATCAGCGGGAAGGGTCAGCGTGTCGAGTCAGTGTTCACGGGGAATGTTATTCACAGAATTAATCTCCGTGGCTGTGGGTGTAATTGGGTCATTGAGGCACGGAAAATGCGAACGGTGATCATTGTAATCGGTTGTGAGATGAATGTGCGCAGCATCATTAACTCAACGGGGAGGCAAAGCAGTCTTATTCTCACCTAGAGAGACAGGCTAAAACATTGCTCCGGTTTAAAGATCTCTTTCTGTTCGTGTCTATTGACACATCGCGGCGTACAGAGGGACCGGTCGTAAATAGAACAGGCCAGGATGCTATTGCTATGGCTCTGTGTCCCCTCACGACAGCAGCGTTGAGCCGTATTGGCAAAGGATGTGAGGAGAGCAGACTGCTTGGCTCTATTCGCTGTCATGTTCTGCCCAAACCGCTGTGTGCATGTGTGCGCTGGTGCATGCATGTGTGCAAGGTGAGAAAAACTCGGATCTCGGAGAAATAACACTGTTGTTTTTATACTCCATAAAGGTGAAACTATTTCTCTGCCACTCGTGGTAACAAGGGAACTTGTAGAAATAATGACCGGCTATATTTGGAACAGCACGCTACCATGCTAATCATATTACTTAGTCTATGTATAATGTGCAAATTATGCTAATTTCCTGTTAGTTAGATGACCTACTACATTTTCAGTATCCCACAGAGCACACTGCGAGAAGTGCATAGTTCACCTAAAAAGGAAAATTCTGTTATCATTTACTCACTGTTGAATAGTTCCAAATGTTTATGAATGAAGACAAAGGTATTAGATATTATTAGTAGTGGTAGTATTCAATGTATTAGAAACAACAAAACAACCTGCATCTGAAACACTTCTAGTTGACTCTGTACATTAACCTGGGGTACGAGAAAGTATTTGAACATCAGAAAAATTACACACTTTAGCGTAAAGCTTCTACTCAACACCCATCACTCATAAGAGGAAATTACACACCGGCATCCCTACAGCATAGGCTCTCAAAACCTCTTCTGCAAACGAAATGCTTCGTCTCTCACAACATCCTGTTCCCTGCTGAGCACCGGCTCGATAATGCTGCCATTTTAGACATATTTATCATGGGAAAGGTAACGCTGGCATAAAACAGGAAGACAAGTTTAACCAGGCGGTGGCCTCAGCCATCCCTCATTCAGCGCTGTCACTGTCTGTTTGTAGCACATGGATAAATGTGTAACGGGCCTACATCACAGCGCTAATATTTCTCAGAGCACATAATGGGAGTTGATGCGTTCGAGGTGCTGTGACGCTGCAGGATCCAGGGCTGGCGGTGACGGGCTGCATTATTTAGCGAGATTTGGGCAGGAGTTAAGTGCTGGCGGAGGGAAAGCTAGCTGGACGTCGCATGTTACGGGGCTCAGAGGTCTGTACAGCACACGCTCTCGGGAATCACTGTTGTAAATCCCACACGCACAAAGCTTTTACTATCCGTACACGACTGATCGGTATGCAACAGCCACGGCACAAACCTGAGCTGCATACAGATGCATTGTGATCGTATGAGGAGAAATCTACTGTGATCAGGTTAAGTTCAATCCAAAACGAAAAGACTTTTTTTTTAATGATGACAAATATTCTTTTTTTTTTGGTTGTCGATCTATCCCTTTAAAAAGGGTCCCGCGCTTGATGTAGAAGACAGTACAGACCTTGGGTAGTTTGAGGCAAACTGAGAGTGGGTTAAATTCTTTGTGCATGTGCAGGTGTAGGAAAGCATTTGCAATACTGTGACTGTGGTCTTGGACATGCCGGGCAGACACATTTATTACAGCACAGGTTCTTGAATAGCAAATCGGTGTCCTTGGAGAGGTTCTGAGGCCGTTTGGTGAACTCTAGATCTTTACTGCCACCTGCAGGCGGCCAGCAGCACTGTGCAGCTGAAGTTCATTTAAATGGTGTGAACTGATTAAAAATGCCCTTTAAACCAGAAGCCCTGAAGGCAAGTGCCACAATCAAATTTTAAACGAATGCTTAGCATCGAGTGCTCGATAAACACGGCGGCCTGCGTTTGAACAGGTATGTGTGTAAATGCATTCTGGAGACGCGGGAGTGAACTCGAGACCGCGTGAGAATATGAGTAAGATCATTAATGAGGATGGGAGCGCTGTGGACAGAAATAGCAGACTGAGAGGCCCGCAGGGCAAGAAGGGAAAAAACTCAACAGCAGCTCGTGACTGCAGCACGAAATGCACGGCCGTAGGCTTCACCCAGTCAGAGCTAGGGATTGCAAACCCTGTTTACAGGTGTGTGTCTCAAATTGTCATATAGATTGAATGATGTCTGCATAAACCAAGGGGACTGGTTAGCATATGGCTCTGTTAGTACACTCGCTTGGACAGCCGTTTAAAATAAGACGTGTGTTTCGACGCAAATGTTCTATAGCTACAACTTAATTATGATATTATTCTGCTTGAGGACGTTATTAAAGGAAAATTTACTCTCACATCTCATCGCATTTAGAAATGTGCTTACACGTTGTTATTCTTCTGCTGTGTGCGTGTAAACAATGTTGAGTCTCACTCTAATCCCATTTAATGGTAAGGATAAAGGCATGCCGATTCTACAGTACCTGTTCATTCACAGGAGAGGGAAGGAGAGGACTCACCTGGAGTGGACATGTGTTGATCAACAGCATCCTCTAGTGGACACGAGCACAGAACAAGCTACTTTATAATGCTAAACCTCATTACCACAGACTGTCTCATAAAATGTATTCGATAGTGAGAAGGACAAGTTTGTGTTTACTTTAATTAGAAGAATGAGAAGGCTTGTTTGTCCTGTCTTTCCTAAATCCGATTGCATTTTCTGAGGCTATCAAACGCAGGCCCAGAGTAATATACTGTGGCACTGGAGAATGCAGTAAGTACATCTGACAGTATTTGGTGACTCAGTGTATTTCCGTATCTAAATAACCTCAGATGATCTGTAAGCATCATAAATGTGTTTTTGCCTAAACGGAAGGCTAATGTAGCTTTGGTGAAAACCTTCAGTTGGTGAGGCTAGCGTACTCAGGTGGGTGAAAATGATTCATCCTACTTAAAAAAAAAAACATTCAAATGAAAATGCACTGCTTGCGCTGTCCTTGCTTGATAGTAAAGCTCGTGAAAGCTGTGGGTGAGGTGTTAGATTTGTGATGTGGCAGTTGCAGATCAATTTTACTGATTTGTGCGTGTACTTTAGCCAGAGCAGCTTAGTGCATTTAGGCTCCACATTTTACCAGTGCGTGTTTTCTGTGAGTATGCAGCCCATGACCTTGTTATTGTTGGCACCATACTCTGTCAGTTATATTTATACATATGCTGTATATGCTAGTGCCTGCTAAAGATGAAGCTTTTATGTTTTGTGTATGGAAGGGCACATGATTATTTCACCGTTATGAAGAAATAGCAAATGTTAGTTGTAGCATAAAGTTACAAAAATTTACATTTCAGGCTTTTTCAAATAGAAGGGGCTACTTGTACAGTGCATAATACAATAGAAATGTTTCAAACTTTGAGAGCCACATTCATTTTTAACATCAATATTTGGTCATTTTGCAAAACAGCTTCTTTTGTGTTTTACAGAAGAAAGATGGTTTTACACAAAAGGAACAACGTTCTGATTAAATTATGACTATTTTTGTTTCTGGGTACATGTTTACCAATAGCTTGTTGCTAGGGGGGGGGGATTATTTTAGTGTGGTTTATTTTACTGAGAAATCAGGTCGTGCTGTTCAGCGTAACCTTTGGATTCCTATTGATGTGGCACAAAAACAAAGAAAAAACAGATTGCTTTGGAAGCCTAGCAGCCAACAGGCTGTGACTAGTTATTACTGTATAATCCACAGAGGGTGTTAGATACATGTGTATCTATGTAATGCTGTATAACACCAAGGTTGGGTGTGTTATTAATGTTTTAAATAGAATAGCAAAGCCAGGTTTGCCAAAAACTCACGTCTGCCAGGTTGTTCCATGCCAAACTCAAAAAGGAGTATTTTAAGAAGTACCTTCAAAAATGTCATAGTAGTTGCAGTACTAACATACAGACACATGATGGCAGCGTTGATCTGATCTAATTCTAACGTCCCGATGCATCAGGTGAGTTGGGAACACACATGGTCTCAGGCAGCTGTCACTTTTCATTGATTGCTGTCATTATGCTTCAAAACTCAAAACATGTCCACGAGAAAACGCCTGAGGTAAATAACTAGTGACGATAAAACAAGCTCTTTAGGTATTGTAATTGAATGGGTTGTTTTTGTAAACAAAGAGTGAAGAACTGTGACATTGTGAGTACTTAAAGCCAGAATGACACAGTTCTCCAGCAGTCCATCGCTCAAGGTTAAACGTGGCTCATCTGTTTAATTATGTGACTTATGTGGCTCCAGGCTGGAGATGATGGGAAGGGGCGAGAGTGGAGTGCATGGCTGGTCTGCTGATGGACTGCAGTCAGCTCTGGTTAGCACCGAGTACCAGCTCCGTGCCCATCTGCATTCAGATTTCCCATTACTCTTTGATTAAGGTAGTGTCAGACGCACATGTGATTGATGAGCTGTCGGGGGGGGAAGCCGCCGACTGGAACGCCTCATCCTCTTTCTCATCAAACACTCCAGGAGTACAGCTCCTCTTCTTCACGCGCATACAAACAATACACTCGCGGAGAGGGATCCTAATTTAGCTCGAGCTGTGAGCCGCCTGTGTGCGGTTTTGAGGGAAGACAAACCCTTCAAACGGCGACGGCTTCAAACAGCTGATTGTTGCACAAAGATCAGGGGGTGTGCATCTCCCCTTGCTTCTCTGTTTGTTTTTTTTCGTGCTCACAAAAGAGAGGGATCAAGAGGCACAGAGAGACCAGAAGAGAGGAAGAAGACAGAGGGATGGATGTGGAACAAGGCTGGAGAGAGGCAGGGGAGGGGAGGGAAGAGGAACGGCGAGAGAGGGAGAGAGACAGATGCAGCCAATGCGCAGCGCGGCATCTTGAAAGAGTGAGAGAGAGAGAGAGAGAGAGAGAGAGAAAAGAAGGGAGGGAGAGGGAGCGGAGGAGTGTGAGTCGGGCACTGGCAGTCGCTCTTCGGCTGAAGAATAACGTGTGTCGTGCATCCCTGTGATGCCGCCGGATCTGCGCGGCTGGTACGTGTGAGACTCTCTTGTGCACGTGCAGCTGATTGTCCCTTGGCTGGAGGAAGAGGGAGGAGGAGGAGGAGGAGGAAGGCACATCAGGTTCGTGTCTGTTTTTGCGTGCTGCATCTGGACCCCGGCGCAAGGGAGTGTGAGGGGGGCACTAGGGCCAGGCGGTCGGCCGGGGGACGACATGAGCGTTCCGCTCCTGAAGATTGGCGCGGTGCTCAGCACCATGGCCATGGTCACCAACTGGATGTCCCAGACGCTGCCCTCGCTGGTGGGGCTCAACGGAACCACCATCTCCCGCGCAGGCACCTCGGAAAGGATCGTCAGTGTGCGTAACCCTCCACTTTTCCTAGTCTTCCTGTCTGTTTATCTCTCTGCGTGTCTGTTCGCTCATCCGAATAAGCCAATAAGTCAGGACCTTTTGAGTTAAAGAGTAGTTACTCTCCTCTGTGGTTACTGACAATCCTCTGAGATTTGCTAGAGGGATTTTCAGGGTGAGAGGCAGGTAAATTAAATGCGTTACTGAGGAATTGATGGCTGCTGTGGGTGAATGATTCTCAGCGGGAGATGATAGACGAGGAAGTTATACCCGGTGAGATTCATGACTCCTGTGAGGATATCCTCACTTGGAAGGGGGAGAGGAGTTAAGTGCCTCATGACTGATGTCCAGGTCAAATAGAGACGGGGAGGCAGGATTGTCTCTATGAGGCAGTGTCTCGTCTGCTGGATATAATGGTCTTGAGACATGAGGTTAGACTATAATAGCATTTAAGCCAACTCTTTTCTTCCAAAGAGGCACCATTTCTCTTTTACCTACCCCCTCTTCCTCAGTTTTTTCATTAAATGCACTGTACTTTGTTGTGTTTTGTGAGAACTGTGTGCTCTGTCCATAACGGAATTAAGTGCCTTGTGGGAGAGAGGCCGAGCCTTTGGCACTGTCAAAGCTGTCACATTTAAAGTGAAAATCAAAGTATGACTCTAGTGCTTGTTATATCTTAAAAGGTTGTTAAGGAAGCCGTGGTTGAAATTTAAACCGTCTCAACTTTCTGCTGGCATGTGAGTAATTATATTGCATGTACGAGTGTTTATGCTTTTGTTGGGTATTGAAAAATGGGACCAGGTGCGAGTAGGTGGAAGAGGGTGGATGGAGAGTGAGATGTGATCCCTGTGACGTTTTCTGGATCATTAATGTTGAGAGACCGCCTGGGGTATCTGCTGTGTAATATCTGAGCATCTGCCCCTCAATAAAAGCTTTGCCCGGCGTAGCTTATGGCCAGGGACGATGCTCCATCTGGATGAGAGAGGAGATGCTGCAGGGGTCATTTGGGTCGGTCAGGATGCCTATGCTGATTTCCATCTGCCTTAGAAGAGTACTCTGCAGAAACCGTCTATCACAGCTTGGTCTAACACGTTCACACTCGCTTTGGAAGACTGTTACTACTCACCGCAAGCCAAAAGCGGTAGGGATGGAGGTTTCCTTTCTGTAGAGATGTGTGGAATTGTATAGAAACACTACAGTCGGTGCCAACCCTGCTTCATATAAAGCCAGATTATTCTTCTTGTTGTGTGCTTGTGTGCTCCCATATGTTGGTCCACTTGAATACCATTCATCCAAATGCGGTAAATGAGAGGAAGCCAAGCAGGATATTCAAAATTGTCTCCCTTTCAATTAATTCATGTAAATTTAAATTGAATCAGAATAACAGGATGAGGAATTTACTGCACAGCAATTCTGTTAAACATAGCGGTCTTTCACTCTGGCCTGTGCATCATTCTACCTTCCAAAACTGCAATGGTTTTTCAATTTGTTTTAAAATATACTGTACCAACCTTGATCTGTCAAGCCAACGTTCAAAGCTTGTCTTGACAAACTGTGCTTAATAAGTTAAAAAATGATAGTGGTATGAACTTTAGGAATTTTAATTGGCACTTGTTTACAATCAAATATGAACTAAAGTTCGGCACCCTGCTTGCTACTTTGATTTAAATTTAATTCCAATTTGCACCAATTGGCATTTAAAAGGCGTTCTCAATTCAGGGGTAAATGCTACACATCTACAGCTCGGGTTAGGTGCAAGCTTGAGAAATTTGATAACGAATACATTGAATACCTGCAAAGTGGAAACTACTGGAAATTGAGACAAAATTGTCCAGGACATTTATTTATTTAGCTAAAGTGGCACCCGTTGAAGCTTCGCTACTGGCAGTCATCATTACCCAAAACACATTAGCATTTGTATCTCATTTCAAGCAATCGCTTTAAAACATTGCCTCACTTCACCTCAAGGAAAAACCAAGGGGAAATTAGCATACGTAAGAAAAACAATCTTCCTCAATCTTTCCTGAAGCGAAGGCCTTAGTTTCTAGATTCAAGGCATTAGACAGATGTTACTCTCATGCCGGGGACTAATTTATTCTCTGTGATAAGTGTGAACCCATTCAAAGCGATCTGGCTTTGTGAAGACCCAAAATCTAATCTCAAAAGCAGCTTGCTCTCAGTCAGAAAGAGAGATGCATCCCTCTGTTCCTGAGATGAGGTGATGATCATGTGAAATGAGCTGGAGGTGTGGTCCGTGAAGCAGAGTGACTGATGGACTCGTAGCAAGCTGCCAGGAAGTCCTTTCTTCTATTCAAAGCAACTTCTCTTCTATGCTACCATCAGGATCTAGGACCCATATGAATGTCCTGCTGTGAGTGCTGCCCGTTAAGTGTGCCGTATTCCATCAGCTCTGAGCAACAATCACACTGCGCTTCACTTGCTCATTTTGCCCTTCTCAGCTCAGCTGCTAATCCATGTGAACTCGTCACGTGTAAGGAGATCATCACTACACTTAGAGGTGAAGTGTGCAATTTCTCCTCTACTAGTGATATCAAACAAACAATTTTAGTCTGCCCTTTTCTAATTTTATCCCAATATTCAAACAGGTAATCTCAGCGGAGTTGCTTACACATGAAGCTGATGTTAAAGGCATAGTTCACCCAAAAGTGAAAAAAGACCCATAATATACTCAATCCAAAATCATTCTAGGTGTTTTTGACTTAATACAATCTGAGTTATATTAAAAGATGGTATGTCTATTCTAAGCTTTATAATGGCAGTGAATGGGGGGGTTGTTATTTTGAAGCACAAAAAAAGTGCATTTCAGTAGGCCTTCATTCAACCCCCCCCCCCCCATATGAACTATGTGTAGGTATGGAAACTACAGTACCTTTACATATGCACAGTAAGAGCAGATGCAAGTAAACAGGAGTGTCTTTATACAACAATGATCGCTGGGTAAAGATTTTGCTCCATGTATGCGTGTAGGCGAATGTTGTGGCGAATACCACTGGTTCAGGGGTGAGTCTGACACTAACTGTCTCCTCGATTATGAGAAATAAATGAGAGGCGAGTGAGAAGCCGTAGGACAATTTGCAACAAACGTGTAATGAACACAAACACTTTACCCATGTGGCTGATAAGAGCTGCTGTTTCTCATTTTCATGGGACCAAACTATTAAAGGAACGTCATGGAAACCGATATGCATAAATAAGCAGCAGAAACAACATTCTGCTAAACTCTACTGACTCTTTGGGAATTGGAAACATGCAGCTTTAGATTTTAGTTTTTTTTTTCGTTGGGGCGGCGCAGATCTGTCTGTCATGATCTGTTGCTGCCCACCAGGGATCTCTAAATGAGAAAGTGAGGTTGAAGCACTTTGGCTGCTGTCGCCACCACACACCCACAGATGGCAACATTGAGATTTACAGCCTTAGAGGGGACGTCTAATCAGACTCACCTTAGTCTTCACGTTTATTTACTCTTTCTACGCTGATACAAAAGGTAAAAGTGTTGCTGATAAGTCTCGTTAGCTCTTTTATGTACTGTACAGTAGCTGCGGTTACCATCTGACTGCGAAAAGCGCATGTCTCTATTAGTGGTCCTTCAAAATGAGCTGTGTATTTTGACTAATACTTTGGCCAGTGCAACATTTTGATTTGGAGTGCTCTTAAAAGCATATAATGGACTTGTTTATTTTTTTTCCACTTTGAGTCACAGCTAAGGATATCTTAGTGATGGAGAATCAGCCAATCAGCACTGGCATGACATCATTTTGTAGCAGCCCTAGAGTACAGATTAGGTGATTAGCTTTAAAAGAGGTGAGGAGTCCAGTAAGCTAAGATGGCAACCTAGCAACCGCCATTCGGATGAATGTAAATGCTGACGTCTAATAGGTTTCTCAATGTAATATAAACCTCATGGTTCCACCTCAGAAAGATGCAGATTAACAGGAAACTACTCTTGATGTCCTTGATGACAAGATAAAAGACTATGTGAGCAACCTTCACATAAATATTAATATTCCTGTAAATCATGTTGATGTTAGACCCCATCGGTCCCTTGACTGGCACCTTACGAGCAAGCAGAACCTTATTGGAATAGAAGCTCTTCCAACATTTCAGTCACATTATCAATACCATGCTCAAAATTGCTTGCTGAGTTCTTTATTTTCAGAGGCAGAAGCAGGGCAATCTTTAAGTTATAAGTTATTGAGCATCTAAATGCTCTCAGAGGGCAAACAGAGTAATATCTCGTTCGCCGGTTTTATGCTGTTCTATTTTTGTATCTTGGAGCTTAGAGAGGGAACACTAGAAACTGTTTGTATGCAGGACCTTCATGTTCATTTGCATCTGCGCTTTACAAGAGAACTGGATATTTAAAGTTGTTCATGAGTGTTATGGAAGTATATTATGATAGAAGAAGCGCTCGGAGCCATGGCAGAAGCTCACATCCATGTTTTAGAATGGAGACAGATGTCAATGTTGGGCTTCAGGGTAATATGTAATCACAAAGCTCCACTCCAAAGCCTTATGCTGATAATAAAAGAGAGAGAGAGAACAGTAAAAGGGGTTAGACAAACAAAACACACTAAAGGACATCTAAGGAGAAAAATAAGGCAATTTTCTCTCTCCTTGTTACTGTGGAAACCCAGGTTCACAGAGCACCAATAAAGGTCTTTCTGTAGAAAACAACTCGTGGCCATCTCCCACACGCTTCTTATGAAAGTTGTAATAGACTTCCTGTCACTTTCACGAAATGGAGCCTACAGATTTACGATCTCATTTACGCCCAGACTACAGTGCCGAGCTCAGAGCTCCGTCTAATGAAAACCGCCCTAGGTTCAAACCCACAGACGTCTCGAGGGCCAATCGTGCCGCTGTAATTGGTTAATCTTTTCTGTAATGTGTTAATAGCGACTGCAAAGTAAAGGCCAGCCGGAGATCATGAGCAGAAGTGGCGACGGTGAGTGAGAGGAAGCCCCGAGAGGGGAGGTGACCCGAACCTCCTGCTCTCAGTGCCTATTGATCACCTTCCGTTTTCGCAATTGGACGTCGATACCTGGGTGGCTTCTCCTCAGTAGGGAGTGTGTGGGACGGTTTCCAACCGAGCTGGGTCTGAAGATCAGACTGCGGGATTGAGGCTGGTAAAGGTCGAGCAGTGTGTGGAGCTCACGATGAGGGCTGGGCACATAATGGAGCTGGTGTCAGGCTTTGGCAGCAGTTCGGCTGAGTAAGAAACTGCCACTCTAGGTCTGAAATTAGACCTCGGCATCTTCCCCCTCAGCAGCTCTCTGCTTTCACTCAGTGCTGTCACTCTCTCTCTTTCTCATTCTCTGTTTTTTTTCCCCCAGTGTTTCTGTCCCTCCCGTTCACACAAGCACTAGCTGCAGCATCTTGTTGTCTCTTGCCCTCACACCAGGTTCTTTCCTCCTTTGGTCTGTTGTTTTGGATCTCACGGTGAAGCTTTCAGTGTGCTCTTCTCCATGCCTTTCACTTGACATTTTTGTGTTGGAGTACAAAGGAGGTGTGAATTAAATGAGCTTGGGGCTGTGGGACATCAATTTAGGCTCTCAACTTGCCGATTATTCCTGTGTGGTGCCTCGGACACCATTCAGCCATGATGTCATCCCTATTGAGTGAAATGTGGCAAATTGATTTTTGATCTCCCATCAGTCCTTGCTCTCAAAGCTGCTCTTATCCTTGTAATGGCTCAGAGCTGAAAACAAATTAAGGCTCCCACATAGTGTTCTGACCAGGTACAACAAAACCGCTTTCCAGTGAAAAGAAATCTTTCGGTCCACTAAAAATGCAGCACAATGTGACAAACAGGGCCTCAACTAGTGGTCGACAGATATAGGTTTTTTGGAGCCAATGGCGAGATCTTGGAAAGCAAGGTGGCTGCTAGCCGATATTAGGCAGATATAACTTAATATTTAAGAAATTCGAAATAATTAGAAAATCGGCCAAACAGAAAAATTAGCAGCCAATGCCGATATTTGAAAAATGCCAAATATCGGCCAATATATCAGCCTTTACGATATATTGGTCAACCACTAGCCTCAATTAATATTTAGTTATTAATTGATTATTTATTAACATGTTGAATGTTTATTTGATTAATCAATTAATCCAATAATTTTTTTTCCGTAGAAGTTACAATTTTTACATTCTAAATATGAAACAAATTTTGCCTGCCATACCATTCTAAAGCAGAAAATTAAAAATGAACTACTAGTATAATGAACACACTTATTCACTAATCAGAATATACAGTTGTAATTATATTCAATGTACAGTCCATTACAACAGTCACTTTACTGTCACTACTCTTAGGAAAATTTGAAACCTACATAATTTCTCAAAATGTATTTCGTGGTCCGTTTAATCTGTTAATGAAACATTAAAAGGAGACATAACACACATAGTTTCACCCAATCTCATGTTAATATAATATTTAGTACCTATAGAGTAGTACTGCATCCCTCATATCTCTAAGAGTTGGAATCATGATAATGCTCTTTGATCGCTGGGAGAGCTCCATCGTTCAGTGCCAAATGATGTGCAAATGCTGGGCCGAATAAAACATGTAGTCACCGGAATGACAGGAACAAATAAACACTTGAGAAACTCTGTTGCTGCATCCTCTGTTCATGTAACACTAGGTTCTCTGGGAGGCTGAACAAGGTTATCTTTCCTTCACATCCAAAAGCACCCTGCTTTAGAGGGATTTTTCTTGAGCAAAGTCCTCTTCCTCTCGGGTGTGTTTTCCAAGAGCTACTATGGTTACAAGTTCCTTCGTTACTAATAGCGTTTACTAATGACCAGAGTTATCTAACAATGCTTTTGGGAAACACACCCTAGGGTGACAAGCTCCTCCGGGAGAAATATCCATGCAAGAAATTCTGCCCTTCATAATGTCATGAAGGTACATGCTCAAAAACAAAAAAACACTTTCCAAAACTTATATGAACCTGGAACTCTTTAACTGTGTAAATTACACAGAATGCATGACATGGCACCTTTAATATAATGCATTCTCATGTTTTGGACAGCTTAGGTTGTGTCCTCCACTATTTTACAGATGCATTTTGTCCATGCATTTGTGCATTTTTAATTTATATAGCTGGATAAAGACATGACTGATGGATGTTTTCCTTGCATAATACACAGACACAATTTGATTTGTTTGCAATTATTTTGTATTTTCAGCCAATAATTACAAATGATTATTGTTTTTATCAGTGCAGCCCTAATTACTGTATAGAGCCAGAAACAACACGAAAGTAGCCTCAACTAAACATATACTGTATCTGAAATTCTGAATCTAAAATTATGAAGAAATTACTCCTTTCTATTATGGATGCATATGATATATTGCATGATGTATTATGTATATAATAAATTATTATATAGTCATAATATATGAATGTTTCCACCATGCTTCAAATTGAAATGCAACCCTCAATGTCACAACCCAGACACTTGTGTATCATCTGGAGTTTCCCCACCCGTAAATGGGACGTGCCCGGTCACTCATGTGCACGAAACTTGTAATTACGACATTTCAGACTACACTTGAAGAGCCGTCAGCCGCATAATTGCTGTCAGCCATGATTAATTTATTCCACAAGCGACTGCGTCCAATAATAGAGGTGTAAGTGAGTCACGTGATTCAACATGGCCGCCCCCTTGAGGTGGCCCACTTAACGTAGAATAAAACTGCTTTGATTAGGCAATATCTCATGACTAGCTACTATTAATTGGCTAACAAATGAGTGCCCAGTGATGTAAAGAGGGATTTTGTCTGCAGTCAGGGTCTTCCCTGCTCAATGCGACAGAAATAGAAACCAAGCAGCTGACAAAATCTCTTGCTCATCACTTCCCACGAACCCAGCAGTTCAGGACAACAACTAAAATGAACACTGAAGGCGTACCATATATTGCTTTCTGCTTTATCGTGTCACACCTGGTTAGGATAAGCAACCTATAATCAGCGACTCCATTCGCTCGCTCGCTCTTCTCCTTAAATGCCAGCAAACAGACTGTGCACTACTGTGTAATTTGATCATTTGCAGGCTGTTAAATGCAAATGAGTAGTAAAAAACAGACGTATGCGGATGCACTCACCCTGCTGTTTACGGATGACAGCTCAACCATTACTAATTAAACCGTGGCTCATTTCATCTGACCTGTTTGTTCATAAATAACTGGCCTATTCTGTAACATGCACCCACATGCAGTACAAATGCTGGATAGGATGAGAAGATCTGAATAAGGATGAGATGCTACACCCATCTGTGAGTGATATAGGGTGTGTGTGTATGTGTTTGTGTGCCCCCCGTTCTCTACTCTGCCATTAGCAGTAGATGAGAGGAAATTACAGCAGAATGAATTGGTGGGTGGTAATGAGTCCAGGGGTGATTCTAATCAGTTCTTAAATTAAAACTCAACATTTATGCAACATTAATGAACAGAAAGCATATTTATGCGAAAGCGCTGCTCCCCATTGGCCTCCTGGCTCATATCTTCCACCCGTCGGATTGGCACACGTGCCGCGGCGATGTTTAACATGTGAGGTGCATGTACCGCACCGATGATTGATGCGACAGTTTTATCCGCTCGAGGGGCTGCGGGCGGCAGATTGGCGTATAGATTGAGCCGGAGCTCGACGCTAACCGTATCTGACGTGCTCAGACACTAAGCCGCAGGTCCGTCGGGTCGGGAATGAGACTGATGATGAAATGTTAGCATGGTAATACACTCCAAGAGCGCATTCTTTCAGGCTAGGGCGAGACACGCTTGGGCTAGTCTCACATCGGCTACGAGTGGTCAACCGAGCGGGCTGTGTCTCCAAGACCTGTCTGTGTTCATCTCGCGGAGAAGGCTGGATTTCTATATCAGGTCACCTGGGAAAATTCCATCCAGGATGGCAGGGCAAGGGTTTGATGATAGTGACACGAAGCACAGAAAATCACTGCTAATGGATTTGAGGGCCAAGCTAGATTTGACAGCAGCCGAATGCCGACTGGACAGTTTGTGGCATTCTCATGCAAATCAGCATGTAATGTACAAGCAAGAGGTTAGGCAAACAGAAGGAACAAGGTTAATGGCTTTGAGCTAGACCAAACGTATCAAATCTGAGGGTGAATCTGAACCACTGGGAACCGTGTGTGTGTCAGGTAATTGTATGTGTCTGTCTCTCATGCCTTCAGGCTTTGCAAGCACCTTCACCGGAATAAGATAGGAGACTTTATGTGTGTCGTAATCTACTGGTTTGGTGTATTTTTAGACTTTTAAACTTAAATGTCCTTTTATTGTGTTTCTTTTGTTTTGTTTCCTTTGCGAGAGAGAGGCAGAAAGCTAGGTTGTTACTGAAAATAGGAAGCCCATGCTATCTCAACGAAGATGTGCCCAAGGGGAGAGACAGAGATGGAGAATAAATTGGAGAAACGGATACCAAGAGAGAAATGTTCTCAAGCCAGAATAAATCTAAACAACAATCAATGTTTTGCCTGCATCTTCAGATTCAACAAACCGATCAAATTGAAAAGACAAGCGCCATTAGATGGTTCAAATGAACTGCAGCTCCACAATGAATGAATACAGACCTTCAAAGGGATCTTGCGCGACTACTGAAGTCGATCAAAACACGACGGACGGTCAAATTGCAAAAATCAGGAAGGCTTGATGAATCAGAGTTGTTTTTAAGGGAGCGAAGCGCTTCCATTAGAAACGAGCGGAAGATGAAACACGGCTTTGCTGTTTCCCAAAATAAAAATCACTTAAAGTTGTTTTTCCTCAAACTAAATCTCTGTGATGCTTACAGAGAAACCCATCAGAGAAATGGTAAAACTGCGCTACAACATAAATGGCAGCAAAATATGTAAATGTTTTCGTATAATAATTGCTACACTTTTTGGTTTTTATTTTTGCGATTTCACGTTCATCATTAATAAAGCCATCCATTGCTCCATCAAAATGAAAAACAATGCGACAATGAATGCAAGTCACTTCAGACATAGCATTTTCTGTACAGCTGCTTTGAAAGAGGTATACAAACAAATTTGACTTGAATAGCGTTCGTTGTGATCCTTTGTTTTCGTGAAACCTGTATTCTTTATTGCCTCTGCACCTAAATTTACAAATCAATTCCTTTTGATTTTGTGAAATTACATTTGCCTGGCAGGCTAATAAAGCATTATTGAGTTGAATTGCTGTAATTTGAATTAAATTGTGTGAGCGAGAGAGTGAGAGATTGCTCAGGGACGAACCCAGCTGAAGACACAGGGAGAAAAGGGCCTGATGAGAACGATCAGAAGGTGAGAAGAGGACAGTGTGGAGAAAAAGGAGCGATGTGGAGGGAGTGAAAAAGGGAAGGAGACAGAAAGAGAGCAGGGATTGGCAGGAGCGATAGGATGTGACAGTGAGCTCATGGGGCGGCTGCTGCTTTACTCTCCAATCACATAGTCTCTCTGTCCACTCGGTCATTTAATCTGATCGGGGAAGTGTGGAGAGAGAGAGGGTGAAGAGAGTAAGACAGAATGAAAACGGGAAGGTTAGAGTAGGAGACATTTTATTGCCGCTCTCGTTTTTCTTGTAAATGCTATTTATCTTTAATGACATCCTCTATTGTTCTTTTCTAGTCCGGCGCTATTCTTAATTTAGTCAAACTTCGAGCTGCTTGATAACAATTAACCGCAATTAAATATAATCGTAATGATTAATCATGATTTCATCTTATTTGTTGCACTTTCAGGTGTTTTGCTCAAAGATTTATTCACGGCAAACCATATAAAAGAAAACATGGCTGTATTACACTTATATTCAATCAGACTGCCTTAACAGAGATTGCTAAAGTTCAAATTGTTGGACAGTGTTTTTAGCTCATCTTTTCTGTAGAGTAGAGTGAGCATGTGCACATGGTTGCCAGGTTGAGAAGATAAGTAAATGTATTGATTAATAGAAAAAGCTCTGATTGGGGGGGTAAACCTTTTGAAATCTGGCAACCACAACCATGAAAGCCTGTGGAGGCTTGTTACCAACGCAAGATAACACAAAGGGCCAAATTAAAATACAGTTCTCTGGATAAATAGCCTGTGGGCAAATAGTGCAAACGATTGTGCTTAATAAATCGAGAGAGAAGCAGTAATTGTGATCACGATTAAAATTCATTGTGCAGGAAAAGCTGAAATCACCAGCTTCGTAAACATTGTTCACTACAAGTTCAGCTCAATCAAAGGCATTTGTGTCAATGTTGATTACCACAATCATTAATTTCCACTTGTCCTTCCTGGGCTACAGTGAGGCACTCAGTGTAAAATGGGGCGAGTCAGCATATAATAAAATATTCAATAATTTAGTAAAAAGCATATAATAAAATATTCAATAATTTAGCCGCAGGAGATAAACAATGATTTAAGTTTAAAAATTGTTTTCTAATTGTGTATTCCCAATTTTACAACACCCTAAGCCCAGCTGTAAAAATGATTTAGACTTTAGCGATTTTTGATTTTGCGTTATAGCTTAATTAATAAACATTGGTAACAAAAGAATTAATGTAAATGTCTTGTTTACTTAAATAAATACCTCGCTATCATCTCTTTTAAAGGAAATTATGAATGGTTTATATTTACTCATTTATTTTTTATTTTCTTTTAAATTTTAGCAGAAAGCTTTATTTTTTTAGCATAGATGGAAACCACTATTGGTTGGAATGGGAAGCTGCCACTATGGTAAAAAGCAAACATTTGTGTGTGGGTGCTTTTAAGCCAGTACCTCGTTTCAAGACATCCATCTCCTGACTCCTCCCCCAATGAAAAAGCAGCTTTATCGATCCAAAGCAGCTCTATTTTCTCCAAGTGTCTAAGCTGATCAGAACGTCCCCCTCTCACAAACGCCACATTCTATTCCGCTCATGCATTTTGCTCTGTCTCTCTATCTCTCTTTTTTCATCTCTCCGTGTATTTCTCTATGCAGGCCCTGTATCCGAGCCCAGAGGAGGGCTGGCAGATCTACAGCTCGGCACAGGACGCAGATGGGAAATGTATCTGCACAGTTGTGGCTCCAGCACAGAACATGTGTAATCGAGACCCACGCAGCAGACAGCTCCGTCAGCTTATGGAGAAGGTGACGTTCATCTCTTACATGCACAATAACCTAAATGACACGCGCTTGTCAAGAGCAAGTCTTAGTTGAGTAATATTTTGTACATATTATGCGGTCATTAAACATGAATCCCAAACGTTACATAATACTGTTCCCCATTAGACAAAGTTTCTGAAAGTACATGATGCAAACAACCACCTAAAAGAGGACGCGTCCTAAATACTGCTGTGAAATTGGATTCATTCTGCTGTGAGCCGATAGGATGTTGGTTTTTTTTCTTTTACTAATCGTGCTCATTAGACTAAGACCAGGCAAAGAACAACTGGGGAAAAAAGTGTGAGGTACCTCCTAAATCAAGAAATGGAGCACTCAATGCACAGGGCTTTATTAAAAGTCTGTTTGAAAACGTAGCTTTCACATTTGAGTAAATGATGACAGAATATCTTTCGAAGTCTGTGTAATACATTTCTTTTATCTGTGGAGCACAAAAGACTCTATTTAACTCTACTGACTACATACTGACTTGGTGTGAAGTAAAAAGACTCTCTTAGATTAACATGCATTTCCATGCTGGTTCAGACTGGATTTTGCTGGCAAGTGGTGGTTTTGTGCTGGTGTTTGTTAACACAGCTGACGAAGCTGGTAAACCAGTTGCAATATCCAACATGCAATATAACCTAGTTCATTTCCACAAGCAGTGTGAGGCAGGAATTTTGAAATATAAAAAGAAACCAATGAGAGAGAGGGATGTTTTGCTACAGAGAGCGGCCCGGTATTGAGTCTGCTGATATGCACAGTTCTATCGATTGGCAGTTAAATGCAGAGTGTCGGCATAAATAGAGTGTTAGACTCTCAGCCAGTTGACTGGCCCCCATTTCCTCCTTCCTCACCAAGCCCTCAGTGGTTTCCAGCCTCATCTGTGAACAGCAGCCCATTAAGAACCACACGTCCCCATCAACATCACGCTCACTGAATCAGAGAGCTTTGGAATCACACTACAATGGGAAGCAGCTGTTTGACTAGCTAATGAGCACAGCTGATGGAGGCAGAGATGAAGAGAGATGCAGACAAATAGAGGCTAAAATTAAAGCAGCTTGGAGAGGGATTCCTGAGAAGACAAGTTTGGGACTCCAGACAAAGTCAATAAGACACATGACTCACAGTCATGGCCAAAGTACCATAATATACCTCAGATTCTGCCACAAACACCACATTACAGGAATAGCTCACCAAATAGTTTGAAACAAGAATTTATAGAATGCTTCAGTCTTTTTCTTCTGTATTATCAAAGTCACTGGGATCCAAAACTTTTAAGCTCCAAAAAGCACATAAAGGTAACTAAATTCTGGTCTTCTGAAGCAATACAAGCACTTATAGTTAAAATTCAAATGTTAGACTTTTTCCACTCGCAAATCAAAACAATGATTAACACGAGCATACACAAACTACATCAAATAGGAACCTTAAACTTCAGCAACTTGTACAGATGTCATTTATGGTTGAAATTTGTCACCATATTTGTTGTGAGAGGGAATAAAAGGATCGGAAAGCTTGAAAGTTTGGACTGACCTCTTTAATACTTTATGGGCAGAAACAGCTGAAATGTCTGCAAAATATCAACATATCATTACATAATGGTAAAATTTTGAGTTTACTCGTTCATTCGAGCGTGGAAATTCACGTCATGGGAGGGGCTTCGGTCAGGCGCTCCCAGTCTCTGTGGTGGTTAGACATGAGGGAAAATTTGTTTTGTGTATATCAAAAAGGCAAACTTTGGTTTAATGAATCTATTATTTATTTCCTTTTCATTCCTGTTTCTATTAAAGTATCGTTACGAAGATGTGTCGTACAGCTCCTCCACATACAGAGACAATGATTTGTCGTCCATAGTATGGAATTCTGCCTCCGCTTGCTAGTTTTCACGTCATTACTAGAGCAAGCTCCTGATTGGTTAATGCGGCACAAATTTTTGCCAAAGTTCAGATTTTTCAACTTGAGTGTTTCGCATGAATCACGTGTCAAGCACGCGAATCGTGCCGCGTAACGGTGCATTCACACGGGGCGTCAGCGTCAACGCTTCCCATTGACTTTGAATGGGTGAGGTCAAGCGTTGCCGAAAAGCATTGTGGATCCGTCGGCGTCGCTTTACTGGCGTTGCTCGCAGCAGAAGTGGAAAAATTCTCAGGCTGCGTCCGAAATCACATACTTTTTAAGTAGGTACTACATTTAAAATTGAACGTACTACCCGACTGGTATGCCTACTATAGAATTTGGCCGGAAGCAGTAGGTCATCCGGGTACTTCTTGCCCGGGATACTATGAATTCGGATGTACTACTCGCCTCGCATACTGTTTTCCAAGTACTATATAGTAGGGAAGTAAGCGATTTCGGACGCAGCGTCAACTTCTGCCGCGAGCAATGCCTGTGAAGCGCCTACGACAGAAGCGTCAGCCAATCAGGATCGCTCTATGCAAATACAGCAGCCAGGCGGCAGCCAATCACGTTCATCCTGTTCAAGAGCAGCAAACTGTCTAATTTCATTAGCTGACACTGCTATGACCAGGTGTCCGTGCCAAACTTCAGCCATGCCTTCAAATGCACCGTTATTCGCGCCGCAGGATGTCTAATCGCATCTTGGGATCGACTTAACATGTAAATCACTCGCGCTTGACGCTTATTCGTGTCCGGTGTGAACGCAGCTTGAGGCATTTTGAATTGACATTTGTATCTGTTTATAATCCCATGCAAACTACCTTAAAAGAATAGTTCATCCAAAAATGTAAACTGTATAATTTACTCACCACCATGTTGCTCAAAACTCTTTCTAATGAAAGAAGAAATTTTGAAGGAATTTTCAGCTGTCAAAAAGTTTCAAAAAGGATTAATAATGAATCCATTAACACTTTAGACTCAGCTGTTATATTGTCTTCTGAAGTGATCGACAATCTCTTTGTTTGATAAGCAGATAGTATAATAAGCCCCGTTCACACTAGCAGCGACTTCTGGTGATGTGGTCGCTAGTGGGCGTTCTCATTACTGGTCTCTTAGTAATGTCATTGTTGACAGCGAATCAGGTTTCTTGCCACTAAAGGCAAAAGACTGAATATAATTTAAATATACACCATATATCCATATGTACAAACAAAAAGGAATGAGAAACAGAGAGGACTCTTTTCCATTGCGTACATTTGAGGTCGGCAAAACGCAAATGCCGTCATCAATGCTGGAGCTGAAAGGAGAATGAGCACATGAGCACTATCGTCTTCTTTCCTATTGGCTGTCGCTCCCGAAAGTCGCTCTTCATTTACATAAAGTTGATAGATTCTGAACTTTGTTGCGTTGCTGAACACGCCCTCATCCAGTCGCCAATGGTCGCTCACGGCCGCTGTCGCTCTTGTCGCCGGAAATCGCCAGCTCTCCTTTGAAATAAATGGGGTCGCGTCACTTTGTCGTTGCGTGTCGCGTGTAGTGTGAACGGAGCTTCAAAACAAATCAAAGCATCGATTAACATAAGCCTATACACAAACTAAAGCAAAACCTAAACTAACATCATATTTGATGTCATCTGCATATGTGTACTGTACATTGACCAACACGTGGAATAAAGAGTCAGTCTGTTTAACACAATGACTGCGTTGTCCCACAACTTTCGCAATACTGTTTGAACAGAAACATGTGAGACTTCAAACTATCTATTGCGTTCATTTTCATCCCTTGAAATCCTGCCACAAATGCTATCTTAAATCCTGCCTTGCCCCTCTGTCAGGGTCTAAACACCTTATCTACAATCGGACTGCAACGTAACTCAGCCACTCAGACAATAAAATGTGTGTGTGGCTATGCCAGCAGCTGTGAGGCACTAATGCTCCTGCCTAATAAAACGCAGACTAATGAGGACACCTGGGTCAGTCCTTCTCTGAGAGAGATGTGTTCAGAATTAAACTACCACCACCCAGCCTCTTGTGTGTGTGCGAGAGCATGTATATGCTCAGTCCTCCTGAGCAGTCAGCGACATGCATGACAAACAATAACTGAATGCAAAGTGAATATGTGATCCCACCTAACCCTTGCCCAAGTCTAAACATCCACAATCCTCAGCGCTAAGTGTGACCATTGGGTCTGACAGCTATGCAGATCAGCTAATTAGACAAGAGCCCTCATGCACAGCAGTGTGGACATGAGGAGAATACCAGCATGCAATCCATGTCCTTTCTGATTCTCTTAAGAGCAGCCAGGAGGAGGGTCTGTGAATGTCTAGGTGTGTGTATGTGGCCTCTGGGAGTATGTGGGAGTATGTAGGAGCTGGGAAGGTGTGTGTGCTGATCAGCAATCACGCTCCCATCGCCTGTGTTTATGGATGTGGGCAAGATGCTCAGTGGGCGGTCTGAATATGTAGGATGGCTGATTTGAACTACCACAAATAATAGGCGTCACACTGTTGTGTCCTCAAAAAACATGCCTTGATGTATCACACTGTTTTGACTTTGTGTTTGTTGGTATTTAACAGGTTCAGAATATCACTCAATCCATGGAAGTGCTAGATCTGAGGACGTACAGAGACTTGCAGTATGTGAGAGACACAGAGAACCTCATGAAAACAGTGGACGGCAAACTGAAGACTGCCTCTGAAAATCCACGCAGCCTCAACCCCAAGAGTTTTCAGGTACTGAAGCATATCCAGCTTTAAAAAATGACTTATGACAAAAAACATTAGGTGTGCCCTTTCTTTTCACAACGCCTACACTCCACCCACCTCCCCCCATTAGTCCAGAGCCTTGTCATTGTTATTAAAATGTTTCAGATAGAGTAAAAACAAGGAGAACTGGCAGAGATTTCAAGAGACTATGATGAGAAGGGGTTAATCAGTCAACCAGAGGGGGTCAAAACTAAAAGGATTTTGTAATTTTTACAATTAAGCAGAAATCTCAAAAAAAATGGCTTGATGCTGGATCTCAGTTTCAAAACAGCTCTGCGAATCAAGGACATCTGAATACACCATCAATTCATGAATAGTATCAAAGTGAAGATTATTCAAAGTGAAAGTGAAGACTGTGAAAGTGAAAGTGAAGACTGAACTCCTCGTCTTCCCTGCAACTCCAACACTACAGCACGATTTCACCATCCATCTGGATACATTAACTAT
>JAUCMU010000063.1:5386283-5413650 GCA_032275025.1 Enteromius treurensis
TGCTGCTGTTTTTCCCCACCTGTAAGTCGCTTTGGATAAAAGCGTCTGCTAAATGAATAAATGTAAATGTAAATAAATGTAAATGTAGGTATAAAACATAAAACGTAATGAATAGTCTAGTCATTTTAATAATGGAGAATCAATTTAGAATACTATAAATCTGTTTTTGAAATTATTTCTTCAAATCACACATTTAAGCCAATCTTTAAAACAAAACAAAGTGTAACGGCATACACTATCCTTCACAGCGTCAAACATCAATCAATTATTGCTACATAATTTTCATATCTAAATATTACATCTGGATAATACGTTTTGGGGTCATTATATTTTGGCAGTGGCTATTTATGCCAAGTGCACATAGCATTGTCTGATATGTATACAACTTATTGCAAGTGACAATTATCTACACCTCAGTATTGAAGTGCATTATAAATCAGAATGCAACTTATTGAGTGTAAATGTTGTTGTTTTTTAAATTCACATCACTAAATAGTTGGTTGACACCTTACCTCCCTAACCCTACCCAATACTTTCTTTTCAACTTTTCAAATCATGTCATGTCACCAATCCAAAAAGTTCAGCTTGGCTCATTCTGAGCAAGGCTTGAACCCAGTGTCATGACATAAAAAAAGGCACTAAAGACTGCGACCTCTAGCTCTTGAGGTCAGGGGAGTGAGGTTTACCACACAGCCTTCAGCAGTCAGCCTCCAGTACATTACCTTTTGTATAATAATTAGGTAATATGACTGAAGATCGAGCAATATCAGTGCATGCTAAATACTGTAGTATTCACAGCAACCTGCCCACCTCCAGACGCTCCATTCTAAAACTCTTTCCGGCGCCTTTCCCCTTACATGAAATAGACACTGACACTAACCTTCAATACCCCTGATTTTTGTGCTTAATTGAGACATACCAAAAGGTCCTCTGAGAGATTTCAAATGCACCTCAATTATTTATACCTAGAACTTGGAGCTTGTTTCAGTAATGAGTGTGTGTGCATGCATACAAAAGGTTACACTTTTTTTTTCTTTTTAGCTAGCAGCTGCTTTCCCAAAGGCTAAGATTCAGACCCGTTTATTATTAAAGCATGTTATCCCTTGAATACTAGAGTGTGCTTGTAGCCCTCAGCCCTCTCAGAATAGTAGAAGGACTCACTACCCATATACAGAGGACTAAATGGAGGAGCACGCTTTAAGATGAGTAACATGTAGCCGTCTGCTAAAGAGAGTGGAATGGAAGCCGCAGACAGTCCTCCCAGGGGTATCGCTATCATTCAGAACGCACCACAACCACTTACCCATCCACCCCACTCTGCTGGGGTATGAGTCATCTCACCCAACACTGCATAGAAAATAATTCCAAAATGTTCCAGAAATCATTCCTCATCTATCGATACATGTTCAAAGCACCATAATCCTTTTTACCCCCCTTTCTCTCTGCTGGAGCTGTGAAAAATTTGCGAGATGTGCCAGTGTTAAAAGCACTATTTCAAAGAGTGGGAGTCTCAAAGCCCGGCTTTATTTCGGCGAGGCTGCTGATGAATGTGGAGAGCTCAAAGTCGCCTATGGCAGGGCGGGAGATTAACGAGACTAAATTTTTGTGTCTCGGAACAGGAAAATGAGATTTATGATGTGGCGCCGCAGGGCTGAGAGCAGCTCCATCACCAGATTTACGATAAACTTTAACAAGGAGGAAACAGCCCCTCCTGTGGTGAGCATGCTTTATTGATACACCTGCTGTTCAGACCCCCTTTATTGATATACCTCAGCCTATGCCAGACCCGCCATTCCGCGTGGCTGCGGTAACTGATTGCCCACACTGAGCTGAGATCAGCCCTCAAGTTTGAGCTCTTTCGTACACGCTTGGTCACGCCGAGCTGACAGCGCTCTGATGAGTGGGCCTGTGTCACAACGTCGGACAAGAGGCAGATTGTAAGAGATTGCAAATGCATAAAAATCAATAGTTGGTTCTCGTATGAGGATGCTTTCAGATCCGGGGCAGGAGACCGGTCATGCGAGATGAAAAATCGGAGGTGAATGTGGTGAATAGTTAATGAGAGCCCATGCAAATTTCCAAACCTCTGTGAGAGGGAGGTTAACGTTTCTCATCTTTCCCACTGACCATTTCACACCTACCTTCCTTGTGTTTACCTCAGGAGTTAAAGGACAAGGTTACTCAGCTGCTTCCTCTGCTGCCGGTGCTGGAACAGTACAAGGCAGATGCAAGAATGATCCTTCGGCTGAGGGAGGAGGTGAGGAATCTGTCTCTGGTACTAATGGCAATTCAAGAGGAGATGGGAGCCTATGACTACGAGGAGCTCAGGCAGCGAGTGCTACTGCTGGAGACTCGCCTGCACTCCTGCATGCAGAAACTCGGTAAGACATCAAGCAGCAGTGGGCTTGAGTTGATTTTAACAATCAAGAAAATGCAACAAACAATCTACTGACTGTGGACACACAGTATGTGACCGGTTACAGCAAGAAAATAGAAATTCTACTGGTTGGATTCACAGTGCAGGAATTGTTCAGCATGATTATTTGTGTTATTTTGGAGCAGCTGCAGTAATTTACTTTTAAATGGAAAAGCAAAAGCAAAGTAGACATGTTTGATGGTAGGGGAGACCACATTAGAGACAATTAAGTCAAAATGTGCTTGCTGTCCTATTAGATAAGCAATTTAACGTTAAAAACAGCCAGCTTGCAGGCCTCAAACTCAAACGTCCAAAGTTCATTTGGCTGAAAGAGTAATTGGCTTTCAGATGCATGATGAGACAAGCTCATGTTCTATTTAGGGCGAAACTGATGACTTCACAAGAAAATCCAAAAAGATGATATAAGGGATATTCATTCTGCTCCAAAAATGTCACTTTTGGCAGTTTAATGCTGACTGGTTTCATTGGAGTTCCGTTGAAGCCGTCGTTCATAGTGCCCCCCGTGTTTTATCACCAGGTTGCGGGAAGCTAACTGGCGTCAGTAACCCCATCACCGTTCGTGCTTCAGGGTCAAGGTTCGGCTCCTGGATGACTGACACAATGATCCCCAGCTCCGATAATAGGGTAAGAATGACCGTGCTGCAACACTCTATTACTCCATCACTGCCAGTGCTATGATGAGCCGCCTCTCCCCGGAGACACACACACACACTCTGCGACCGAGTTAGTGTTTTGGTACAGTGAAGCTGCTCCTCAGCGGTGAGAGCTGAGTCACTGATGGATGGTTCTTCCACCATTTTTCTCCCTCCCACCCTCTCTTTCCTTCTCTATCATGCTCAAACTCTCTCTCCCACACTTCATTCTTCTCTCAATCCTTACGTCTCCTGTCAAAGCCAAAGTCCTCATATTAATTACTCCATCAGGGGGTCGGGTATTAACGACTTGTTTGGGCAAATGTTTACCAATCAATGCCAGCTATTACTAGCAGCCAGAGCCATCATCAGGGGAAAACACATGACGAAAAATGCATCCTGGGCCCAGTGATAACTCCCAACACTGTTCCTAGAGGCACACCAAAAATACACACATTCAAACTTATCTTAATAATAGCACACATAATTCAGCTGATCAGATCATCATGATTTCATGATATGTCAGATTAGTGTTTGGTGATACTGGGTTCATGAAAATGCTATATGCGCACACTGTTTCTGAGCACCGTCAAAGAGGTGCATGCAGACGAAGAGCATGTTCATAGAGCATGGTAGAATTGAACTTGAGTTATTTTGCCACTTTATAGGCCTTGAACTGGTAAATACACATTTTTTAGAGGGAAAATGCAGTTTTTGGAGGGTCTCGGGTAAAAGCAAACCGCTGAAAAAGAAAACATGTGTAACAGTATTTTGGATCTGGGCTCTTTTAAATTGCAGCAGTCTAAACATCAAAGTATACTTTGTTTTTGTACGTGCATACTAGCATATGCATAAAACCGAACACATAGCCTTTTAAAATATATTCCACTTGATGTTCTACATGAACACAGGCTGTCAACACATGCGCTCTAAAAAGCTTCATCCATGTCCAGTGTCTGCTCTGTTTTTCCCTGTTAAGAACATTAACAAATCTTAAACCAAAGTTGAGCTGTTTCATACCTTCTCACTCACAAGCATTTGTCAATGCGACCGTCTGTTGTGATTGCAGTTTCTGTTATTTTGTTGTTGTTGTTCCATCTCTAGTTGTGTTTTCTACTGTGCAACAATGAATAGTGCTGCCGCCGTGTGAAAAAACTGCTTACTGCAAAATAACGTCATACTACGTAAAACGTACACTGTAAGCTGTCACTCACGCAAACGTAAAAAGCAAAGCACACTTTGCGCTTTATATTCCTGTTTGTTATTCATGTTAGTGAAACTACAAAAAATGAGAGAATATCTCTCATTGCTCATGACCAAATCACATTTGTAACTACATTGAAAAATATATTGTATCTGTGAAATGAAATTACTCATATCTCATATCGTGATATAAGCAGTAAGAGAGAGGTGTGTAATGTCAGTGTGCCTCCAGGTACAATGTAGGAAAACACTCTTAGGGTTAGAATCCACTCATAGGGTCCATTTGCGAATATTGTCGATGGGCTACATTAGTCTTAGCAATAGCTCTGTCAGTCTCAGTAGAGAACAGGGTGGGAGAGTTGAATAAATTGGCTCTTTTTAAATTCACGAGAGTGAAGCTGAAATGGAAGTGGAATAGCAGGCAGAGGAATTTAATTCAAAGACATTCAACACAGGTACTGTTCCCTCTGTCCAGTCCTAAAATTTCCACTATAAAAGAACTGACACAGAGAGGACAACAGGGAATGATCATCAATTATTCTGTTTCAAGGGGCAAGTCGAAAGTTCATCTTTAATGATACATTCTTTATCTTTGGCTTAATGATGTCATCACTCACCACCATCAATCACCGATCACGTAAAGTGACTTAAATCACCGCAATCAAGATAACGGTCATATCAATCCGGCCGTCATCTGAGCAATCACTGTCCATAGATTTACAATGTCACACACAAACAGCACTGCCGTTTAATCTAGTAAAGATCCAGCCTCCAGCATCCAAAGCACAACTTATGCCATTCCTCTCAGAAGGGAACACAGAGGCGGAGATGGACAGACCGCAGTATGACCACAGCTCCACTCGCCGATCTACAGGGACTCGTTTAGCCCACAAAGGAAACGCTATACTTAATGTTCCAATTATCCTGCCTGTCCATAAGTCACCTGCTCTCCTCACAGTAGCCTAAAAATAAAAATGCACTGCATCTCTCTGTGGAATGAGAAATGGCGGAAGAGGCAGGGAGGGAGACTGCAGGAGGGAGGGAGGAAGGAGGAGAGGAGGCAAAAGATAGCAGGGGAGCATTAAATCCTCAGAGGGGCTTCATTATGCAGGAGAAAGACCATAATAACCATCCTAAATAAGCTGACTGTCTGAAGTTTCATTACGATGTGTTAATAAAGAGTGCACAGCGCATGGCTTGGTAAAGATGGGGGCACAGCATGGCTGTTGTGTTGCTGATAGATACTTCAGCCCTAATACACTGACGCCGAGTAAGGAGAAGAGAAGCAGAGAGAGATGGAGAACTGCTAACAGGATTGATTTCCTGTGAATGTGGAGTGGAAAAGGGCAGCGAACAACTGCTGCAGCCGAGTGCAGAGCACATACAGCATCTCCACTCCCACACAGGGAGCAGATCAATACATTTGACAACACACACACACACCTAGACTGTGCACACAGTGAGAGTCACCGCTGGTTACACACGAAGAAAGGCTCTGCTGTCACTCTCTCAAAAGTAAGTCAGGAGATGGCGTCTCTTTTGATGTACTGTACTTTCATCCAGGTATATGCTCTTTCTACTCCGTTCTTGGCACAGAAATCTCAGCTTTCATTTGTAACCTGATTCCTTCTGATAAAGAGAGGTCAAAAAGTTCAAATGTCTTAAAACCCGGTATGTACAGTACCTATGTACTATAGCTTTAACTATAGCACTCAAGCTGCATGATTGCAACAAGGTCATGTAAAACCCGATTGTCCTCCAGTATGATTTCATCATAATCCAAAAAAAATGGCATCTTAATGGAAATGGAAACATAAGTGATGAGTGGTTTTGTACAAATGAGTTCACACACTCGTCAAACATGGATTAGTGACTAAGAAAACACATTTCCATCCAAATTAAGAGATCTGAGTTACAGTTTTGACAGTTTTCAGAGATAGTCTTTTCTGTTTTTCATTTCACAGCAGCAGAGAACGTGCTTGAGAAACATTTTAAAGAGGAGAAATCAATCTACATATAAAATATTGATCACTTTGTAAATAAGAAAAGCTAGAAAATGACGCATCACGATACAATTCTAATTGCTTGTACCTATCATGCATTTTACATTTGCGTTTCTTCTTCTGTCTCAGGTGTGGTCAATGGACGGTTACTTTAAGGGACGCCGTGTGCTGGAGTACCGCACAATGAACGACTTCATGAAAGGCCAAAACTTTGTGCAGCATCTCCTGCCCCACCCTTGGGCTGGTACGGGTCACGTGGTCTACAACGGCTCGCTCTACTACAACAAATACCAGAGCAACATCCTCATCAAGTACCACTTCCGATCCCGAAGCATCCTGGTGCAGCGCAGCCTTAGCGGCGCCGGCTACAACAACACCTTTCCCTACTCCTGGGGTGGATCGTCCGACATCGACCTCATGGCTGACGAGAACGGGCTGTGGGCCGTCTACACCACCATCCCCAACGCTGGAAACATCGTCATTAGCCGTCTGGAGCCACAAAGCCTGGAAGTGCTCCAGACGTGGGACACGGGCTTCCCTAAACGGAGCGCCGGAGAGTCATTCATGATCTGCGGCACGCTCTACGTCACCAACTCCCATCTTGCCGGTGCTAAGATCTACTTCGCATATTACACCAACACCTCAACCTATGAGTACACGGACATCCCCTTCCATAACCAATACTCCCACATTTCCATGATGGACTACAACCCCAGAGAAAGAGTTCTCTACACTTGGAACAACGGACATCAAGTCCTCTACAATGTCACTTTGTTCCAGGTCATCAAAACGGCTGAGGACTAGCTCACGCAGACCTTACAAACACATTTGCTTATACACAAATGTACAGACACTGATATGCCCACACACTCGTACACATACACACGCATTTATGTGGAGGAGGACATGACTAAAGCTTAGACTTTTTTACTGCATTCCAAACTTCATAGAGTGCTATTATTCATCTAATGTTCTGAGGAGAGCAAGATTGGTACTGGTACATAAACTGAGCCTTTATTTTCTTTCCTGTGATGATTCAGCATGAGTACTTTCTTTTTATTTGTGGAAAAAGAATAAATAAACATCAAACTTTACCATTTTCAAGTTTCACCTTTTCATTTCTAGGCCGTTGGTTAATAATGGCCGCGTTCTGTAGCGAAAAGTTTGAGTAATTGCTATTCTTTTTCTGAACTGCAGCTGTAATATAACTAGAGATGTGCCGCAGCAGGATGAGCCAGGCTCCTCGGGAAGTGAATCCAGCTCCTGTTTGGTGTCAGCCATGCTGAGGAGAGACATCAGTCAGGCGCCGCTCCATGACATGAAGGGCTGAAAGGTGAGGTAGCGGAGGAGAAGAAATGAGAGACAGCGGAAGAATGAGGGGGGAAAAAACAAAAAGCATTCAGTCGGACAGATGAGGCCCCGGGCTACAGTGATGCCTGCTGCTGCTGCTGTTGTTATTTGCGCCTGCCAAGTTGCAATCTGTTTCCATGTTTCTTTCGAGGCACGCCTCCTCAGCAGGCTGTGTTAAAATATTAAATTAGAAACTGTGGGATTGTCCAACTACCTGTTATTTAATATAAGTTAAGACCAAAGTATATTTCCCTTGTCTGGCTTGCAGACAGTCCGTGTGATTAATTTTGCGACGCAGACAACACAAGTGTACTGTAAGTGTTTTGACTAATTAAAAAAATCAACTGTTCATTTTGAACCTATAAATCAGCACTAAAGATGAATAGACCATCCATACCATTATTTTATTAAATAAAAACATCACTTATATTTGCAAAAATACTAAATGTAATCAACTTATTTATGATGTCAGAAACTGTTAAAAGACATTAACATATAACCAATTTCGATATAATATAATACAACCATTGGTTTTAATGTTTGGAAACTTGAACACAATGATGTAAGAATAAAGTAGGGCAGACACTATTATTCCTAAACACCAGGGGCCTCACAGATTTGATCTTAAAGTTTGTGCACACTTAGATCCATACCAGCACTCATATTTACAAAAAATGGTCTTTGATGTGGAAAAGTGCTTAGCGTCACGTGAGGGTCTGAGCAGACACGTACTTTTTATTGTCCGAGTATTGCAGGATTTTTAAAATTGTAAGCTGTTCTTTCAGCACGCTGCTCTAAATTATGATGATTGGTGATATGATACTGTATATGGTAATTGTATTAATTATGGGTTGTTTACAAGGCAGATGAAACCATTAATTTGCATGCAAGTTCAAGATCATTTGCGATTCATTGATTTTACAATTCTATGAATCGCAAGTATGCATATCAAATTTAGGATGGTTCCTGCACATTTTATCAATTAAGCCCCAGTAATACTGTATCCGAGAAAGTCCACAACTATTGTGCTATTCCTGACTGTGTGTAGCACGTACTGCTCTGCATGTTTGTCTGAAAAATCTAAATGTTGGAAAAGAGCAGATAAAGTAAATTTTTTACATTAAGGGCCAGTTTTACTAAACAGGGCAAATCAACGCAAGAACGCAATTCCCAAATAAATGCAATTGCGTGACTCCTAATTTCATTTCCAGAAGCAAATTAAAAATAACAATCATTGGGCTTGGCAAACAGTATGAAATACAAACTAAATGTATTCTTCTGGCATTCAAAATTTATGAATATGTGTGGAACAATCCTCTTCTTTCTCTTCTCTCTGTTCTGTGTGGCACATCTTTTCCTAGCAATAATAATTGCAGAAATTGCAATTTCTTAAGTCCTTGTGTGGCACATTTCTAAGCAGACTGTTGTGTGAATCTCTCAGCTCACACAGAAGTCTTAAATCACAGTAGCAAAAAATAAAAGCAATTACTTCAAAAGGACAGAACAAACTAAATGGTCAAACTAAATGGCAAAACAATAAACCTTGTATAACCACTTTAGCATTAATAAAAGTACTTGTATAAGACAGTATAAGTCAGAAAATCATGCAAATCTGGGAGAATTTTTAGTTACCAGTGTCTCCTCTTCAGACTATAGTTGCAAAGAGCAGCTGTGCATGAATCTCAGGTCTGTTTCACACTGCGTGCAAAAGAAGCATGTCCAGTAAATGATGGAGCAGTCCAATTACAAACGCAGGCATGCACGAGTAACAGGACTGTAGATTTACGCAGAAATTAAAGTGATTACCGTGTTACCACAAAGATTTCTTTCTATCTAGAGTTGGCCTTCAGTAACTACAAGCGTTTCACAGGTTGTGAAAGTGAATTTGCATCCAAATGGTAATTAACTGACAGGCATCTGCTGCAGTATACCGTGTGATCTATTGTGTTTCCCTTTCTTGCAAATATTCCTACAGTGAAAGATAACATGGAGAAAAGGTGAGAATTCATAGAGAGAAACAATACAAGTGAAGTTCAGTGCAATAATTCATGGGGTATTGATTATTAAATCAAGTGAGCAGATCACAAAAGACCTGTGTCTGTTTTCTTTCTTAGACCAGAATAAAAAGAACCTACCGCAACCCCACAAAATAACACAAAGTGGCATACTGTGTGTGATGCTTACTTGCGGGCTAAGCCGAAATATGTAGCAAAAACGCATTTGCATCTTCAATAAACGTGGTTACAGACTTTCTCAGACGCTATTTAAATGTAATTTCGAATGCATCTCGGGTGCATTTACTGTATGGCTTTTAATGTTAAGTGCCATTCGATCATGATCTGATCGCCCCAAATGCATGTTAAGATGGCCTGTTCATCATGTCTAAAAGCTCTTTTTTCAAACAGCACGAGTAGTTCACTGATGTTTTATAAACTCCTTCATAAAACCTTTTATTGCTTACAATTATGCTGATAAATAGGGCATTGTCAACATATTTTTTTCTTATATCACACAGGGCACAAAATGACTCCAGTTGAAGGGCTGCTTAAGCGTTCAGCGTGAGAGCTGCAACCTGTTAATAAGGCCGATTTTCAAGTGGCACTGTATAAAACAGGCTTTATGCAATTTACATGGTAAATAACGGGAAAATTATCTGATGTGTGTCACACTCCGGCATCTAAGACTGGTGAAGGGTTCCAAATAATTGTTTCATCTGTATACGTACAGGGAATTAAAGCTTTGATGCAGCGAGGCCGCTAAAAATAGAAATCGTGCTGAGAATGCAGCAATGCTTTGAAGCCGAGTTAAAGAAGTCTAAAGAAAGCTGTACCCTCTCCCTTTCTTCTCCTTTCTCGTTCAGGCACAAACATGCACCTAGGTCTCATGAATCTTGATTGTGGGGGGAACAACATTAGCACAGTCACATCTCTTATTTGAGTGCCTCAAATCAGCAGGCATCCCTGCTGAATAAAAGATGAGCCTTTTACAGCCTCCATTGCATCTACACTGCGTCCCTCTCTTAACACTGCTCGAGCAGACTAGTGTGTTGGGACTACAGGAAACTTTCAATGGCATAAGCAAAGCTGTCTGTTAGCATCCTGCTGCATGTCTGTTTAAGTGACGGAGGTGATGTGATGGAGAGAGACGGACTCACGGATACACCACCCTTCTACTTGTGTGTTTGTGCAAGTGAGACATCAGGGTGATTCACACAACATCTTCCGCTTCTCAGTGAGGCTGCAGCCGGCCCAGCATGCACTTCTGTTTAATTAAGACTTACAGCCCAAACGGCGGGCATGACAGCTGTTTCATACGCAGCCAATTAAAAGAGCTGCAGGCTCTCCCTTTCACTGCAGTGTAAAACACTCTGTTACTGTAAAATGGCACACTCTCCCATACGCCCTTTCTTCTTCTTCGCATTCTAGAACACATGAACATGCAGGGTCCGCTCACTTTCAGGAAATTGGAGGGAAAATGCCAGTTTGTGGAAGGTTACGACAACTTTCACTAGATGTTGGTGTTAGCATGTTGCTAAGCTAACATTAAAATACAGCACAAACCGATACAATAGCCTAGTTTACAATTCATTTGATTGTGTTTAGAACTTGCCTACTTCTTACTGTGTAGTGAGTTAAGAATCTTTTTGTTGTAGCAACCCTGTTGAAAAAAAAAACAGCATATGCTGGAACGCTGGTTAATGTTGGTTGCTTTGTTGGTTTAGCCAGTTCCTTTGCTGGTCATGTGCTGGTCCAACCAGCTTAAGACCAGCAAAGGACCAGCATAAACCTGCATCCCAGCTTCAAAACATACCTAACCAGCATAAGCTGTTTTTTGTCAACAGAGAATGCACCCTGAGATTGATTACCCTATTAAAAAAAGATATGTTTTGAATATGGCAGCTAGTTTGAGCTGGATTAGTCATTAGCTGGTTAAAAGTTGGTTATCAGCTAGTTCTTAGCAGAAGCTAGTTGCTTAGTTTTAATTTAATTAAAGATATACATTTCAGTACTGCGTGTACTCAGAACCTCAGAATCAAACCCAAACATTGGAACAAAGTGAGCCACAGTTTTCTTAAAATTGAGTTTTATGACTGCAAATAGAGTGTTTATGCTCAATAAAGTTAGAAATATAAGGGGCCATTCACACATAATGTGTTTTTGCATGGGCAATAGAATTGGAAAAATATGTGAGACACTACCTTTGAGGAGGTGTTGCGTCCCTTGCCTACTTGGAGGAAACACCCATGCTCCATAACGTCTATTAATATTACAACCCATCACCTACTGTTACAGCTCCACCTGGCATTGGGTTATGTTGTACTGACAGCACTTTATCATTCAGCATCACTAGGTGTCTGCACTGAAATACCCCAAATATAGTGGCATACCTGTTTGCCCTTCAATCTTTCTGCCTCCCACTGAAATGAATTCTGGCACTCTCAAAAGTGTGCACAGCTGTTTCAACGGCCCCCAGCCTTTGAGAAAAAGGTGTAAAAGAGGACAAATGAGAGGAAAGCAAGTTGTAATACGTTTTCATTCTCTTCCTTATCTCCCACGAGACACCCCTTGGTAATTGTCCTCGTAATTTGATTTTTTTTAACTTACATTGATTGGAACACCCAGCTCTAATTTCATTACATGCTGATTTGTGAAAGACAATAAAGCAGAAATATTTTGCAGCAAAAACCACAGGTCATTTGTCTTTATAACCCTTCTGCTCGGACATGCCACACTCCACTAGAGCAATAAAACCATTACGGCTGGTTTAATATTATAAGGTTATAGTGAAATCTGGTTTGACGTCAGAAGCGATGCTGCAGGTGTGTGGGTCAGAGAGGTGCTTGTGGTGTCTGGGTCAACTCAGAATCACTTCAATAAGAGGAGAACAAGATGAAGACAAGTTCAGAGAGAGATCAGGTGGAATAAAGATGCACTAAGCCCCATAGCGAAAAAAAAACAAAAAAAAAAACCTTGCCGGCTGCTGATCGTTATCGTGGAAGAATAGGGTAAGCTAGGCAAGCAGTCGTAATAGGAATCCAGCTGCTCAGCCAAGCCGTGCAGTCAGTGTGATTAAACCAGTAGCAGGACCGGAGCTTCACAAATAGAACATTCATAATCCGCCCGTGTCCGTCTCAGACAGTATTACCTCTATTTCGCTCGCTCACAAACTCAAATTCTGCCCGGACCAACGGCTGCATTAAATTTGTGAGCAGACTCCATACTGTCAACTATTGAATTTCCCATACCCGCCTCTCTAATACACCTCTCTCTCTCTGTGGGAAATCTGTTTTCTGATGGACTCCCTGTTTTCTCCCAGAACCCCTTGAGTGTGCCATCTGTGCTCGTGTTGTTGTGGGAGTCTGCGTGGGTGTGAGGGGGCTGGATAGACGGGCACAAACTAACCTACACCAACAACAGGGCAAAGCACTGTTTTCAACAGATTAACCAACACTTTCGCTAGGGAAAACAGTCACTGTTAGCCAGGACCAGACGCTTTCTGAAGACTTTTGTCAACATGAACTCAAATTAACTCAATTTACTATCTTTATACGCATTCCTGGTCTTATTGTGAAGTATTCATCCACACAAGGTTTTCTGGTTACAAGTTATTTTGAAAGTCCATTTTAGACATTCTGAATTTTTGCTGATATTTTTTGCACTGTTGTTCATTGTCATTTAAATGCGACTGCATCTCATGTGTGAACTGTATACGGCGCTAAAGTGACCCGCGCACTGTGTTCGTGAAAATAAACATGAATGCTGCTCATGTTAGAGTGTGTTTAGTGATATTTAAGTTCATGTGTAATCGGAGCCTTAATACCGAAGTTGTCTACCGTTGTGATTTCAATCTTCCCGGCCCTCTAGCATCATGTAATGATGTAAAAACCGCATGTAATGCCACATGGCCGTTGCATTGCAAGGTGCATTGCAAAACATTGAGTATGTATCAGATTTAGGACCACATATGAAAGTGGCCTGGGCTTGATTTGAAAAAAATCGGATTTGCTCTGTTCACGGTATGGGTATGGGTCACATTTGGGCAAAAAAAAGGAAATGGGCCACTTCAGTAAATACATGTCAACCAATGCTCATTAATTTGCCACTGTATCACAAATAAGTCTCGTTTAAGTATTAGTAGATTGTTAAGGTTAGTGATTGGTAGGATTGTTATACTGTTTACTCTTTGACTGCCGCCAGCCCCGATCTTCTGCCTATTTTCCTCAACTTCCATTCCATACTTCTCTCTATTGCTCTGATTGCCGTTGCTCTGACCCTGCCTGCCGACCATGAATAAAAATATGCATATGGATTCACACGTCTCTGTCTCCATCGTTACCTCAATTATATTTGTCATCATTTTTCATCATAAAATTTTATAACTTTTTCAGCCATGAAAACAACTCTTCAGCTGATCCAATCAAATTCTGACGGATGAAGTTCCTTCTTATTTTCCTTTTCGCTGTGTGTTTCTAGTTTGACTCCTAAAAATGTACTGTAAAACACAGGAGTGAAATGCAAATATTGGTTTGCAAATGCTGTTTTATGTTCAGTGTGTATAAAGGAGTTGCTCCAATCTTATTGGTAGCTGTAACCAGGATCAATCTATTCAAAAATATGTAACGGACACACAAGAGGTAGGGATTTTTCTTGACTGACAGGTTTTCAAATCCTCTGAAAATGTATGTAGATTTATGTTTCTGCGGCTAGAGACTCCATGTGGACCTGTATATTGCTGCTGCTTTCTTTGAATACAAAAGCCTTTTAAAAGTCTCTAAGGCAAAAATCCTATGGTTTTTTTTCTGTGGGCACTGTTACATTTGCTAGATTAAATACAATATGTAACAAACAAGCAAAAAGCCCAGCATAATGTAGGGCATTTTAAAAACATTAAGTCAGCATGGCGGGGGCGCTCTAACGGGGAATTCTGAAAATATTCCAAAACTATTTAACCATGTTCCCCAAGTTATAGCCTGGGCCCGCCCATACTTCCTGCCCAAACATGGCGTGTACTGAGCAGCAACAATCGTTCGACTCTGCTGTTACAGCAAGACATTTTCATGACAGCTTTTCTTTGAAAATGGAGCAGAAGTAATTAAAGTAAAGACATTTTCCTACTGCTTTATTGAAGCTAGCTACAATTGGTTACGGTGGCTTCAGGTTCCTTTGCTACGCATACGTCATCGGAATGAGTGGTCTGATTGGTTGTAGATTCGTCCAGTAGTATATAGAGGCATCTGATGGACGCTGGTTAAGCCCGCCTCCCAGAAGGCAGGAATTAAGGTAGCTTGGCCAGACTAACCTCCTATGAGCTTTAAAGTCGCGGAAGCCAGGCTAACACATTTATTAAATGAAAATCAAATATGTTGTTTGCAGTAATGCGGTACTTTATTTTAATTCCAATTCTCACTATTAATAAACCATTAACTATGACTTTTGCTTCAAACTTGCTGTTTATTAATAGTTGGTAGTTGTTAAGTTTAGGTATTAAATACTGTATACTGTCTTACAGAGAATATGCGCTTTAAATAGCCGATATACTAGTAATATGCATATTAATAAGCAATTAGTTAATAGTGAGAATTGGTCACTACGCTAACGTGTTCATACAGCAAAACTGTATTTACACATACCAAAATGAAGAGGTATGGAAAAACTTCAAAAACCTTTTTCAGTGAAGCTAGTAACAAACCAAAACAAATGAGCCTTTATTGATGCCACAAACTAGCAGAAACAGGTTTGTAATTTGTAATAAAGTCAGGTCAATTTCTTGCGCTGCAATTATAGAAAAACTAAACTAAACGTAGTTTGACCATATGAGGCATTCTGATTGCTAACACCTTTTCACTGACTGATTGTGCGAAAAAGTTTGGGTGTCAGTACAGCTTAGTACACCCTTGTGTAGGAAATGAGAAAGTGTGACGCTCGCCTTACTTTGGCACCTGTAACATTACTTTAAATGAAGTTGTATCCCATCAGTTTTAGTGTCTGCGGAAAAAGTCTGGAGCTCTGAAACAAATGACCGGCCTTTGTGAGAGCTCTCTGAGTGTTTCAGTGTGATTGAGTTGTTCTCTCTGCCGGAGGATTTGGAGCAGTCACAGTTCAGCAGAAAGAGAGTCTTTCCTCTCACACCAGCCCTGAGATAAATGAGAGACCTGTTGGAGAGCAAATTAGAAAAAAAAGTCTGGGTAGTGCAGCCACAGGCAGAGATAAGCAGAGTAGAATTCAAAGTGACAGAGAATAAGATAATGTCTAAAAACAACACAACAACTAATTTGCCTTTGCAGAGAAATACGAATTCATAGAGGCCAATCTCAGGGGCATCTCTTTACACGCACATGCGCTGAATTCTTACCGTATTCCTTTTGCATTTCTGCTGCATAATGCAGGCGTAGCGAATGCAGATGTCCCCCAAGCCATCACATAAATCTTTATTATGTCTTTGGACTCAAAGTGTCAATTCACCACACACCCCATACATAATACATCAAAATATACATTAAAAGACAAGTGTCTGCAAGTTTATAAGCTCTGCCGGAATTTAAAACATCTATATCACCAAGAAGCTACGGGATTATGCTTACGTGGCAGATTTCTGACACTTGATTCCCAGAGCGAAGAGCGTGTTTCCCACCATTACTCCTCCAATGTATCAAGGGAAAGACTGTTTCCGAGCTGAACAAACAAAACACAGCTCAAGGGGCAGGGAAGGTAATAGGTGACGACTGCTCACCCAGAAACGCCTCACGCGCACAAATTCATTAATATGGAAATTGGGGCGAGGCCACAATCACAACGCCTTACTGATCTTGTTATTAAATTAATTTCCTCCAAACAAGCTGCTGGCGCTGCTGAACTAGTCAATGGAGATTCCTCTAGTCTGTGAATTTCAATGAGCCCCATCAATTTTGCATTCATCACAGCTAGCCGTTGTCACCGGGAGAACGGCACTGCGGTCTCCAGCCTGTCACCACATCCCAACATGCACACTGCAGTCATCAGTCCAGCGCTCATACGTCATTCGTCAGCGCCGCATGCTGACGACAGGCCACGCAAGACCCCCCGGAGGCCCCGTTCCCCATCTTTCAGAGTCAGCTAAAGATTCCACTCACGTCTCAGTCTCACCCACTCTCAGACAGTTGGTTATTTTCCTGACTTCGCTGAGGGATGCCGCAGTTTTGTCTCTGAGAGCCCATTTCCCAGGCTCTTTAATGCCAATCGAGTGATAAAAGGGTGTCAGAACGGATTCCATGCCATGTTGAGAAAGATCAAATATCGTTTAGAGCTAAAGGTCTGGCGGTAGAACTGGACACAGACATGCTTTGTAATTAGTTTCCCTGCTGAAAAATCCTACATGGCTGGTTAGCAGCATATGTTGGGTTATGAATGCTGGAAATCTCTGATGGCACACCCACAGAATACACATTTTCTTGATCTGGCAAGCTGTAATATGAATATGCAACTGCACTAGAGGTTACAGCAAAGTCCACTGGAAAGCAAATGTGGGAGGTCATAACATTTCAAAAAGTTAAGTGTTTGTGCTGCCTTGAAGCGTAGTCAACTCAAAAACCCACGTTGTCAAAGCTGTCACTTACAGTAATACAACTTAACATTTCAAGCTGACAATACAATGAGGAAGGCTTCTGAGAAAGTACATGATTACGGAGCCCTGCACACGACATGCAGGAAAAAATAGGTCAATTGCACAATTTAATCAATAATAATAAGTTCCTTTGGTTTATTAAATTGTTCACAAAAGTTAATAATTTATTCCCTCGTGCTAAGTAAATCACCTCAATAATTGGTAACACTTCATTTTAAGGTGTCTTTGTAACAAATACACTTAAGTAGAATCTAAAATTAACTTTATTTTAAGTAGCTCATGCCTGTGTACTTCTACACTTATAATTACGTTGTATAAAGTCTGCAACACATATGTGACAGACTTTTGGTTAAATAAGAAGCTTTGTAACAGACTCTGTCTGTTACATCTGTGTAACGGTAGCTGCCTGTTACATCTACATAAACTGTAACTACAGGCTGTTTCATAACTTAGTTACGTGACGTTGCAACATTTTGTTTTATATAACTACAAGCTTGGGGTATATAGAGTAATTACCTAGTAAGTTACTTCCAAGGTAATTACTCTATATACACCAATCCCTAATTCTAATCATATAGTAAGTACATTACTCAGTACTTTAATGTGTAAGTGCAAACTAACAATTTATTATACAAAATAATAATGAATTCTCCTTCCTGTCTGCATTCTTATTAACAAAAACTCAAAAACCTTTTGTCTCTGTCCCTGCCAGCCACTTTGTGGCAAGTAAACTATGTTCCAGTTGTTACTAAATGTATTAAAGATACTTATGTAAAAATATATATATATATATATATATATATATGTGTGTGTGTGTGTGTGTGTGTGTATATATATATATTAGTAGATGGTAACATTCCACTACATGAAATAACTTGTTCTTGAAAGAAGCAAAATGTTCAAAATAGTGACTGTGTTCTAGGGAACAGTTTGTAAAGGCATTCAGGGTGCAGTGCTTGTTATGTATTAAGCCTCTTCTCTCTTTAAACTAAGCATTCAGCCAGATATCAAAGTCTTGTCATCAGCATTACAGCGACATCACCTCATTAGGCCAGTTGCTTGGAAACAAATAATGCTTATTATGCGGGGACATTTTCGTGTTTTATGTTTCTGAACATCGCTAACATAGCACTGGCTTAATATTTAAATGCTAACACAGACGAGAGGATTATTTATTTGGGGGAGGGGGATGAATTGTCCTCTCAAGTAGCAGTATTCATTAAAAGCAGAGTGCAATGGAGAATTCTTGCATCTCGTTAAAAACTTGTAGTATAGGTTTGTTGACTATAATAAGACAATTTGCATTGAAATGTTAAAGGCATAGATTAAAAAATAATAATAATAATGTTCCTTCATTCATTCACGCTGTTTCAGAACTTCTTCTTTTGTCTATACAATGAAAGTCAAAGGGGTATGAAACTCTCACTGTTGATCAGACTAACATTACTGTCTTCAATTACTGTATGTCAGACACTGCAAGTGGCCACAGAATTGTGACACTGCAATGACAGTTGCATTAGGAGATCCTTGTGTTGTGCATGTGTGACACGTCTGTTACTCCGCTTCCTGTGCTTGCCTTCAGGTGACCTTGGATAGTAGCTGCTGGTCTGGGACAGCTGAAGCACAGTTTGCAATCGTTAGAGTAATTACTACAAAAACAGAAGGCCACAGGGAGCAATTACACACTCACTGTTTACTCTCCTGTGCTGGAGGCCAACGGGATCGAGGGACTGCTGGCAGAAAGAAAGGAGGAGAAGAGATGAAATCTAGCGAAAGGGCAATGAAAGAACAGGCATGAGGGCACAGGAAGAGAACAGAGAAGGTGGATTAGATGAGTAAAGGGAAACATTTTTTGCTGGAGGCAAAAAATGTAGGAAAAAATCCCCAGGATCTGAAGGTAAAGGGGACAAAGAAAACCCAATAATCAACATTCTGTCACACTGAGCATCTGGATTAAAAGTCGTTTTACATGGTGCGTGGTGACCCAATGTTTCCAGTTTATTCAATGAGAGAGAGAGAGAGAGAGCAGAGGCTGTAGTACTGAAAATGACAATACTTGCTAAGTTCACGCTTACACCATTCAGAAGTTTGGAGCTGATAAGGAGCTTACTGACTCTTAACTTGTGAAAGGTTGTGTACAGATCTGTAGTTCAAAAAAATTGCTTTACAGTATATATATATATAAACACATGGAAATTAACTAACAATAAATGTTTCTTAAGCAGCAAATCAGCATACAAGACTGATTTCTAAAGTATCATGTGACACTAAAGACTGGAGTAAGAAAAGTTATAAAAATGTAGCTTCGCATTACAGGAATAAACTATATATACATATATATATATAGAGAGAGAGAGAGAGAGAGAGAGAGAGAGAGATGATAGATAGATAGATAGATAGATAGATAGATAGAAGATAGATAGAAAGAAATATTACAGTAGATAACATGTGAAATATAAACACATTTACTACATTGTTAACAAATAATCAGAACAAACTCACCCTAGCCACAAAACAATAAAGGTGTACAGTATCCTGAACAAATGCTTAAAACATATGTTATACACTCTTGGTAGCAAATGTGTAAGAAGGATTTGAAACCTGAGAATGACATGTTGTTCTCATTTTCGTGTGACGCTGGACTCTGGATGGGTTTCAATCAGACTAGCTCATTGTTTTGATTCTCTCTTCTATCTGTCAGCACGGATGCTGGCCTGGCTGATCCAAAGGTTGTTCTCAGCAAGGCTTAAAGAGGCAGAGGTGGAGGAGGTCAGCACTCTCACTGGTGACAGAAGGAGATGTACAACCCCTCAATCTCATCTCTGAAAAGGACACACGACTCTCTGCTCCAATCACAGGCTTTAAATCCATCTCACCATCCTGACCTTTCCCGTACCGCACGAAGGAGAAGAAAAGACGTGGGCGGGGGCGACAGGGGGGATTAGCAATAGCCTGGAAAATCTTCATTTCCAGTTTCAGCGATTCAAACAATTGATTATACCACTGTCTCTCTTCAGGAAATGAGAGAAAAAACGCTGAACGCCTTTCCCATGGATACAGCAGCGCTCCAGCTGAGCACATAATCTCAAAGAAACACCCCAAAATAGCATTTAGATAAACATCATGGATGCCATTTTCATAATTCATTAGCTTTTATTTGCTACTCAGCTAGAGTTACTTTGGACACCTGCGGTGGGGAAGCTCCTGATAGGGTGGGTGGATGGACGGATGGGAAAGCGAGAGTCGACTACGACAAGGAAGGGGTTCAGTAGAACGAAGACTCGTTCTGCAGGGCAGAGACCCTTAGTGGCCGTACAACAGCTTGAAACAAAATAAAAGATTTAGCATTCTGTCCTACTTACCATCAAACATCCTGGCATTCCCTTGTTATTTTAACAGCTCCTGGTTCAATTTTTAATGCAGGCATATGCTTATGCTAAAACCGCACCCTGCTGCTTTCCCTGCCTCTCAAGTTCCTCCAAATACAACAAAATTCCCATCAATCCAACTGAACTTGGAGAAAAAATAAATTTGGGGACAAAGGGCCGCATGCACGATGCAGTACAACATGATTGCAAAGCCTCACTGCTGGTCGTGGGGGTCAAAATATCAATAAAACAGCAGCAGAATTATGGATTGGGTTATTTCCGGTTGCTGTAACTCAACTGGTCGAGGGTGGTACTTGCAAAGCCAAGGTCACGGGTTTGATTCCCAGGGAATACACAAACTAATAAAACGTTTACCTTGAATGCTCTGCAAGTCGCTCTGGGTAAAAGTGTTTGTCAAGTGGATAAATAAAAATTTATGAGGGACTCAGTCTTGACATGAGAAGAAGAGCTCTCCAGAAAGATGAAAGACTTTGATACAGTGAAAGCTCTGCACATACCACACATTTCTGAATGAAACATTTTGATCGATGGGGGAGAATCACAATGAACCCATTTTACCTGTCATGTATTTCAGAGTGAAACAGAATATTCAGCTAGACAAATTTTTTAAATTTTTTTTCCCATTGATAATTAATTGCATCATAAATAATGAAAGTTACACATCAGATCTGACTGCAAGTTTGCCGTTGATTGTGGTGGTATGCTCATCTCAAAAGGTATTCTGTTACGATCTTGCAGGCGAAGGGAGAACTCTGGAGTCAGGAGTATATCAAAAATTGTCTTTTAATGACAATAAACGAAGAGAACATATTCGAAGTAACATGTACAACGACTGACGTTTGAACCAAGGAAACACAGACAATAAGTACTGAACATAATGGGGGAAAAACTCAGGGCAGCTGGGGAACACAGGTGGATACTAATCAACTAATAAAAGACTTAAACACAGGAAGTACCAAATAAGGACATATAGGAAACGAAACTAAAACAGGAAGACGATGAAAACGAAACCAAAGACAACTAGAAACCTAACATTTTCACTCTCACAGCGTTCCTGTACAACTTTTTTTATTTCTGTAGAACTCAAAAGATGATGTTTTGAAGATATTTTTTGAGTAAATTAAGGCGTTAACACTAAGTTTTTCAAATGAACTTTTTTTTAAATGTCATTTTAATTAATGTTTTTTATTACATTTATACAAACAGTGTTAACATTTATCATCATTAAATTAGTATATTAACTATTTCATAAAGTTACATTACCTACAATTTATAAATAACTGTTTAACTACTGTTAGTGTTCCACAAGATAAGAGTTTCCCAAACTTTAGAGGTGAAAAATACCAGCCTGATCTCACGGCAATTCATATTGTACAAGGTGGCTACTTTTTACTAATTCACAAGATTTTTACTAAACTGTACGCATTTTACCAGTTGCCAGAAGCATAAAAAGTACAGCACCATCTAGTGTACTGGGGCATTTCTGTTTTTCATGAAGCATCATCGGCTCATTGTCACTGAAAATTGCTTGGGTAGGAACAGCGAAAAATGCTGACGATATTTGCAAGCGATATTCATCCCAGGGTGTACGAGCCTTGAGGTCGTATGAGTGTGGTTGTATGAATTTGTACGAATAAGCCACCTCACAAAATATGTAAAAATTGGTCGTAAGACTGTGTTGAAAATACTGCACTTTGTTTAGTTGTAATGCATTCATGATTAGGTTTATGTATTGTCATACTCTTCTACTTTTTTAGCACATATGTACTGTAATTGTTAAGCTCCATTCACACCAAGAATGACAACTATAAAGATAACGATACTAGCGTCCACACAAGCAAATGATATCATCATCATATATTCTAAGCACACAGACATCTGTCACTTTGAATTCTCCAGCTTGTTTTAGCAGGATTGATTCTGCTTGGCTGTCAATGTATCGTTAATTCGCTGAAAAAAAAAAAACTTTTTAAAGCAATTTCAGCAATAACGTTTCTCTGTGCCTTTTATTGTTATAGTTCTTTTGTAGACTCTTTAATATATTTAATAATCAATTTTTATAACTTAATTATCTGAATACAAGAGAAAGTAAGGTATCTCGTTGAGCCTAAGTAAAAAAGGTTTTGGTGTTGGTATCAACAAGTTTGTTGTGTATAGTAACCTGAATGTAAAATATTTATTTTACCTAAATGCACTATACAATAAGGATTAAAGTGTGAGGATAAATCTCAGCCAAAACTTACAAAGATCACTGATATTACGGTGTACTTTGCACCGTAATTTTTATAGATGCACTAAAGAAATGTGCTGTTGTGTTAATGCTGATTTCTCCGTTTATTGTTGACGAAGATTGAAAACTAAGCTGTTGAGAGAGACTTACTTGACAAGCTTTTTGGCAGCAAGGAGAAAAAAGCCATTTGTGCCAATGAAAACAGTACAAAATGGAGGCAAATGTGACAATCAAAGTAGTAAAAGACAGAAAGAAAGACACATCCCTCCAGTTTGGCGCCAAATGCGGGGCGAGGGATGGCAGAGAGGATGAAGAGGAAGTGATGAGGGGCCCAAAGGAGAAAAGCGCCTGATGAAATGATTGCAGGATAGAGAAAATACAAGAAGAAGGAGATGGATGCTAGAAACACGAGTCTGTGGCACCAGCATGCTCTGCAATCATCATACCCCTCATTTCCCGCTATTCACCACCTATATTGTCTCCATCGGGAGCGTCACACACAAACACACTCACACACACAACTCTCATTGCAAGAAACCGGACCTGATTACCCATTGTGCAGAGTTTATTATTACAATAACAACAAAGACCCTCACAAAAACCCCTTCCAGAGTTGCATTAGCCTGGTGAAGAGAGACTCCACCGAAAAAAAAGCCAGCTGAAGAGTGGGAGGAAACAGGCGGCCTACAGTTTCTATGGAGATTTCAAACTTGATCATTCAGCTACCATGGCGGGCTCAGACAGAGCCGTCAAAGGTCATCATTTATTATATCTCTCATCAGACTGGTGTGTGCGAGTGCGTTCGTGGGAGTCAATGAGTTCGTGAATGTGTGACGCGGCGTGAATCACAGAGAATACACAGCTCTGTGTATCATATATGAATTGTGTGTACCGTGTATGCTGACTTACCGTGTACTGTATGGCTTGTCTTCTTCGAGGAGAAAGACTGACAATAGTGGATGGTAGGGAGGGGTGACGGATGGGGGACGGAGAATGGGAAAATAAAGGGATAGAGCAGGTGGAGGACGAAGGCGAGCTTCAATGATGTCACTCAAACGCCAGGGATTCATTAGTCAGAGAGCAATGCAGCAACTCAGCCATGAGTTGCCATTTCACACTGGGCTTTTCCATTTCTTCCCACCTCTGCTTCTTTTCATCTCCTGCTAGGTTTCCTTTCTTGTCAGTGATCCTGGCGAGGGTCAGAGCTTCAAAACCGAACCGCTGTTGCTCTGTCAAACAGACAACCAAATGGGCGGCATAGTTTCATTTGAACATTTAGAAGGCAAGTCAAGAAATATTATGGTTGGACCCTTTTTTTATTTATTTGTTTTTACATGCTGATACAAAGTAAGAGTAGGAGTATTGAGTAATTTGTGATCAGCAGTGTTACGATGGATGAGTTGTCAGACTTCCAAAGGACAAATCAAATGAGATTGTTTAGCTGTTTACACTCTTAAAAATAAAGGTGCTTCATGATGTCATTGTCTAAATGGTTCCAAAAAGAATCTGTAACATCTAAAGAACCTTTCTGTCTCACAAAAGGTTCTTTGTGGCGAATAAAAGGTTCTACAGGTTAAACCCGTTTATTTTTAAGAGTGTAACAGCCCAGTTGTTCTGTGTTTTAAATTCAACAGTCGGTTGAGAAGACCTGTCAGCAATCAGGAAAAAAAAGAAGTGCTTAAAGACTGAAAGTGAATGATAGGAACCACCAAACACTAAGAAGGATTGTGTTTAACCAACACAAAACTACAGCAGCAAAGTGACAGCAAACTGCAATATTCACCCTGAGGATCCTGTTTCCAAAAAACTGACCACAGAGAACTTCACAAAGCTTTTATCACACAAAACTTTAATCACATCTGCCCTTCTGACTGGGACTAATATTAACTAATAATAAACCCACTGTGACCAGTTTTGGAGGCTGGTTGGTTCAAGGTAAATAGTGTTAAAACACCTTAATAATAAAATAAAATTGGCATATTTCCCAGGTGTTCATATTATTTTGCTCAACTCCTGTATGTCCTGTAAAAAAAGATGTTAAACGAATACCTACTTGTGTTTATTACCTTTGGTTAGTGCAAGCTGAGCTGTTTGAAATGGATCCAACTAGTTCCTTATTTTACAGAAAAAGTGAAATAATTTAAAAGATTTGAATAAAAAACACTCGTTTAGGCCTAAGCTACAAAACTGCACACAGCCTTTACTAAACAGAAAACAATCTGAAATTGTTCATGTCATTTATTTGTTTATATAAAGCTCTCCTCTTCTTAAAAAAAACCCACAAAATTCTATGACTATATTTTTCACAGCTTTGCCTGCGCACAGCAGTCTGTAAAAAATACGACTCATTTTATATCAGAGTAACTTTGTGGGTTTAACAGGTGTATCTTATCCGAACCTAAACTTGAAAAAGGAGTCAGAACATTTTTGTTCTGAATTCTTCAAGAGTTTTGCAATCATGGAGCGAGACGATGCATGAACCGAATAAGGGCGCCCACACTCTAGAGAAAGCTCTTTGATCGATAGAAACATGCAAGATTCGTTTAGAGGGAATGGAAAGAGCTAGTCTGTGACAGTTTGAAATAATTTGGATGGATTTCTAAAAGCACAAGTGATCTTTGCCCCTTCATTAAAGTTTGTTTAAAGTATTTTCAATTCTGATTAAATAAAAAAAAAGAGAGAGAAAGGTGCAGGATTGGAGGCACAGCCCTTTAAACAAAAATAAACCTATGAGCCAAATGCAAAAAGAACCAAAGGAAGCAGAGTCAGGGTGTACATACATATGTGACAACACAACGGTTCAGAGCGAATGGCATCTTGAGGTCTTGACAGAGGAGCATATTCTCCCTGAAGAGCACATCTGAAAGCTACCGAACCCACAAAGCTCTCCTGCTGCTCCGACATTCTGGAAAAGCCTTCATGGCAAAAAAACAACACCAGTGCAAAATGGCTTATTGGCGATTGTTTGCTTGAAGGCGTATTGTTGTGAGCTACAAAGGCTTGAAAGAAGCTAGAGAAGCAGAAATAAAAATGGGAGGCATCTGTTAGCGGCAGATGAGTGAAAGATTGAGGTCATCCTCCTCCAGATCCTCATTAAGTATTGAGGCTCCAAATCGGAGTCTGCAAACCCTGCCGTTCCGCTCGGTGTCAAATGTCTGATCGCTATCTCCAGCTGCAGGCTCAGGAGTCGAGCACAGGGACCTGTGAAGCTCAGAAGCCCAGTGTTCCTGTCAGACTGGAGCACAGACAGCCTGCGAGTGACTGAACAATCACAGACAACTCCAGCGCACACTTGCGCGCATTTTCGTTTCATGTTATACATCGAAATTCTCCCCTCAAGGCAGTTCTACCTGGAGGGATTCTGCCGAGGCACTCAGGCTTGTTGTGTTTTTGACAAACGAATGAAATGTTCCTCTGATGCCGTCAGTAGCGATCTCGCTGCAAGTTACTGCAATATCACGGTCTTCATCACGAATATGTTGTGGCTTGAGATTTCCGCAGGGCCCGCCGTTTTTTATTGCATATGGCAGCTAATGTATTTCGCAGATATTGAATGGCGCTGCTCTCTGCTGCTTCTTTATAGGTTAATTAAAATTTCATATTCGCAGCTTTTTATCGCCATATTGGTGTGCTAAATGGCAGATATGAATTATCGTTAGTCCCCTCTTAGCTATTTATGAGAAAGCTGTTAGACTGTGTGCTAGTGTCTTGTCGGTTGTGAATAAAATGTTCTGCCATTGAGTCGTAAGTCCTTCTAATGTAATACGCTGTCCTATAGAAGATCCGAGATTGAGAAAAAAGCCTTGGATGGTAAACTGTGAAGGAGCTTATAGGTTGGACAAGCTCACTTAAGAACAAGTAGGTGATTTAAGCCTTAATGAATGAGTGAGTGCAGTGCCATGTTGGCACGATTCATATCAGTTACTTGCAGGAAGTAAGGGGCATTCCACTGAAAAAATTTTTTTTATAAAAAATTGAATAAGTCCACCACTGATGTCAGGCAAAACGGCAGTGATATGATTGGTCAGATCAGCAACGTGTCAATTGCAGGTTTTTTTATGGATGTTGGCTTTGTAAAGTTCTGCGCAGAGGCGGTCGGCCCATAGGGGGCGCTGGGGCACCGCCCTCTCTGATGGGCTAAAAATGTAAAATATATGTTTACAATTAAGTTTTTTAATTCAATTTACCCACCATTATGTGCCTACATGTAATATGAATAACAAATACAACACTGTAAAAAAAATTTCAAAAAAAATTCTACCCTTAAATGACGGTAAAACCTTAATTTCTTTTACGGCAAAAAATTGAAAAATATAATATACTTTTTCTTTTTTTTTGTCAATAGTTTTACGGTTTATTTTAAATTTACAGCTAAATAATGTATTTTCTAATAAGACACCGTAATATCTGAAATAATGTCAATATACCGAACTGTTAAATTAGTGTAATCCATTTTGTACCTTTGAAATACACTGATAACTACCAAATGCAGGTGGTTATGAGAAAGTCACATGATGAACCAA
>JAUCMU010000063.1:5422461-5437859 GCA_032275025.1 Enteromius treurensis
CTAGAAAATGTGCTAGTAGCATATCTTTTTAAAATTACATTTTAATTCAGCTCAATGGCTCTTTCACCCATGTATATTTCAAAGCAGCTTTTAGAGAGCTTCTTAAAACAGCTGCTTACAAAATTGCCTTACAATACTCAGTGAGCAAGGAGATAAAGGTGACATTGGGGAAGAAAACTTCTATAGAAAGAAACAACAAAAGCAAAAACCATTCATGAATGTAAACGCACACTGAAAAGAAGGACAGAGTAACACTTACAAATATATTCACAAAATTAAAAGATTTGTTTGTATTTCTTGCCAGGCTGTTAACGGAATAAAATAATAAATTTTTTGGAGCAGCCCCAATCTCTTTTAGGTCCCTGAACTCCATTTTGAAAACCCCTGCTTCTAACTAAACTAAATTAGGAAACACAAAAGATGTCTGATGTTATAGAAGAAGAAAAGCAATGAAACTATCCATCTTCTCAGCAGGCGCCACTTCGTCAGTCAAACCACGAATGCTACTTAATAAATGGGGAAATTTGGGCTGTGTTGTGTAACCCAACTAGCGCATGGAGATACAGACACATTACTGTAACTTAAAATTGAATTTTATGTGACAAAATCTTAATATAAAACCTATTCCTGTCTCCAGTCTGGAGTATTTTGTCTGCAGAGACAATATTTGCTGAACGTTTGCACACACTAAAAGCCTGCTGTGGAGAACAGAGAGTTATAATTCACATCACAGCAGATGTGCTCTCCACACTTGCCTGCCGTTGTTCCATTGTTATTCTGCCACTCCCCTGTTACAGCCTCGTTTATAGGCTTTCCCGCTCAGGTCTGTCCACACCTACCAACAAAGCTTCTTCTGCAGAGGTGAACTACAGGAACTTGTTGTCTAATCGAGAAGGAATAAATGTTTTTCAGGGTTGGTAAAAGAGCAATGATGCTTGTGGACATGTTGGAAAAATCTACCGCACTACAGGCTTTAATAATCATTGTTTTAAAGGACATAAACACTGGCATGCCTTTAAAACTCTGAAAATGTGTTCAGTGTATTGCTTGTTTAATTTTGGCTGAAATTATGATTTTTTTAACTATGCAGTATGTGCTGGTCAAGAACAGGATGCTAGAGTCAAATCACATTTACCGTACATATATTGGTTGCAAAGCAGCTGAAAAAATCTTAAAACATGTCAGTGTCATTGTTCTGTGTTAAGATGCACACCTGTAATACTTTCTAATAAGGCATTTTTGTAAAAGTTGCTTAAATATCTTAATTTAACGAATGTCTGACTAGTCCTGGCTTAAACTAAGCCCAGTTTGTGGAACCAGGCCAATGTGTTCTAAACAAAAAAAATATAGTCAATTTTAATTTCACTCTGACTTTAACGTTTCTGTTGTGTCACTGTTTATGGAGGGCTCTCTGATTTCATCAGCAATACCTTAATTTATGTTTTGAAGATGAACAAAGGTCTTACAGATTTGGAACGACATGACGATGAGTGATTAAAGACAGAATTTAAATTTAAAGACGTTTTAGACATTTTCACTGTAAAACAAAAAAAGACACAAAAACTGATTATTATTTTCTGGTTATAAGGGTTCATTAGCATGAACCAGCTGGAGCTGGGACTAAAAAAAATCTAATCTGGTCTTTCCAAAGAGAGACAGTCGTGAAAACTTCCCATCCACAGAAAATAGTGCAAATTCAGCTACTTTGAAGAGCTCCTTTCAAACCTGCAAAAGCAGCTTTATTCGTCCATTCAGTGGCCAGAAATTTAATATAGAAGAGAGAAAAGAATGAACAGAGATTTTCATAAAATCGTTAGTCATTTCCTGACCTCTCTGCACTGTTCTCTGCTTTCTCAGTCCCAAGGGCACGAGAAGAGATTGAACAGCAGATTTCAATCATACTGTATGTGTGTGTGTGAAGTCAGTGAATGAGATGGGTAAGGAGATAGTGGAGGTGCAGAACAGGGTCCTTGGGGTAACATGCTGTGCTGGCAAATCAGACTTTTGAAAATAAATTAGGGAAATTCATGAAATAAGATTGGAATATAAATGCCTGAGATGACAGATGGGTGATACGGGTGAATTCAACCAGAGCGACACGACATTTAATACATTTCAAGAACTGCTTTATGTATTTATCAATGCAGTGATGATTCACAGCAAATTTCAACACTCATGACAAACAAAATGACCTTAATTTGATAAAGACCATTTCGAGGACAAAGGGCTTGCAGAATGAATAGTGGAAGACTTGAAGAAAAGTACCAAGAAAGCATCATGAAAGGCTTCTCCACTATTTCAAGGCTTCTGAAGGCATACAATAGCACTGAGTGAGAAATAGAGCAAACACATTGCCAGAGTTTCTTCCCCGAAGATACAGTAAGCAACTGAAAACCTGCTGTGACCAGTAAAAGGATGAATTTACATGCACAACAATACAGCACTATCAAAAACCTACACATCTGTTTTAAGGGTTTACTTTGCACAAATCAATAAACCAGCAATGCAAGAAATTGTGCACTTAATTTTTAATCCAAAATATCCACAGGAAACATGAGCAATACAGTAGAAAAGAAAAGTAAAAGGGTTTTACACGCAGATCAAAATAGAGGTATTGGGTAAAAATCTATATGTGCTGATCAATTCTGCTTAAGCTGTTTATGACCTTTACCCAGCTAAACCCTGCTAAGTGTTAACGCGACCTTGCACAGTAGCAGTAGATTATTAAGCATTAACACCTAAGTCTGTGCATTTAAAATTGAGATGCAAATCTACCCTATTCGTGAATATCTCTTTAAAAGCAGTTTTGTGACCTGGATCAAGTCCAAATTTAACTGAATTAACTTGAGGCAGTGTAACTTCTTTTCAATGTTTTACTTTTTTTTGTGAATAGTGAAAAATATATATATATATATATTGTCATAATTTACTCACCATTAGGTGCAATAAACATTGTGTATATGTAAATGAATTAAATCTGTTCATCATATAAAGCAATCATGTCTCTACAGAAGACTGGGAATTAAACATTTTATTTATACTGATTATTACATTTTTAAGCTGATTATAAGATCTTTTGATTACCTTATTAAGTAAAAGGGAAATGGAATTAGAAATAGAAATGAACAGAAAGGTTTCATAAGAAATATCTTAATTTGTGCTTTGAAGATGAAAAGCAAGTAAATGTGTGTAAATGATGATAATTTTCACGTGAAGTGAACAGTTGTTTTTCCACACAATTATTATTTTTATTATTTTTATTTTTATTACTATTTAATTTAATTTAATTTTTAAATTATTGTCTCAACATCTCTTCTTTTGTGTCACTGAACAGTCAGCATTATTTCATCACATCCAGCGAATGCATCAATCGATAGTTTCAGTAAGACTTCATTTTCTTATTCAGTAACAGTTCGATCTTCTGAAGCACCATCAATACTCTCTACACTACAGTGCTTAACTTACCAGAGATTCACATCACAAGCATTATTATGCAGCATGACGAGGGAGAAGGAACATGCGCCACACAATCATCCAGAAACATGAAAATCCAACAGGCACTAAATCTTGAATGAGCCTAAACTCAAAGTCTGCATTATGCATTTATCTCATCCTCACCCGACATGTGATGGGAATTCAGCAAAGCTTTGATGAGATCAAAACTACTGTATCTCCAGAGAGAGGGGAAGCCTTTTCTTCTCATGTGAATGGTTTTCGAAAACTACTAGGAAGGTGAGTGCAAAAAAACAAACAAAAAGAAGCTTTTTCGAACCACAAGGTGTCCAGAGAATGGTGGCGTATAGCGTGTGAGCGCTAATTTGAATGATTGTTTGTCTGCGTTTGTTGGGTTGTGTGTTTTAGGAGCGTGCCCCTGCATGCATCTCGGCTCTCCGCTCAATATGTGATGGACCTCATTCGAAAGGCAAGCTGACAGCCATGTTTAATTTCCCTGCAATAACAGAAAATTGAACTCTCCAGGAGGACCGCCGAGCGAAAGAGCTTTTCATCACGCGAACTATAATGTTATAATATCTTTGCACGTCCCGCACATACAAACACCACACACCTGCGTTTCCACGCTCTGGAGCTCGCTATCGCAAAAGAAATGGAGACAGGAGAGGACAAAAACAGCATTAGCCGTGAGAGCTGGGGAAAACAAGGACATAAGGGCGGCGTAATCGCTGAAATGTGCCAGAGGTGACCTTCCCCCACCTAAAAGAGCAGTGAGAAAAGCCGAGAGCGATTATTTTGTGGAACAGAGATAAAACCATTAGGCCATGGAGATGAGACCCGGCTTTATTTGTTCCACGTCCAGCTTTCCTCGGGTGCTGTATACGTGTGTCGGAAGGGGTCATCGCTGATCCCAGGTCTGTAATGAGGCTAAAAACATCACCTCCTAGCTAATGATGCGCCTGCACTGATCCAGCTTCCGCTGCTAATCGTGTTTCAGGCAGCAGACCGCAGCGCCTGATCCTCACTCGCCTCCAAACAACAACAACAACAACAGTAAAGGAGGAAAAAGATAAAAAAAATACCCCGCCAACTATTTTCTCAAACTCTGAGCCGAGATGAAAGCGTTCAGGCTGTTGATGCAAATGCTAAGATGATGAATATTTATGCATATTTAGATGTAACAGAGCATGTAGGGGAAAGCCGTGGAGTTGTGCACCTCCCTCAACCTCCTGAAGCTGAAGGCCAAAACGTGCTTTAAAAAACGGCGGTGTTTTAAAAAAAACACACACACAGAGAGATCAGTGCACCGTCAGAGAACCATGGGAGTCGGGTGTTTGTTTTAACCTGAGTCAATAGAGCCGTTCAGGAACAGTCCTAAAGGGAGAAACACAGCGTTCTTGAATTAAACTCTTTTTTCGCACAAGGAATAAACAAAAGCTGCTGTAGAGTGGGACAAAATTATATCAGCTCCATGTGCTTTGACTACGGGGGTGCAGACAAAGACACATAATCCTGCTGTTAATTTAGAAATTTGGGAGCTGAGAGGGGAGCCTGACACTGACATAATAATAGAGGCATTTCACAGCGGCTGTTTAATAAGATAGGGCAAAGCTGACTCAGACCTCCTGTTTCAGTTCAGAAATGCACTATGAGTAATGGGTGGGATACGTGCTGAGATCTGTAAAAATAGTCAAAGAGTAAACGTCATCCGGGCCAGTGCAAGCTGCATCTTTTAGGTCTGTTGCAATGTGGTGCTCAACCTTGGTTAATTCGGGAGCCAAGCTGACTAATTTCTTTTGTCTGCGAGAGGCACGTGTTTAAAGTGCGTTCTAAACGTGCCCTGAATGTTGCCTCTGCGCTCTCAAGTGTTCCGTTTTTCAGCATTGTGACAACATTTAGAAAGAACTAACAATCATTTTAGTCAGCTCTATACTGATGGGAATCTCTTTGTCTGAATATGCTTACTTTCCAAATATGTACACTGTAAAAAATGCCGGTTTATTTTTTTTTCCCCCACCCAAATGCTGGGCTGAGTGCATTTGGGTTATTTTATGGAGGTTATTTTGGGATATTTTTTGTGGGGGTTATAGAGTGTGTTTTTTGTTCATTTCTTGCTTCGGTAGAGGTTTGTGTGCATTTTATTTTATGCAACACAACAAACACAAGAGCCAACACAATTTCCAACAGAGACTGGTTGACTCAAAGTCTTTTGGTCCCACTTTATATTAGGTGACCTTAACTACTATGTACTCACAGTACATCAAAAATAAGTACAATGTATGTATTGTGGTCTTATTGTACTGTAAAACACTTTTGCTGCTATTGAGGTGGGATATGGGTATGGTTATAGGGACAGATTTGGTGGTATGGGTAGGTTAAGGCCCACCTAATATAAAGTGGGATCAATCTGTCTGTGTTCTATGTCATTAGTTTAGTTTTGGTTTCGTTTTGTTATTTCCAGTTTGTGAGCCGATCCCGATTCCAGTTCCAGAGTCACGGCCAGGAGAGCCGCTCCCGATTCCAGTTCTTAGTTCAAAGCCAGAAGAGCCGTTCCCGAATCCAGTTCCTCAATCACGAACAGGAGAGCCATTCTCTATTCCAGTTTCTGAATTATGTCCAAGATTGCCGATCCTGATTCCAGCCCTTGAGTTTGGGCTGAAGGAGCGTTCCCCTGAGCCCGCGCTGCAAGAGGAGTGCCGATCCCAGCCCCAAGGTTACGGCCTGTAGTGCCAAACCCAATTTCAGTCCCTGAATTACGTCCAGGATAGCCGATCCCGATTCCAGCCCTTGAGTTCACGCTGCAAGAGCGTTGCCTTGCCACCTGTGTCCCTCACCTGTCCTGAATCATCCCCAGTGTTTATAACATTGAATTCTGTCCTGTGTGTCAATCCTCAATGCTATTTTGGATGCGTGTAGTTCTCTTGTTGTCTCCCCACGTTGAATTAAAGTTAATGTTAACCTTCTACGTTGAGTCTTCGCCTGCTTGCCAACACATCCCTAACAGAATGATCGACCTAAACCGAAAAGGAAGGATGATCACCCCGGAGGAAATTCTCCACCGCCTCCTAAACGGAGTGACTCCTCTTCCTGTTCCACACGGGCAACAGCCAGGAGGTCATCGTCCATTGCCCGGCTTGCGTCTTGCCATTCGGCGGAATCCACTCCCGAAAGGGGCACTGCATAGAAGCAAATCAGTGCCAGCACCCAAGAGAACTACACGGTATGGAGACCCATCAGTGCCAGCTCCCCGAAAGAGGCTTCAGATCCCCATGGATTCCAGTCCACGTGGTCCGGGTCCAGAACCAGATTTGTGGACCAACATGCCAGCTCTAATCCCCGCGGATTCCGATCCACAGTTTCCCGATCCAGTTCCAGAGTTCCGGCCAGGAGTGCCGTTCTCGAGTCCAGTTCCAGAGTTCCGGCCAGGAGTGTCGTTCCTGAGTCAATTTCCAGAGTTTCAGCTGGTAGCGCAGATCCCAAATCCAGTTCCAGGGTCTCGACCAGGAGAACAGCTCCCAATGGTAGTTCCTAGTTTACAACCGGGAGTTCCGATTCCGATTCCAGCCCCCAGATTACAACGTGCCGTTCCCAGTCACAGTTCCAGAGTCTCAGCCAGGAGTGCCGATCCCGATTCCTGTTCCTGAGTCACGGCCAGGAGAGCCGTTCCCGATTCCAGTTCCAAGTTCACGGCCAGGAAAGCCGATCCCGAATCCAGTTCCAGAGTCATGGCCAGGAGAGCCGTTCCTGATTCCAGAGTCACTGTCAGGAGAGCTGTTCCCAATTTCAGTTCCTAGTTCACGGCCAAGAGAGCCGATCTCAAATCCAGTTCCTGATTCACGGACAGGAGAGCCGTTCCTAATTCCAGTTCCTGATTTACAGCCAGGAGTGCCAATCCCAGCCGCTAGGTTACGGCCTGGAGTGCCAAACCCAATTGCAACTTCATAGCCCGTGCTGCAAGAGTGCTCCTGTGAACCTGCGCTGCAAGAATGCTTCTCAAGCTTCCGTCCCTGCCTATGGACACCCACACGACCCGGGAGGCTTATGGTCGGCTAACCTCCCCAAGAAAATGTTGGGGGGGGTAAAAGGGTTACAGTCGGGGAAATGGTGCTTAGGGAGGGGATTTGGCCATGGCCCCCCAAGGCTCATGACATGCCATGGCCCGCCAAGGCTACGATGGCATCCTGGAGACACAGAGTGACTCTGCCCCATGCAGCCTCCAGGACGCTCACCCTCCCTCCCTTTGAGGATGTCTCTGGGTGCGAAGACGCACCTTCCGGGAGGGGCAGCGCCTGTCTGTGTTCGATGTCACTAGTTTAGTTTTGGTTTAGTTTTGTTATTTCCTGTTTGTCCTTATATGGTCTTATTCCTGTTCTTGTTTAAGTTGATTAGTTAACCCTTGCCACCTGTGTCCCTCACCTGTCCTGAATCGTCCCCAGTGTTTATAAGCCCATTGTATTCTGTCCTGTGTGTCCCCACGTTGAATTAAATTTGATGTTAACCTTCTACAGTACGTTGATTCTTTGCCTAGTGCTTGCCTACACATCCCTGACAGAATCTTTTACATGTTGAATTTTTATTTTTAAACTTTCATTAAATCAGTTTAAGTCTTTGTTTAGCTAAGTTTTGTTATATATATATACATATATATGTATATATATATATATGTTCTGTCCTATACATAAATAGTGTTAAAAACTACCTAAAATTGGGTGTTTGTAACCCATTTTATTATACATTTTTATTTTTGTGTCTATAGGCAGCATGTCCCTACATGGTCTCTTAATGTTCTTTATGGTAGAGTAAGATGGGGTAACATTTTTTTTAAATAAAAAGTTAAAAGGTAGGCCCCATAAGCCGCTGCCCTCAGAATTGGAGCAGAAAGCTTTTAATATTTAAGTTTTTTTTTTAAATAATACTGCAATATTATAGAAATATGCAATACTTCGTGAATACACAATATAATTTACTTGTGTAATATTAATTTACATTATTTTTCAACATGTATTTAAAATATAAAAATGATATCCAGAAACAGATCATGGGAATTAAACACACACACACTCTCTCCCACACACACACAAAATAAGTCCTTTACACAATCTGACATGGCTGAAATTGAGCTGGAAATTAAGTGCTGGTTTAGTCTGGCCAGAGGAGAACTAGCTGGAGTTTGGTTCCTTGCCGCGTTCACCTCTGGTTTCCTTAGTTGGGGACACTTAATTTCTAGCGATTATCAACAATTTTACAAAGATCCTATTTAAAAAGAGCTGATCTAGACAACGACGTATCTCCATTCAATAATAAAATGCCTTTAGCTGAAAATTGAGTGTTTAATCTTGTCATTATACATTACTCACACGCTTTTCCCCAATTTGATACTGTTCAGTGCTTTGACGCAATCTGTATAAAATCACTATATAAATAAAGGTGACTGATAAGCAATGTGCAGCACATGTTTCATGATTTTGTGGCACCAATATGTCAGAAGTTGTTGACCTAAACAGATCTTTCATATTCATATCATAATTTCCACATTTGCAATATTTCAGTAATTTCTTTTTACATCATGCTGTTAAATTTTTACTTCTTAAATAATTAGAATAAAATAATTTGAACTGTTTATGATGAATACCATGGATTAGATGTACATTTTAGTAATAAAAATTTTGACCGGGTTTTTAATTTTTTCTGGCATTAATGAATTATTTTTCTAAAATGCGTTATAGTTTACATCCGATAGTTCATTTAGTACTTTCCATTTATGACACCTTTTATAAAATGACTTTCAATTTCAGTGTATTAACAAATAAATTGCCAAATGTTTCCATTTACAAATTATGATGCATTACACAGCACAACTACCTTCTAAATACGCTACAATTTAGCAGCACACACTGTTCTTCCCAGGAGAGTTCTTCCCATCTATTATCATTTTGTCCCAGGCCCAAACACGAATCTGAACAAATTTTAGCTTGTAATAGGAATAGAGATCTCCCATTCCATTAAAAAATTGCTTACAGCACCTTTAATCTACAGTTCTGCTCAGCGAAGTAGACAAGAGCTGGGCAGCTTTCCATCTTAAGACACACACATATCCCAAACACAAGTCCATCCACTAACGTGCCTACATAGGATCGCTACAGGGCACAGCGGCGTTCCCAGGCGAGTCTAAGATTGCCTTATCTGGATGAGTGATAGCATCCGAGACTATATGAACCCTGGTGCATGTCCTCCTTTTTTTTTTGGCTGCACAGCCGGCAGCTACATCTGCACATGGCAATTTTATCACTGCTGCAACCTTCATAAAGCTTGTCTGGGAAAAAAAGACTTGTCTGGTGATAATAAAAACATGTTTTGGAAAGTTGCAAAATTGTTTGGGGACTGTATAATCTAAAAGATTGATGCCATCCCTTGCTCTTATTTTGGCTGTTCTCTTTGCTTTCTTTGGCAGAGAGGAATATGTTTACTGTGGAAGCAAGAGGAACGCCACGTGATCGCTCAAGATGCGCAAGCCGTGCATGGACACTTGACACACACATTCATTTTCAATCTGCATGGATATGTAGCATCAAATTTTCATGCCATCCTTTTTGTACATCTCTAAAGAAATTAAGCCTTGTGACACAAACAGGCGATCAGTTCAGGGTATAAGATTTTCAAAACCACAGGATGTAAATAACAGGTCAAGCTGAGGTCACATGATCTACAGCGGGCCAATTAAAGAGCTGTGAACATCAAGTCTGTGCTGAATGAGAGAGAATTCCTCTTGAGATGGACTATAGCCTGCGGTCATAAATGCCCAGACTGGATGAGGTCCTCAAATTGACGTCTGATATTTGAGTCCTTCACTAGAGAGCTTGGTTTGATTTACCAACACTGCAATACTCAGTCTGCCTGCAGGCATAAAAAAACCCTTCTTCACACACACCTGCAAAAGCGCACCTAAAATCACCACAAAATCAATGTCCTTGATAAAATTTCTGGGATTCACCAGTACACACACTCCTGCAGCGAGAAGTACACTATTGTTCCCACCAAAGTTTGGCACGCTTAATCATTTTAATTTGAATTAATAAATATTAATGCTGCTCAGGCCAACAAAACACAAGAGAATTTTTGCAAAGAGGTGTTCTCTTTTTTATCTATTATCGTTTTTCAATGCATTGCAAAGAAAAGTGGCAAATCCAAAAGATTTGCGCTTTTGGTCACATGCTCAAAGCTGCAGGTTCACAAAACTATGCCTAGGTGGCGCTCATGAACAGACTATTTAGATAAGTTACAAATAGAGTATATCACCGTAACAAGAAAATAGAATATTATACTGCTAGGGCTGAGCGATATGGCCAAAACATTTAGATTAAATGTTTTATCTCAGTCGATTAAAAAAAAGTGTTCTGTTTAAAGGCAGAAATTCTCAAAACTGTGATTAAAAACTATGGTAACCTCATTTTGTATATTAAGTATATATTTTATGTATATATTTTTACGACAATTGTTAGAGTCATCAAGTTTGAAAGCACTCTTGACGGGTTGCCATGTCCACTTACTAAGTGTTGCATATTAAGCTTGTTTGAGCTTGGCCCATATAGCAATCCAGTTCACGTTAATACTGTAGCCAGGTGCAGGTCACAATATTTTGGCATGTGGCTTATTTCCAAGATAAAGTGTTTGGACTTTTAGATTATTATGGACTTGATCTAATTTGCTGTTTCTTTTTTTCCCAGTAAAATCTAATCTAATGAGAGTAATGAGTCAAGGCATATCTTGTTCCCTGCAATATATTGCACCATGCATAAAGAAAACAGACTCTACTCTGATACATCATGAACAACGTTGGTTAGTTTGGTTCTGCAACAGGCGAACACTGAAAAAAATTAAATCTGTTGTACAATGTGTGTTGTTTTTGGCTGGCAATCTCTCTCTTCACTGTGTACCTCTTTTTGGGGCTCTAGCTCTCTCTCAGGCAAAGTTTTTCATACAATAAAAAGTTTATGTATACCATCCGTCGTCTATTTTGTAAGTAGTTAAAGTGTAACCATGATACAATCCTTTCATTAAAATATATGAACTACAAATTATGTGCCAACTAGTCAACAATTAAACATATTGAAGTACCACCTATATGGGGGAAAATATCATTATGGAATAAATGTATTTCTCTAATACATATTGGCCACAATTAACGGCACCCTTTTATTCATTACTTTTTGAAACCTCCATTTGCCAGTTTAACAATTTTATTCTAAATTTTCTCCTATAATGCCTGATGAGGTTAAAGAACACCTGACAAGAGATAAGAGACCATTCCTTCATCCAGAATCACACAAGACCGTTTAGATTCACAGCTCCTTGATGGTGCTTCCTCTCTTCAGTTCACCTCGCTCTTTTTCCACAGGGTTCAGGTCAGAGGACTGGAAAGAAGCTTGGTTTTGTGCTCAGTGACCAATGTTTATGTTGTTTTTGAGGTTTGGATGATTGCTGGAAGATCCAAATCTGGCCCACTGTAGGATTTCTAACAGAGTCAGTCACATATTGATTTTTTATTTGTTGGTATTTAAGATAATCTACTGTATGATACCATGCATTTAAACAAGATGTCCAGGACCTCCAGCAGAAATATAGGCCCACAACATCAAAAACACAGCAGTATACTTCATTGTACACATGGAGTACTTTTGATCCATGTGTTCACCAAACACATCTTGAGTGTTTGCTGCTAAAAAAGCTCATTTTTTATTGTTACCTGACCATATAAGCCGTTCCCTTTTAAAGTTCCAGTCATGTCTAACAACGGAACATGATGGAAATTGTTTTTGGATGAGTGATGAGAATTGTTCTTGCAACCCTCCTGAACAACATGTGCTGATGTACTGTAGGAGCACTTCGGTCATTTTTTTAAAAAGGTTTTCTGACCCCAAGACTCAACTATTTTCTGCAGTTGATCCTTCTTCAATGATCCTTGAAAAGTCTTTAGCCACTCTAACTCTTTCAAAGTGCATTAGGACGATATGGACACATGTCCTTTTCTAGGCAATTTGGTCATATTTTCTGTCAATTGGAAATTCTTAAGTAATTCCCTGATGGTGGATAAGTGAACTGGGGCTCTTTTCTTAAAGTCACTTCACTCAATTATTCTTTGCTGTATGTCAAAAATATAATCTTTGGTTTTTCTCATTGTGTTGATGATTAAGGGAATTCGGACTTTGTTTTCCCTCCTATTTATATTTCTGTGAAACAGGAAGCCACGGCTGGATAATTTCATGTCCGTAATCACCCTAGAGTATTCAAAATTGTAAGTCTGCATGGGAATATACTTTTAAGACATTTTACTCTTAAGAATTTCTAGGGGTGCCAATAATTGTGTCAAACACATAAATTAAAAAAACATTTATTTCAAAATGATATTTTTCCCCACTTTAAATTCTTATTTACCAAGGTAACAATGCAGGTTTATTTTCACAGCCTTCATTGATCATATTTAACCCAGGGGGCCTACAATTCTGACCATGTCTGTGTATATGGCTTGTACATTATTTGATTCTTATATTATGTAACATGCATTTTATTTTTGCGTGTTTCTATATGGTGTATTTTAATTAAATGGTTTTGTGAGTCTGTGGCGGACACGTTCTCACAAAAACCATCACCAGATCCACTGCATTCATTCTGCGCTTGTTGCCAGTGAATAAAGCAGCACTGGGGTCTAAACAATGAAATATTCTCTCTTGCAGCCTAAATGTCGGTGGTGCAATGCAGTGAGCCCCGGGGCTTTAAAGAGGGGCTGAGAGAGTAAGACAACAAGTTAAAGGCAAGAAAGAGAAGATGGGTAAAGGTGATAAATGATGTAACTGCTGGGTTCATCCGTGACACACCACACTAATGCACAGTGCAGCAACCCTGAGACAACACATATAAAGACAGATGCATTTAGTCACTTACATTCATACTCCCAAATAGACACTTCTTGTTACCAAAGCAATTTGCAATGAAATACACAACTCATTCTATTCTAGTCATCCAATTAGGAGCGCATTAGTTTGTGAGTGCGTGTGTTATGAATCTACTTTTGATGTTTCCTGGAACTCCTTGAGCAACAAGGATCTACTCCAACAAATTCTCATTAGCAAAACAATAGAAATCTGTTAACAAATGGCAAAATTAGCAATGGGCTGGAGAGGCTCAGACATATGTTTGCGTCGAGCTCGAAATGGAGTGCCAGCTGCTGCAGCAGGGGCTGATGGGGAACAACAGACAAGCCAAAAGAAGAGTGTTTGTGAGCAATGGAGGAAAAAGATTGACATTATCTGAAACCGAGATTGAGCATATGAGAAATAACAAGTCCCTCCAGCCCCTCCTGTCTCCGGTCATGATATCAGACTGCCAGAGCTGATGATTCCGTGCTTGGCTTCCGTCAAGTGCCTCTCCACCAGGTGCTGACATTTCATCTGAAAGAATTATTCTACGCTTTCCACAACGCCAGTTTACTTTATAGACTGAGTATGAAAACAGGTCTTGACCCACAATGTGTGTGCATCAGAATATGGTGGTAAGATAACTGACTAAAACAGCAATGTTGCTAAGAGAACATTTTTCTGTAATGAAAGAAGCTCAAAACAGTATGTCTTTCAAATTAAGTAACTTTCTTTTTTTTTTTTGCCAAGTTGCGCACACAGCCTAAAAACGAGCGAACGGGATGATAATCAATCACACTCACCTAAATTATCCTCTCTTTAAAGTACTGTTTGAAAAGTCAGATAAAGTGAATCAAGTGGTTCAAACTGGTTCAAAGAAAGGTTTAGCAAATGACTGGAGTCTTTCTGCAGCCTCTCCTTTATGCATTGAAATGTTCGAGTAAATACCACAGTCTATTACTCTGTTTGACTCATTTCTTGTTTTATTAGCTATATTTAATGTAAATTAGGATTCAAGTTTGTTGTCACTCATTTAGATTATGTAGTTTTGGTCGTTTAAATTCTTTTGAAAACACACTTTTCCTAGTGGATTGTAACTACTAAGTACTTAAAGGAACACGCCACTATTTTTGAAAATAGGCTCATTTTCCAACTCATCTAGACATCCCGGTTCGACGCTAGCACTTTAAGCTGTAGCTTAGCATAGTCACAATTATTGTCAGGATTTTTCCCTCTCTCTCATAAGCTAAACCTAAAGTCCTGTTTACACCAAGCACAATAACTATAAAGGTAACAACAAAGATTTAGTTCTACAAATCGTTCTCAATTTTATAGAATAGTAGAGTTCACCACACAACTATAACAATAAAGGCACAGAGAAACAATATCATTGGAATCACTTCCAGAATTACTTTCTTCCAGCTGATGAATGAGGCAAACATTGACAGCCAATCAGAATCCACCCTGCTATCACGAGCTTGAGAATTTAAAGATAATATTGTTTCTCTAACGGGGCTTAATAAACTCCTAATATTAACTGTAATGAATCCAAATGATGTTTATCAGTTAAACTGTGAATGAATCTCATGACACTGATAGCATGCAGGATTCATACATTTTTGTTTTGGTGTTTGACCGGCTGTTTGTCTCTTGCAGGTGTGCCAGTAATATGGGTGCCAGATTGTGGAGAAATAAATATGAAAGCCCAAGAAACAAAGATAACATATTTTTTAAAAATCATTCTAAATTTAAAACAAATAGTCCACACCAGAGATCTAAGCTTAATGATTATGACGCAGTTTTTATAATAACAATATTTCTTCCAGCTGAAGAATGATAGGCAATCAGAATCTTTTGCATTTAAGCTGCAGGCAACATAACTGCTGCATGTGCTTAAAGGTGCCATAGAATAGAAAACTGAATTGATCTTTTCATGGTTGAATAATAACAGTTCAGTACATAACATACTGTGAGTCTCAAACACCATCGTTTCCTACTTCTTATATAAATCAAGCGTTTGCAAAAGACGACTGA